>NW_004624823.1:580275-628706 GCF_000247695.1 Heterocephalus glaber | reverse complement strand
CATCTTAGCCCAAGTCATACAATCAGCAACACCATAGCATCAAATACCTCTTAAAGAATGACAATTTGTGGTAGTTATTAATCTATCACCTTTAAAAAATAAAGGGCCTCCTTCAAGGTGTATCTCTGCTGTCACAAGAGACAACGTGGGCAGCAGTGTGCAGTTATAAGTCAATGAGACTCAGTAAACTAGTCCCAGACCCATGAGATTCAGGCAGATTTCTGGTTGCAAGTCCCAAGTTGAGCTCCTGTCCTCCTGTAGGGTTGCACTCTGCAAGTTTCTACTGCAGGTTTCAACTGCTTTTCCCCTGAAGAAAGTCCACTTTCTGATGGGAGCTGATAATCCCTCCAATTTACCAATCACAGTGGTCTGGTGTGCCTTTATTGCAGAGATTCCCTTCACTTTTCCAGTGGGCTTGTTTTCATCAGGGAGCCTGAGACAGGCATTCTCTCTGTTGTTCACTTCGGGAGCTCAGGACAATGGCTTTTGTCCCCCTGTGCCTTTGCAGTGTGTAACCAAGTAGCTGCACAGCCAAAAGGCCAGAGGCTGCGGGGGGGGGGTGTTATTGTTGGAGCCGCCGGTGTGGCCAAGCTGTCAGCTGGTGGGTCTGCCCGGGGTGGGGTCCTCCTCACCCTGTCCTGGTGGCTGGTAGAGTATGCCGGACAAGCAGGTCCCTGTCAACCTGCAACCGCTCGGCCCCACTCTGCCCTGCTGCCTCCATTCGGCCCAGCCGTCAGCTGGTGGATCTGCCCGTTTTGCTCTTTAAAATGAGAATGGAAAGACAGGTATCTATGGAGTGGGAATATGCATGGATGAGGGGACAGAGCCAGGCCTGGTATCCTATATATTAGATCCACTTATTCTGTGCTGGATTCCTCTGTCTTATTTTCAGTCTTTCCATTTGTAGAACCGGGAGATTTACTCCTTCTTTTTTCTTTTTTTTAAACTGAGCTTATTTTGAGGAGTATTACTTCAAGGACATTTTATGTAAAGGTGAAAAAGAATATAAAGTCAGACTCAGTGTCTTGGTGACTCCAAATCATAGCAGTGTTTTGCAAGGTGTCATCTTATATGAAGTAATATTTGGGGGTAATTAATTAGCAGAGGACTCAGTAGAATTTCATACCATAGTCTGTCTAAGGGTCTTGTGGACCTGGATACTGGACTCTACTCCTGGGACTATTTCAGAAGGTTTGATGGATCTCAGAAATGTGCATTGCAATGTGAGTCTTGCTTCCATCTGCCTCTGGTGATTTGTTGTTCACAATTAGATTGACATGAAATGTTTATCTGACCTGGGCTCTCTCTACCCAAGCCTACAGGCTCCAGGCAGCAAGACAGAGTGGGCTAAAGCAATAGAACAAGAATTAGTCCATTAAGGCCTGGTGTGAGGCTGTGGCAAGCTGGAGAACACACTTGAAGGGTCAGCTGTATCTAATTTTAAATTCACTGTCTTGTGTTAATGGGGGTCCAGCGTGGCCAGAAGGTTGACTTTTCAATAGACACCAGGAAGCTAGAATTTAATGTAGTGTTCTACCATTGATGTGCTGGTACCTAGTTGAGAAAAACATTTGAGTCACTGCATGTGGCAGATAAAGAGTATGTGTTGGATTCAGGCACTGAGCAGCCAGTTTGATGCATCTGGTGTGGGGAAGGCAAAGAGCAAAAGGGGCTCAGATGATGTAGGCTGAGTTCCAATGCAGCTAGGGCACAGCAATCTTAGGAAATTTTTCTAGAGCAGTTGTGTTTAAACTTCTCCTTCTATCAACCGCCCCAGGCACAAAACACGGTGAAGCCATCTGATATATTGATACTTGCAATGCAAAAAATAGAATATTTGTCACCTAATGGGGGGGGAGATTCATTTCCAGTTATTTCCCTGGAGGATTTGATGGTGAGTCAATCACTAAAAGTGTCCCTGAAACTTGGTAGAAAGGTGAGAACTGGGTGGGAGGCAATATCAGAGTCACAATCTCCTGGGTTTCTGAAACAGTGATAATGTCTAAGGCAGCTTAGAAATTCAAACAGGGAAATTAGGAGAGAAAAGAACAGTTAAATATGTCTTGAGGGATTAGAGTTCTCACCCAAAATATCATTTATCACTTTCCGGTACACAATATTTCAATGTATATTCCAACCTCTCAACCTCATATGCTGACACTGGCCAAAGGGCATGCACAGCAGAAAGCTGATCTCAGTTCAAGTCCTTTTCTCTGAGCCCGGGACTTCGGAAGAGCTGCTGATGGTGAATATAAAATAATAATCTCTAGTGTTTCTCCTGCATTTAGTGGCGGGTCAGGTCAGTTCCCCTGCAGCTGATGTTGGCTGGGGAAAGAGGTAGCCAGAGGGTGAAATATATCAGTGCTTACAAACCTGCATGAACACCAGTCCCAGCTTTGGCAAAGTACAGATCAGCCAGGAAAGCCAACCACACTGTAGTGACAAGCAGTCCTGGATCTTTGGGACCTTCACACAACCACATAGTATTTTTTACTCAGACTGCATGATCCACAGAGTTACCAGGAAGTAGGGGACGTGTGTATCATGCTCACTGTGATCACGTCCTCAGATGGATTTAGGCTCCATCTCCATGCGCTTTGGGGGGAACTGCCACAGGATAAGGGATCGGGCAGAACCACTCCAAAGTGGCCTCCAAAGCCTCTACCTGAAAGTGATACAGTGATACTATCCCTGTTGCTGGTTTGCAGTTCACATTTTAATGGCTAAAGCAAGTCACATGTCCACGCTAACTTCAGAAGAGGAAGGACAGTCCGTATAGAAAGAGGAGTTTTATGAATAGTCCTAATAACCACCATGTGACTGTCAATCCTGATATGTCAACTTTATCAGCTTTAAGGAAGTCTGGCATCTTAGTAAAGGATGCTCCTGGGTGTGAGGGTGTGCATCCCTGAGGCATGACCTTGGGTAGTATATATGGTTCCGTGCCCATTCCTCTCTGGCACTGTTCTCCAATTCTGCTTCACTGTGAGGTTTCTGCCTTGGAGCCTGCCTACCATGTACTGAATCTCCTGAAACCATGAGCTAATTGAGCTTTTCTCCTATAAGCTGTGGGTGTTGGATATTGTGTCTTAGCAATGGGAAGGCTGACTAATATACACTACAACCATCAAGATTCCGTTTTCCCCAAATCATTCTAATATTTCCCTACGTTTGGAGACCTCTGACCTGTTTAGTTCATCTTTGGAGGAACTCCCCAGGAGAGGTTTAAGTCTACTTAGAAGGGCATCCTAAGTACCAAGTATAGCACTGTATCCAGTAGACTTCCAATAAACTACTTTTACAGTGACTCACCATCAAAAGGAAACCAAATGCAAAGTAACTGTATTTTATTTCTATTAACAACAACAAAATACTTGTATAGTTTCACATCCCATTGCCTTTAAGAGCACATATATTACAAATAAACTCCACAAATTTTAAAGATTAGTATTTATCAACACTTTTTTTACACATACAGAAATATTTTAAGATAATAGTATTTGAAATATTTGTTATTCATATAATTTTAGTACTGTCATAAGTAATAACTAAAAACGTTCTTTTAAATTTGGTAAAAACCATATATTTTACAATCTTCTATTTACATCTGAAATATGCTTAAATGTTATAAAAACATTCACTTTGACCTTTAAAATATGTGTACGAGTACCGGGCATTGAACATATTATAACTGACAGCAAACAAAGAGTTTGCTTTTGAGCTACACAGTCATTGGGATTTCATGGCAAGTGTTCAGGTTGGCTTGATCAATACCACTCAAAGAGAAAAAAATCGTAGGAAATGTGCAAATTCAGAGGCTGGCAAAATTCTCAAGCTGGGGAGGTAAACAAAAATATTAACACCATAAATCTTCAAATAAATTAAATGTCTATCTTTCTCTTCCCCGAGATGAGCTGCAAAATCACGAAGTTCTCCGAGAGGCTTTGTGAGGGGTCCCAGCTCCGCTCAAACTTCAGCGCTGGGTGAAATTGACAGGGTGGGAGGAGCCGCGGCCGCCGTGTTAATCACACGCGTGCAGGTTCGCTCCACTCCTCGCCTTGCCGGGTCGTCCCTGGCTGTAATCTTAAAACAGGACAAAGCACAGCACAACGAAGTGATCGCACGGAGGCTAACATCCATCTCCCCAAACAGAGTTAAAACCCAGGGCAGCGATTTTCATTCCCCAGGGGTATCTGTACATTTTGAAAATACACTTGCTTAGTTCCGGAGGACTTTTCTCCCATGCCCACGTGCTGGTCACTCAGACGATATTTAAAGTAGCTTCACTATTCCCTTTGGCCATCAGATGAACATTCATAAATGTTGAACTGAACTTACAAATACATCTGAGTAATTCCAGGACTTTATTCTATTCTGAAAGTTTATAATTTATATTGCCAAAATAAAAAAGGTGAAACATTGTACACCTCACTTAAATATTTGCATTAATGGAAATATAAAAAACTTAGTCTTGACTTGATTTTTCCTGAAAACACTAGGCCATAATGATACTTTCTCAGCAGATGTATTCAAAGAAGAATATATAAACACAGTAATAATAGCTCTCACAGAAAGCTCAGGAACCTCTAAAGTGTATCCCTGTACACAGGGATTTAATATTTTAAATTAATAAGTATGAAGGTTTTTCCCACTAACTTCACACATTACCGAACTGTGCCATGACCTTTATTTAGCTTTCCTACTCTTCTGAGAGAGAATAGCTGCTTCTGTCCCCACAGGGCACTGGGATCTGAGTCTTCCACGATAAGTTCTCTGTACGATCAAACTATAATCGACCAATAAGATTACAAGTATAGCTGCTTAGCTAATATTGATCCAATAGGGAATGCACCTTTTTTCTTATACTGTGGGTTCTTCTGTTAGCTTATATGGTTTCAAAAACTCTTCTAGTTAAGACTTTTCTGGTACTCTTAGAATGAATTGCGTGGCTACTTCTAATTTTCTATTTCCATTTTTTATTTTACATTTGTCTGTCGATAGACCCTAATTGTTTCTAATTTTCAAAGTTCCATGGTGGAACCTCCCCTTGTGCTGTGATTGTATATGCACCTGCTTCCAGAACACTTGCATGAGTATTTGAAGCCATTATATAATGTCTTGTGTGAGAAATCCCCATGGACATTCATCTTTTCTGCTGACAGCTCTAGTTCTTTTACTGAATACCTGTGCAATCCATCTTTATTTTTCCTTTCACAAAGGAAAAATACTTTGTGTCACTTTCCAGGAAGCATAGAGCCAAATTTTACTGCTTTTAGAAAAGGTTTCCTGGAAAAGAAATTATTTTTCTCTCTTCCTAATCACCTGTTCTTTGTATTTTTGTTTTAGCACTCTGGGGTATAGTACATCTTTGTTTTGGAAACAAATGAGCTCAAGTACATCAGATACATCCTGGAAGGTGATAAGAGTATGGATTTTTCTTCTAAGAGTTAAAGTTAACTTTAGCTTCAATCACCAGTCCCCCTCCCCGCCACTAACCTATGTATCTTAAAATGGAAATGGAGTTGTAGTGAAATAAAAACTTGTACAACACTAGTGACTATGAAATGACTGGGGAATACAATCAGCTTGGTAGAGATGGGTGACTGAGAGGCCGCAAAGGACGAGTGACAGAAGGAAAGAGAAACATACCACTTTTGCTCCAGTACTGAGGGGAATACTACACACAGAAGAACAGAAGCTGTACAAACAGGGACCTCGACAGAGCTGCCAGGAAGAAAGGGAAAAGCATTTTTTTTTTTTTTTTTGGCTAGAAATTCCAAGGTCAGACATGATTTACAGTTGGAGACCAGCCTTCCTTCACCATCTTTTCCATCCAGTCTGTTCTTCATACTTCCTCCCAGGCTAATGCCTTCTCCTCATGCTCTCTGGGCATCCCCAAGAGTATTTAATTCTCACTCCTCAAAGAGCCCAAGCCAAAGTCAACCAACCATGTTCTTTCTCTAGCTATGATGGAGAGTGGATTGGAGGAGATGGAAAAGAAGAAAAAAGTTGCCCATACGGGGCATGCAATTTGGACAAAACTTTCCTTGCTTTGAGAATAGTGTTAATGCTAGATCATTTGAGGAAAGGAAAGGTGGCTCTATTAAATGAGGCGCTACTATGTCTGAGGCATGACTAGGACACTAGTTCACAAGATGTCTCTCCGTTATTCCATAAAGAACACGTCTAATTGCTGCAGAGGACCACGGATACGAGATGCCAGGCAGAGCATGAGGGCTGATGGATGCTGGGATGCAGGCCAAAGAAGCAGCACTTGACTTTCAAAGATTTGATTTTTTTTGTTGTTGTTTTTGGTACCGGGGATCGAACTCAGGTCCTTGTGCTTGTGCAGCAGGCGGCGAAACCACTGAGCTAAATCCCTGGCCCAAAGACTTTATTTTTAACATAACCCTCACCCCCCAAATCCAGTGACTCCTGAACGGCCACACTGTGTGCACAGCTTACAGAACACGTTGAGTACATGCTGGATATCATAGATGACCTGCTGTGCTGGTGGTGGTGGGGCTGAGTTTTACTCCACTTGCTCACATCTGCGGGAGGCTCAGCCTCTGCAGAGAACCAGGGTTGGCGAATAAAGGCCGTGAGCAGGCCTGAGGCTCTTCCCGAGCACGGTGCAGCGACCCTAGTGGCAGATGCGTGGAACTGCACACCACATCCTCTGCCATCCCAGAGGGGCTGCAAGCCTTTAATGGGAGTCCCACTCAGGGCACCCCAGTGTCTGACCTACCCATATATTCTAGAAAATCAACAGTTCATAGGCCTTGGATAGCCATCTTGGAAAAGAGCATAAAGTCCCAGGGTTCTCATAGTCTTTCTTATTTGGTACTGGAGATTGAACCCAAGACCTTTTCAATGAGCTACAACCCCAGCTCTTTTTAAATTTTGAGATAGTGTCTCATTAAGTGCTAAGTTGCCCAGGCTGAGCTCGAACTTGTTCTCCCAGAATGCTGGGATTACAGGCAAGAGCCAGTTCGCTTGGCTTCACATTCTTTTCTTACAGATCCTCCCTCAGCTAATCTCTGCTGTGAGCCAAGGCTGCTGCGCACAGGGTGGAGAACAACCTAAGCAGCGCAGTGCTGTGTAGACAAGGATTGCAGCAGCAAGCAAAGCGAGTCTCCGGTCCCCTCTGGGCCGGAACTTCCCATCCGTGGACCGCAGAGCAGCGGAGTCGCCATGAAAGCTCACCTGCTCGTTCATGACTGCGGAGAGCTCGCTGAGCATGTCCCTGTAGTGGGCCCGCAGCTCCTCTTGGTACTCCAGCTGGTCCTCCTTGATGAGCCGCTCGTTCACATCCAGTGCCTGCCCGCAGGCGTCCGCAAATTGCCTTTAGCAACAGCATGGAGGGAGTTAAACACTAGCAGCACCACACTGGGCTGAGTTCCCTGGCTGCTATTAGACCTCTTGACCTCAGGGGGCGCTAGCTGGCGGCTCCCGGGGCACTCGCCCCTCCTTGGCTGAAGGAGGAAGAACGTTTTAAGGAAGAGAATCTCACCTGAAGATTTCCTTCAAAAGCTTTACTTGGTTGTCAGGGTACTTCTTTGCATTTGTTTCTTCAAGGAAAGCTCGTGCATAGGCCATTGGCCCGGCATTGACCTATTGGGGAGAAGAGACGTGGCTGACTGCTCTCCTTCTACACCGAGTTTTCTCCACAGCCGAAGGGGGCAGCTGGGGGTGGCCCCCGATCTCCCACACTGCCTCCTGGTCTTTACCTGCTGTCCTCTGGTCACTAAGCCACTGCGGGGTGCGCCTGAGGTCTGTTCTTCTCCCTTCTTCATTCACACGAGGCGCTTGCTGGACTCTCACCAACCACCCTTAGCTGCTCATCTCCTAACAGCTCTGCAAACCAGACTTCCGTCCACTATGTGTCTGTCCTATTTAAGTGTAATGGTTTCCCCCTCAGATCTTTGTTGTCTGCAGTAGGACGGTGACGCCTTTACTCTCTGGCCCTTTTCCTTCTTTCTCCTCGAGTCAGCCAGGGCATGGGGACCAGGACAACAAGCTCAAGATCAGAACCAGGGTCCAGGCTTTAATCTAGCTTGTTGGGGCAAGGTTACTCGCCTGCCTTTATTTAAAATTTTAATAGTTTGTTGATTGTGGATTTTTAGCATTTGTTTTGATTTTTATAAAAGATTGCACTAATTTGATTGTTGATTAAATTTTGTGCCACAACAAATGCCTCCTTGTTCTCTTCACCCCAGACCAGGCCAGGTTAGGGGACCGAGCAGGGCTCCTCTCCTGCCATCCGCTGACCACACTGCCTCCCTCAGAGGGCCCCAGCTCCCTGCTCTGCTTCCAGATTCTCCTCTCCTGGCCACTTCTGGCCTCAGCATCAACCTGTGCTGGTTTCTTCAGTGCTGCTCACACTTTTGCAAACAGTTTATTTATTCTGTCTCCCATGCCCTCTGTGAGTGCACCATCTGCTTCCTGTCACAACCCCGACAGCCAGGCAAACCCTAATGGACACTTGTTGGCTAGTAAACATTCTTTCCCGGCTTTGTTTTGGAACGGTGCTATAACATGCTTAGTGTCAGATATGTACGGGGAGGGGGCTGTGCCATGTTTATTCACTAGTGAATTCATTTACGAGGATGCAGATATAGCAAGTACTTTATCCAGAGAAGACTGGATGGGAGAGCTGGACTTATAGTTTCAGCTGCACTTAAAGACATAGCTACAGGCACCAAAAATACACGAGATCGAATTTTAAAAAGACCCAGATAAAGTTGTTAGATGGTATTCTACACATGGCGAAAATGTTTCTTAGACTTCTTATTAAAGAAAAACATTCTAGGGCCTCATGCCAGGTACCCCAGTCCCACGCACCTCCGCTGGGGGCAGGGCTCACTGACCTTCACACTGACACTCCCCTGGAGCTTGAGCTGGAGGCGGATCATGTCCACCTCGTCCATTGTGCAGAGCTGGTTAAGCTCGGAGACCTTCCGGGACATCTCATCAATTGCCACTTCAATAGGGTTCAGCTCTGTGCTCGACTGGCTTATGACCTGGATTCTCTTCTTCACGTAGGGGAACAGGTGACTTGCTGCACAAAAGCCACACCAAGGGATTTCAAGGTTTAGTGAAGAGTCAAGGACTCCCCTGAAGGTCAAGAGGGTCACATATTGTTTCATGGCACACGAGACCTTCCATCTGCATGTTTTGTGTGTGAGAGGTTTTTTTCTTTTTCCCTCTGAGGTACCACCTTCCCTTATATCTCTCAGCTTTTGCCTCAATACATTCACCTGGTAAACTTCTGCCCTTCACTAGCTAATGGGAATTTATTCTCAGGGATAGATCAAAACCTTTGGCTAACCATGGAAAAGATGAGAGGTTTCGCCACAACTTGTAATTCAAATGAAACTGACCCAGTAAAGAATGCTCAAATATATTCCGAATAGTATGGAACAACTTCGTTCTAGATTGTTTTTATTACAGATGTTCTGGGTCAGTTACCTGGAGGTGAATGCTTCTCCTGGCTTGGACATCAATTCTATCCATGTCTGTTGCACAATTCAGGGCCGCCTCTCCCAAGATAGCCTGGATGTCTTTTCCTTCAGGCTCACCCTGGCTCCTGACTGCAGCAGGCTTCTGGAGTTGCCGCTGCGTGTGCCCATTTCATCTCCCATGGTGTGCTCACCTAGATTTCTTGCTCTGTTTGGGTCACTCTCCTACCAGACTGTGAACACCTGCTTTATTAGTTTGAATCGCCGGGACCGGAATAATGTCCAGCACCCAGGCACCCAGTCGGAACTGGTCAGGTGTCTGCTGAATGATTTCCGCTATGGGCTGAGGAAGCCCCTGGCACCTACTTGTCAGGACTGTCCTTCGCTTGCACTGCTCTGCCACCCCGCCGTGCTTCTTGCCCGACAGCGTGAAGGGTGTCTCGAAGACAAAGCGGTTGATGTTGTGGTGCATTTCAAAATCTGTCTTCCGGTCCTCTACTTCCTTTTCTTCAAAGAACGGTGTGACATAGGTTACCTGGATGTAGGCGTATTTGGGATCTAAATCCTTGGGGTTTACCTGTGTGAACACATTAGGGGCAAAGAAGGGGTGGTGAGCCATTGGTGCTTCACACATAAGCTAGGCACATGTTTACCACTGAGCTACGTTCTTCAGCCTTTACATTAAACAAATTTTCTTTTGACAGAAGGTCTCATTAAGTTGCTCCAGTTGGCATCAAATTTGTGATCTTCCTGGCTCAGCCTGGGATTACCTGGGATTACAGGGGGTACCACTATGCCCAGCTGCAAGGTACTTTTGAAAAAAAAAGATGGGGAGCTCTGTTTCCCCTGGGTGAACCACCAGGAGGAGGCTGCTCCTCGCGCCTGAGAGGAAAATGGGCAGTCACAGCCTCTCAGAACTGGTGGCCACAGACAGAGTGACGGCTGACAGCTGCAGCTCGGATGTGTTGGTGGCCAGATTGGAGTCCATCCTGAGGTTATATCATAACCTAAGGGCCTGGCTGACTCATACTACTTTTTCAAAACTTCTATCCTGTAATGCACATTCAATTGCCTTTGTGTGGAATGCAAGTCTTTGACAGTGGAAATGAGTCTTTGTCCCTCCGTGATTCAGCCTCATACTAGACTGGGGCCGTTGGCTTTTGGCTCGTGGTGTGGAGGCAGAATCCTTGTCCATTTAGCAGATTCGATGCTTCACTGATTACACGATGACAACTTTTTATATTTTACATGTTTCCGATTCGTTCTCTTATACACAACAAATCATTTTAACTCAGCCTTGATGCATAAGCTTGGAAGACAGGCTGAAGTTCCCAAGAAAATCAAGGGAAACTGTATTTGCTCACCTTTGAGGTTGGAAGTGATGCTTTTCAGCCTCTTTTCTTTTTAAAAAAATTAATTTCATTGATATATTGTAGGTATACAATATAATGACATTCATCATTGGAAATCTGCACCTTTACGTAATCTCTCTCTTGGTTCTTATTTTTCCCCCTTCCCCTGCCCTCCCTTCAACCCCTCCATCCCTCCTTATTTACAAAGACTTTGTTTCCATTTTTTCATTTTCTCATATTAATCCCATTCCCTTCTTTCCTTTCCCTATCCATCCCACTTCTCCTTCCCCTTTGCCCCTTTTCTTCCTATTTCACATTATCTATTATACCTTTTAGTCCTTATTTACACTTTCAGTTTCTCATACCAGAGAAACTATTTGGTATTTACACGTGTGTGTCCTGTTTATTTCACTCAAGAGTATCTCAGCGTCTTTTCTAAGGACACCTTGAAAGGTGTAAAAGCTTCTGGTTCTCTCCATCTTTCTACCCCCCCCCCCCAAACCGAATGCAGAGATCTGAGAAACCTCATAAACAAGTCATCATTACACTGTAACACCGGCACAGTTGTAACTATTTTAGAGATGAAGACCTGGAGGTTGAGAGGGGCCAGCTGATTTCCCCAAGATTGCCCGCGGATGTGCGGTGGGATGATGAACATCCAGCGTGCTCTACTTTCTTGTACCACCAAGAATTCTTTGTATGCTTTCCACACGGGAGTGTCAGAGCTACAATAGTTCTGTCCACCTTCACAGGGAAGTGATTGTAACTTTCCAGTTAAGGAGAATGAAAAACCTATTTGCAACAGCTTTTGCCAGTGAACTTGTCCCCAGACCCCTCCAAATACCAGATTTGTAAAAGAAGATGGGAAAAAATGGCCTCTTTTGTGGCTCAATAGAACCCTAC
This sequence comes from Heterocephalus glaber, assembly GCF_000247695.1. The sequence continues at coordinate 616,990 of NW_004624823.1, read as the reverse complement.
ACCATCGGGCACAAACCAGCTCTGCCAGCTCCATCTTCTGCCATTCTTCTTGGTCCAAGCTGCCTTTCAAGGATCTGCTGTTCTTTAAACACACATCCTCCCCTCCCCTCCCCTCCCCTCCCTTCCTTCCTGTCACTTGTGTTCCAGGTCTCTCAGAATGCTCAGGGCTTCCTGCAAATACCATGCACCCTACAATTCAAGCTCAGAGATACTTGCCCTGGGTAGCACTGCCCAAAGGAAAATGAGTCCCCTGGCTGGAGCTTTCCTCCTACTGAAGGCCTGTGTCTCCCTGGAGGTACTTTGCTTTTCCCACAAGTTCTTCTGCTCTTAGGCTCTTAGTCCCATGGGAACTGGGAGGTATGGATGGAGGAGGCTCTGGTCCCCAGCTCCTAGTTCTGGGTCTGGGACTCACTAAATGCATGAGAGTGCTCACTAAATGCATGCTCACTAAATGCATGAGAGTTTATATAAATGTGTGAGTTCTGAGTAACCTCATGAGAGTTAAGCCTTTGCTTTGTGAAGACTACAGGAAGTCACTTGAATCTTCACAGGTTAATACAGGGCATGGCAAGTCTTGGACTATCATGGAGAACAGCTCTCCAAATTGCTTGGCCCAAGAAGATGTCCTGGACTGAATGAAGTATTTTCAAGCTGCTATTTCCTTCAATTCGATGGTGCACCCCCATCACTTGAGTATTTTAATTGCTATTCAAATGCAAATGATCTATGGGAGAAGTAGAGGATTTAGTAAGCTATTTCCAAGATCACCTACAAGTTACTCAGACAAAAATTTGTCTTTGACCAAAAAAAAAAAAAAAAAAAGAAGAAGAAAAGGAAAAAGGATCACTAGTTAATCAACCAGCAAAACATAAACATCGGGAATAATTTTTGTAGTTCACTGTGCATGATCAGGCAGAGATTAAAACAATAAATATAAATTAAAAATAAACTACTAAGCCAAGTCTTAGCACTTGGTGAACAGATTTTTCTGTACCTTGTTGGAATCCTGGATTATCTTCACATTGTCTGCTCCAAACTTATCTGCATAGAGTTTTAGTAGCCTCTGGGAAATCTCAGAGAGACCTGTCAATTTAGGCTCTTTATAAATATACTCTTTACCTTCTTCTTCTTCAAAAAAGCCCTATGGGAGACACATAATGAACCACAGGTTTTATTAGAGAGCTTCAGTTACAAATCACGAGCAAAAGAAAAAGCCATTTACTTAAAAAATATATCCAGTCTTTGGGTTGTCATCAAAGCCATTGATTAGGACCCTATAAAATTCAAAATAAAAAGATCCGGTGAAGAAATCAAAAACATCATTCCATAAACAGACAGTAACCTAATATTCCTTAGCCAACTCAAAGAATTTCATTGAATATCTTACATGTGTTTGGTCTTTGTAGAAATCAACGGAATTTGTTGGCGTATATTTTGGGCAAAGAGTGCCCTCTGGTGGCAGTCTGGGGTAGAACACAAAGTGGAGCATGTTTGGCATGAGCCAATCATTATCATTTTTTATGTTTTCTACAAGTCTTTGAAACTAGTAAAGATAACATGATGTGGGATGTAAAGGTACCTAAGTGGGTTGACATGCACCATACATCATCTTAGATGAAAAACCACAACACTTTTTTATTGTCATCCTGACACAAATGACAGTGGCATGCTCCCAATTTGCACTACTTAAAAATAACATTACATCAATATAATGTCAGGAGACCTGAAGCAACTTAACTATATGTAACATAATTACTCAATTTGCTTCACTCATAGGTCTTTTCCACTTTTGGAAAGCTAGACTTTATAGGACTAAAAACAGCAACTATGCCATTATTTTATTCCATAGGGCAAAAGTAGGATTTAGCCTTTATTACTTTGTCTGGGTTGAAGCTGGGAGAGAGGAAATTTTATTATCTGAAAGTAACTAAGTGAGGAAATATTTATAATTCATTCTCTTTGAAGACACAGAAGTATTTTTCCTGTGGAATATATGTGGCGTCAGAATACTAGATGAAGTTGAAAGTGAAGAATCCATGTTATCTCTCTTTTTTTTTTTTCTGCAGAGTTAACCTGCAAAGAAATGGATTTTGAAGGTGGGTGAAGATACTGGGGTTCAAAAAGAGCCTCAGCTATATTAAAAATATTTTTTGACTAAAGTTATTTATTATATGTAAAATAACATGGACAAAGTGTTCTAATGCTACCTTTTTGGGGTGGATGCGAGGCAATCTCATAACTGAATACTAACTATTAATCTCATGTCTGTAGGGTGCTGTTAACTCATACAGCACTTTAGCTCATGTCAGTGTGATCATGGAGAGGACACTTTGCATCATAAGAGAGTTGTGGCTGTCAGTAACAGAAGGCAGGCAAGAGGTGCCATCCCCAGCACTGTTTCTGTCAAGCAGGGAACTGCCTAGACACATAATTTTGTGTCTGTTTTTCTCTTCCTAATCGACTTGGGGCCTGTAGAAAATGCATCTTCTTCAGTAGTATTCACTCAGTGTTTACTACACTGCCTGGCCTTCAGGAAGTAGATTTCAACACGTTCGTATTTGTTCACCTTTCAACAAGTCGTATTTCTTGAATGAATGCACAGATGAAAGAAATTGCTCTTAAAGGACCTACATTGCAGAAAGGTAAATTTGCTCCAGAATAAACATGGAATAATTCATAAAGAATTAATGGAATAATTACTTTGAGAAATACTCAAGACCTCAAATAGCTGACTGTGAGTGCCCGGGTCCTGAACTGCTAGGTGACACAGGATGTGGAAACCATGCAAAGCGCTTCCTTGCCTTACACTTGCAGCGTGGTGAGCACCGAGCCCACTCCCATGAAACTTCCTGCCTGCTGTACGTTTCCTGTTTCCGCCTTCGCGGGGAGTTTTGTCTGATTCAAGGTCACAAGTGAGTGGCTAAAACTGACAGACTGACACTTCAGAGAAATAAGACCTCTGAGGCCGTCAGCTGGCATCTCCTTAGGGCTACAGCCAAAGCCATGTTGATGACTTTAATTTCAATGAGAAAAAGGTGCTGCCAAGTTTCAGGAAAAGACTTAGTTATTTTTAGCCATGCAATGAAAACTAGTACGAAGAAGAAATATTTTCACTGTGATGTTTTCCCCTGACAACGTTCTGAATTTGTAGAGAGCAAGTGGTAGGAAGTGGGTGTCTGTTGTCACGATGAGTTCTGTGGCCTTTGGTCATGATCTGGGACTTTCTTCACCCCTGCTCCTTGGTCTGCAGGATGGAGGAAGTAGACTCAGAAACCTGCTGGGAACCCTCAGGACCATGCCTGGTATGTGGCAGGCCTTTGGCCAGTGTTATCTGTGACAATAATGATGAAGACAGAAATGAAGATAGAAATTCCATTCTCATAGAGCAGCCCAGGCAAGCAGAGCTTTGAGGGCTTAAAAATACATACCTTCAGCTTCTCTTACAGTGGAACTACCATTTCCTTATTACAACAAGTCTACTGAGTCTCCATATTTTGGTGAGGGATCGATGAGAAAGAATCAGATTAGAGCTTTTTTAAGAGTGTGAGGCCTGTACTCGACTGAGACTTTTATAAAACAAGTCAGGAGGAGCAGGAATAGAAGAATAAAGCACGAACCTGTTGTCTGCCAGGTTTGTATAAAGTGCTTCTGAAACCATACAAGTGGCAGCTGAGGAAGTGTTTGGGGTCCATGCTTACCTTCTACCCAGGGAAGCCATCAAGGCAGAGTCCCCCCGAATTATGGAGCACTATCTTAGGAGGGTTGCAGCTTCAGCTCTGTCTATGGAACACAAGATTTATGAACTGAAAGCAGGTGATAGGAACCCAGCAGCAGTTTCCCATTTGCTTTAGTCCCAAGGTTGTAAACTGACTGCATTTCAAGGCAACCGGAAATATGGCCTCTGGATTTCCACTGCTAGTTTAATTTTTTAAAAGGTTATTTTACAGTGCAGCAAATGCCTTAATCACTTATGTTAGGAAATAGCAGATTCTTAAGCAAGGACTTTGAGTCAGTAGAGTTAACATACACGGATTATGAAACTTCAAGGCAATAAAGCAGGATAAGCTGACACCTAAGATCACTGACTCCCTCTTGGGAAGTACTCCTTCTTTTGCAGGTACTTCACAATCTTGCAGTGCCCCCCTTTTATCACTGGGATGCCAACTGTCAGTGCCCTGCAATTATAGTCAACTGATCCAGAGTTAACAAACAAAAGAATGCATCCCAAGAGGAATCTAGTGTGCAAAAGATAGGTCAGAAAATGTTAATAGCTTAAATGCTTCGAGAAGAGATGCCACAAGAATGCAAAGAAATAGTTCCATGTACACATGAACTCACAATATTTGACTATAAATGTATAGCCTACATCAGTGACTTTCATATATATGAGGAGATGGAAAGGAATATCACATCCCAAAGTGGAGATGGTGGTTTTTCAAACTACACGTGTACCTTTCCCCCTCCTCCCAGGTTCTTTATAAAGATTTTAAGATGCATTCAAGCAGGTGTGATTAAGAATCACAGAATCTATATCCTGTGGTGCATAGGATAAAACTCCTCCAGCTCTTCTAGTTAATGAATTCCAGGGGCATCGGATGTCTAAGTTATGCAGTAGGAATCCACTTGTTTTCATGCCATATCCTGGGGCCCAAGAATTTTGCTTATTACAGGCAATGTTTGGTCCTATTGCTGCGTTTTTACTCTCAAAATGAATTTTGTCTGGGAATTCAGTGGGATGACTTATACAAGCTGCTATGTGTAAAATTTTCATGGCTGGCGAAGCCAGGTGCTGAGTTAGAAATTGGTATGCAAGACTCATTTTTTAAAATCCCTGCAGTGGAACAATAATTTTCAACTTGTTTTCTAGTGTCTGGCTTAGTGCAGACAATTAATATTAAGTACCATAGCCAATATGATAAAGGGAAAGCACTAGTCCATATGGGATGTGAAAATACTGACTCACAGGCACCCTGTGGAGGTGATGAGCCTGCTGCATATTATGTTACCATAATCTTTTTAACATGATTTCAAAACACACCAATGTGGATGCTAAAAGGGGAGTTTTATAGGGACAGTAATCATCATCATGGATAAGGATTCATTTCTTGTCATGGAGATTATGCTAATCAGGAGCCAAGATTTCATCTTAGATCTCTGGAAACCTTCGTTCTGCACATATTTAGGAGGATGTTCCAATCCAGTTTGTGTTTCCTTATCACGAAGCGCCTGCTTCTGTTGAATGTCACTGTTCACACTTGCCGGGCGGTGTCTCGGGCAGGCATTATACTATTTGCACAAGGGTGACCGAGGCTCTCATTTGCTGCTTCTCAGATTCACCTTGATGAGCTCTTGTTCCAACTGTTCAAAGGCAGCTGAGTTTGGAGCTTACAGGAGGCCACCCTTAGCTATGTCCTTGGGTCTGCACATGTAACAAGACACTTCACCTTTTGGGTCTGACTGAATTTTTCTTTTTTTTGGTGAAAGATCATTGAGAGTGCTGGCAGGACTGAAAAAAGGTCAGGTGCACGGCCAGCAGGCTTTACTAAAGAGGCTGCAACAGGAACAGAGTTAGGGCATTCGGAAGGAGCTGTCGTCAATCTCTCCCCATGGCCCCTTCAGTCTACTTAGTACAGGGGTTTTCAAGTATTCTTTAGTAGGTGAGTTAAGGAGTCATGAGCCAAACTATATAAATGAAGGGAGAAAATACTCACATGGTATGGAGGTAGGAAGGAATTTACAGAATTACAAAAAAGTATATTTTGATGAGGCAAGTCGAGCTGAATGGGAACCGATAATGTGTGGCTATTGAAAGAAGGTTTCTTTCTGGCTTAATCAACAGTAATTATGTCACACCACTTCAAGTGGACATGTTTTCAGATAAGGGAAATAGTAAGAGAGCCAATTTCATGTGGCTTAAGATAATACAAAGAAAATTCTTTGTCTGAAAGCTCTAGGTACAGGGAGGTTATTTCTGCCTTGGTTTACTTTCCGGATTTCTTACTCCACTTCTTTCTGCTTCTTTGGAGACTTTATCTATTGGGTAAAGATTTACTTCCCTGCTCACCCTTTGTGTTGGGAATTGGTGCCATCACTTCTGAGGATGCTCAGAGTTCACCAGCAGAGTCTCATTTCTTCAAGAAACCATGGCTATGACAAAGTCCTTCCAGGGAAGGGTAGGAGAGTGACAAGTGTGACAAGGGTGAGAAGGGTGACAAAGGGTGACAAGATCCTTCCCATGGGAAGCTGCCTATCAACAGTCACCAATGAAATTACTGCCACCCTCATCATCTTAGCAAGCTGCTACCCATGGTGGCCTGAGATAAGCAGGCATCTCCAATGCCAGACTATGCTAGATCTACTTATGTGGCATTCATACTGACATCTGTGTGTGTCCGTATATGTAAGGCTTCTAGACTACATTTTCTACCTTCGTGGAGAAAGCCCATGTGCATGAAAAAGAAACAATACATTTTTGTAATTCGGATAAACCAGATAAATGCAATTTAGTTCAACAAACGCAGGATGATTCCAAAATAAATGGAAATGGGATTATCTTACCCTTTGTACCGAGTGTTGATTTGCACAAAAGTTAAGGTTCAGTAAAACCATACAGAGGGATGTGTGAGGATTATTAGAGCATGCAAATGGGTGGGGGGAAAGAACTTACCACAGCCTGCCACAATCAAGATCAAAAGAAGAAAAAAGTAAACATCTGCATTAAAAACTAGTTAGAAAGCAGTGAGATTTGTTTTCACCTGCTTAATAGCCTGTATCTTAGGTTTTGGTTGGAGAAACCATCGGAAAGCCATCTGGCTTTCATGCCTGGGATATGAATGGTCTTTTACTACTCTTACGGGCATGGTCACCTCAAGAGGTGTAGTCATACCTTGGCTAGCCAAACACATACCTCATGTGGCCCTTCTTTACTACTCAGGTAGTCTGGGGCCATCTCCCTTGAAACTGTCTTTCCCTTTCCTTTGCTCAAACCCCATATTCCCTTCTTCCTAGGGTTTTCTGCCATTTTTCTTGCTAATGTTTCACTGAGGTCACACAGTGCATATTTTCTCTGTGGCTTGCCAGTACCATCTCTTCCCCTTTTTTCTCCTCTCGGTAAGAATCTCACACTTCTCTCTCTCCAGACAGACATGTGCACTACAGATAGTTCACGTTCTAGTCCCTCAGAATGTCTACATGCAGCTTTTCCCTATAGGCTGTGTTCACCTCACACCAGTAGTTCATCTGTTCCTGCAATCCCAATGCTGTGTGAAGTGAGAAAAACCTGGTTCGGATGAAGTTGATGATGCTAAGTGGTCAGTCGCTGACACTCTCCGGAGAGAGAGAATCTGTCTTTATTAGTTCAGATGTTAGTTTTTCAGCTGACTTTGGTGACCAGAGGAAAATAAGCTTTTCAGAAGAGTTCAGTAGGAGATGATCTAGATTGGCCATGCTGGATTTGACTCCAGTTTAAGACTTAAAAGGTTCTGAGGAGAGCAAGAAGCTGTGTGGAAGTGTGCTATACATGAGGGCAGAAAAGAAAGAGGTCTCAGACTTTGCAACTCATTGCAACTGTGAAAAGAAGAGAATGGCATATTTATCCACAAAAACAATAGCCTGCAATACATCTGCTGAAATGTAAGACTGACATGAGTCTTCAGGAATAGAAATAGGACAGTGCCTGGGCTTATCCCATGCAAAGCACTGTATGAAGAGATATCCAGAATTAATGTATCATACATTCACTTTCAGGCCAATGCAATGGCTAGCTAATATTTTCAGGTTTGTCCATTGCTTTTGCAGTGAACCGAGAAGGATAACTTTGAAATTATACTGACCCGTAACACAGGAAACAAAAGAGGTATATGATGTTCTGTTTAGAGACAGTGGTAATTTGAAAATAGGAGAAAAGAAATTGCATGATTGCTGAGTCAGAGCTTTGATATAGAAGAGCCCCCAGGATTCTTTTCTGTCTTAGAATGTTATGAATGCCATTTCTTGAAATATGTTGAATTTGATTTCACTTTAATCAATGACATAAACTTATAGTTACATATTTTGGGGTGAATTAGAAGAGGAGGGAGAAAGGAGAGAGGAATGCAAAAAGGGATTTTAAAAAAGGAAGCAAGTTGTATTATGTACATGTATCCAATCCTCAGTATGACTGTAAAATACATGTACTGCAAACATGAACTAATAAGAATATGTTGGGGTGAACTGGGAAGAAGAAAAGGCTAAAAAAATAAGTACTATGCATCTCCAATCAGTTAAAAATAACTGTTTTTGTCTTGACCTGTACTTTTTGTCGTTTTCTATCCCCATTTGTTTTCCAGTTTGCACATTCGTATGGGCAAATACATAGATACTCATATCCCCTCGACCTGCATCCCCCCCAAGGCACTGGCATAGATAGCCAGATGTCTTACAAAGCACGAAAGACAACATCCTACTGCTCAACAGAATTTGTAGACCACATTACTGCTTGTGAACTCACCTGCCCATAAAAGGCCACACGATAGTAGCGGCCAAATAGCCGCTTCTCCGAATTCACAACCTCTGCCACTTTTAGGTATGACCGATGAATGTCATAGTAGAGATCTGACAATTTCTGAAAGCATAAGTCAAAAAATCAGTAGAAGATGCCGACATAGAAAGGAGTTTCTATTTTTGAGAACTGCAAATAATTTCCCAAGCAAAGGAGGAGATTTTAACCAGCTCTGAGGGGTTTTCAATACATACTTTGAAGTCTCGTTGCTTCTCAAAAACGGCAATGATAGGCTTGTTGACATCGGCAATGAGTTCATATCGCTCAGATTTCCAAAGGAACTCCACACACATGTACAGCTGCTCCACCAGAATATGCTGCAATTTCCCAAAGGAAAACTTTACATGACTAAAGTTGTGGCTCAGCTCTAAAACTTGGTCTCAAAACTTCTGCTTTATCAAGCTTTTTTTTAGTGGGGTTCTTGGATTCACTGCCTTTGTTATCTACTATTAAAATCGAGTTAAGGATCCTGGTGGTACCTTGGATCCCTCCCTTTCCCTCACTGCTATTTCCTAACTCATGCACCAGACCTGCTAATTTAAATCTATGAAGTGCCATTAGCTCTTTCTAGTTCTTTCCATTGCCATTGTTACTGACTTCAAACCTCTGTTACTTCACTCCCAGACCGCTGCAGTAGTGTCCTAGAAAGTTTGTGTTCTCTCTTCAATGGCTGCTCTCCAGCAATCTTTCTTTCTAAAACTTAAATCTGATCTCCTCCGCCATAAAACTTTGTGGAACTCCAGTTTATGACCTGCTGTCCAAACTCTCCGGGCTGGCATTCAAGGAGCCCCACACTCAGTCCCTGAGCTCCCTTTTGGAGCCCCTCCCGTTCAGCACTCCACTATGGACTTTGCATGTTGGCCACACTGGAGTGTTGCACGGCATTCTGAACATACTTCTCTCCTGGACACTTCTGCCTGTGTTGTTGCTCCACCTATAAGAACTCTCTTTTCTCACTTCAGGACTCATCAAATGTCAACGTCTGGTGCAAAAATATGGACAGCTTTTACATTTGATGTGTGATAGAAACATATGGTGAATGTTTACAGTTAAAACATGTATTACAACAATAAACATGGTGCCATTCACCCCCTATACAATACTTCCCAAGCTGTGAACACACTCATTCCATCATTCTTGCCGCTTTCTGAAGCAGTGTGGGAAGTCCCCTTTTGTGAATGCCTTTACTGTGCTGTCCTGGCTGCTGTGATGCCCTGAATCAATTCAAAACATTCACCTTTTGTGGTTATTTTGACTTTGGGGTGGGGTCAGAAGTTGAACACAGTGCCAGATACAGTGAATAAAGTAGATGAGGACACATCCTTTTGTTTTTAAAAGTCTGCCTTTCTGTTGATGGTATGAGGCAAGGACATTCACTGTACTTTTGATCACATCTTCTAAAGACACTCAGGAGAGAAAGTGCCACTTCAGAAAGTGGCAAGAATGAAATGAAGTGGGATTAATGGTAATGTATCTTTTACTGCAATAATTTTTTTTTTTTTGGTACCGGGGATCGAACTCAGGACCTTGCGCTTGTGAGGCAGGCGCCGGAACCACTGAGCTAAATCCCCGAACCTGTAATATTTTTTTTTTTAATTTAAAATATACTGTAGTCGTGGATCAGCCTTTATATGTCCATTCATTCCCATTCCAACCACTTTTCATGTAAAATATCTCTTTTTAAATTGTAACCATAAATGATATCTAGACTTATAGTTACTAGGCATCTCTTTCTAACTGACCACTTCCCACAAGGAAATCTGAGTTTCTCAAGTTGCTAAATTCTTTAAGAACAGGAATTATACCTTGTTTATCTTTGTTTCATAACCCTTAATGCCTCATAGATTGGTAGTATATAGTTTAATATCCAACGGAACTGGAGCTTTATATAAGCTCCAAAGTGTTTAATATTGTTGGAATGTTTCCAGCAATGTCTTTTAAGAAATGGTTCTTAAACGTTACTTGAAATAGTTAATATCAATATGCAATTATATTTTCTTTATTTGCAATATACATTAAGTTCACATAGAACTACACGTAAAATTTTGTCAGAACCCACTTCCCAAATTTGCATTGTGTCCTTTTTCCCTCACTTATGAAATATTAAGATTTAAAAAAAATTTTCTTGTTAGTCAGGGGGAGGAACTCTATTTATTTTTCACCAAAATTGTTGCCAATTCCAAGGAGATAGTGTCTTCTTTTTATTAACAAAAAACAACCACTGGTTTCATATCAGAAGGGTTTTTTTTCTCCAGAAACTAGTGAGCTTTTTCTCAACTGCATTTGTAAATACACTTGGTAATGGAATTTTAAATTTCAATTTGACCAGTTCATAAAAGTTTTAGCATCCTTTACCACCTTTACCAAAAGACTAGACATTGCTTATCTTACAGAAGAGCTGACCATGTACATTTGAGTTCTTAGAGAAGTAAAGAAAGCTTAGCTAAATTTTTCATTGAAAAGTATGCTTTATCAATCTGGTATCTATTAATCTGGGCTTAATTTTAGCCTCATTTCATTTTGTTCACTGAAATCATAACAGAGAGTAACTTTAACTGATTTCTGAGTAAGCTTCTTTCTCCTGAGTTAAGCTTAGTGTCACAGTTCAATGCCTTTCTTAAAAACCTCATTACCACACATTGGGTCATGGTGGTCTAACCTCATTGTATGGTGTGTCTTGCATTCCTGAATCTTCTTTCATTGCTCCTTCTTCTTTAATATTTGGTGTAATGCTCAGAAATGCTGGCCATCCCATGGAGAACATACCTTGGAAGGATCAAGCAAAATGAAACATCAGTAGAGTCAAATCTTGTTTGGATTAGATATTGACTATTTTTATGATGTCACAAGTCATAGAATTATAACCTTCTCATCACCAAGCTGATTAAATAGTGATTATTGATAAGTACTCTTCTGTTGACCAATGTTCCCCTTTTATGATTTTTGTATAACTTTCAGGTAGCATATTTCCTGTAAAGAAGTAGCATGGGAGTTTTGAACAGAGAGTACTACTTGTAGGGTAGACATATTTGCAATGTTCTGGTTTAATTTAGTCTCTCTGAGTCTGTTTCCCTCTCTTGTTAAGCTGGAGATGTGAATTTCTATTGCAAAAGATTTGAAGGATTTAGAATATTAAAATTTGGGAAAATGCCTGGAACAGTCAGCACGTTTTCTTTATTTATAATTTTTCATTTTTCATTTAAAATATAAAAACTCTTTTAAAAAATAGTATGGTTGCAATACGTCCTAGTTGACATTCATTTTGGGGGATTGGTATATGAATATAGCATATCTTGATCATTTTCATTCCCTAAAGCATTTGACTCTTTTTCATTATCCAGAAACCTTCTCAAATTTTAGTAGCTGTGAGAATAAAATCATAAAGACCTAAGAAAGACTAAAAGACTATCCAAGTGCATGGGATAACCAGCTGATGACAGGCAGTGGTCCCAGAGGAGGAGTTGGGTCGGGTCTCAGTGGTGAGAATATGCACATTTAGGGTGACACTGAAGTGTCAGACCAGTCCTAAACTCCAGCTCCATCACAAGGCAACCACCTTTTGCTGCTCTTGGTTTTCTCATCCAAAAGCCAGAGGAGATAAAAGGACCTTGGTCACAGAGTTATTGGCCACTAACTGAGACCCTGCTGGTACAGTGCTCAGCAAGGTGCCTTCCATGTAGTAAGTGCTTTCTGAATACATTTCCTAATACATTTGTGAAATGATTCCATGTGTCATAGTCAGCTCATTAGCTATGTCACTAAACTATCACTCCCAAAATATGGCAAGAGACTATAATACTTATTGCAATCTAAACCTTGCTTTTGTAAAAAAATCTGCTTTCCTACATTTTATAATATCTCTTTGATAATTACAGAGCCAAATGGATTGTAGAAAGGAACACTACAACATCTTTCAGGATGATGCTCACTAATACATGTGAGGCAGCTGTAATTTCTGTAGTTGCCTATGTTCATCTATATTCTTACTCCTCTGACTCAGTAACATAACGTAAAAATATATTAAGGATTTCTAGTATATGTCACTGAGCTTCAGAGGTATGATGATGGATATGAATATAAGCTAATGTATTATAAATGACCAGCTTCTCTACTTTACAGTTTCCTAATGAATATATCCCATTTTCTAGGGACATGTTAAACAAAACAAATCCCAATGGCAGACTGGCATGGAGATATCGGTAGCTAAATATGACCACAACCCCAAAGCTGGAAAATTGGCTGCTATGCAGTTCTGTTTGCTGAGGACTTTCCAGTCATCTAAACTTTATACATTTTGGATGGGATTCTGAATGGTGGGAGTTTAAGGTGTTTGCAGAGTAAGTTCTGCAGGTCTGAGATAGTTTTTGCTTCTAGTAATACATTTAAGAAGGTTTCTTTGATGCACAGTTAGAGGAGTAACTTGACTTTCTCTGCACTGGAGGGGAACAAGGTCAGGTCACTCACTTCCTCCACCGGGAGTTGTTAGTAATGGGTTGCTATCACAGGGGTGGGTGTCCTCCAGGAGCAGGGATGGTGTGCAAATCTTTTCCATTTTCCAGTAACCTATGGCAGTGCAAGATGAGGTTAGGATATAGCTACATATTTGGGTTAATATGAGCTTATGACAGTATAAGTTATTAATCAATGAGAAATTCTCCTTTTGAATTAAGATAGTGACCATCCAGTCAACCTTGCTGAACACAGATAATATGCTAATGGCATGGTAGAGTTAAAAATTTAAAGTATAGCACATGAGAGACACATGTGAAAGTGCATGTTACTTACTAAAATATTACTGAGATTAATAGGAAGCAAAATTAATCAATTAATCCTAAATTAGATTTCAACATGTTGATTCTTGGGTCCTCTCTCTCCCACAGTTATCTTACTTACCCTTTCTTTTCAGGTATTCAGCAATGAGGGCAGCTATATGGATGTAACACATAGCAGCCTGTAACAGGAATGAAAACAGATTCAGAAGTTGGCTCTTACTCTTTATCTAATTAGGACTAATCTACCAAGAAGAGTCATTATTTCATGTTAGAATATGTTATTCAGAAAATTTCTCTACCATGACAGGATTGAAGATAAGAATCTATTGGATTTTCCAAAATATTCATCATTAAGAGTAAAATGAAATAAAAGAATACAATTTTGGGTTCTCGTTTGTTTGTTGTTCTTGAAATAGTTTTGAGATGGGTGAAGGAAATGGCCTGAAGAATTTTCTCACAGAATTACCTTCCTTCCTTAACATCTAAGCTCATATTAAAAAAAAGAAAATTCACAGATCTCTTCTTATTACAACTATGAACTCTAATATTTGGACATAAATTGGATATAATCCATGTCTAAGGTTCTCTTACCTCCAGTGATACAGCCCCTCTGCGAGTTTCTACTGCATGGAAAATGGGTGCCTAGTGAGTTAGCACTTGATTAACTAGTATGACACGGTGATATTTTATTTTTCTCTAGTATTTCCCACAAAGCCTTAAATGTTGTTGCATGCATATTGAAATCTGACTTGTTGAAAGTTCCAAACGACTTCAGATTTTTCCTTTTTGAGGTTGTTTGGAAGGATTTCACCATTTTCAGAGCTGTCAGATGGCCCTGGACTTGGTCATTCTTCTTACCAAACTGCTTCAAAGACAGGCTTGCTTTCTGTTCCCGAGACCCTGATCACCATAAAATCTCCAGATTTTAAGACCATCATAGACATATTTATCTCTTCTCAAGAGGACCACAGTTCTGGGAATAGGCAGAACTTTCCCATCTGACAACCAGAATCCCTGGGGAGATGAACGGCTTTGTATATACGCACCCAGTGTTAAAGTGGACAGAGAAAGCTTAGGTATGGATTCACAATCTTTGTACCTTGCTCTCTCCTCCTATGTACTAAGGAGTGTTAATTCTCCCATGGCCAGCTCAGGCTACCTGCCATGAGGACTGACTTCCTTTGCCTAAGTTGCTCACTACAAGTAGCAAGCTTTCCTATTAACTTCAAGTGCAGAGAAAACATTGTAACACAGAGAACATTAATTTATGGAACTCTCAGTTTCCAGACAGTCTAATTACCGTCGTCCTTTGCCTGGGGTTTTTAACACTCACGTATGTGCTGCTTTTCACATATTGCTATTTCCCCACCCAGTCTGGGCCTTATCTTGGGTTACTTAGTTGGGATCAGGCATTCTTAGAGCCTATGTGCAAATTTATTGCACATAATACAGAGTTGGGTCCTATGTAGCTAAGCAGGAAAATACGGTAACTTTTATAATCGCTGCTGTATGTGAAAGTCCAGTCATCCTGACAAAGAGCCCAGCGGTGATGGCGAGGGTGTGAACCTTTGCTGATCACCTCAGATAAGTCTCCGTTTCTGGCATGAATCTTGGCCATGCTCTCCAGCCAGGTCCTCCGTAGTTCGGGGGTGCTCGCATAGGAGTTTGCCAGGCTGTACTGGAGGTCCACCAGCATCTCGGGGTCCTTCTCATGCTCCTTCATCTGGGCTGTGGCCATCAGAACAGTCCTGATACGTTTAGTCAGGTCTTTCACCTCCGCTGGGAAATTGCTGTTCTTTGGAAAAGAGAGAGGCTGGGTCATTATCTGTTTGGGGTTCCTAAGGGAACTTGTTTCAAGGGATGCTATTAATTATGGCTGACATCACAGTGTGGTGTGCTCTTTAGGCTGTTCACAAATGTGTGCATTCTCGACATATATGGATTCTGTGTCTTGTGATTCTGGACACACAGACATATTTGGAGATAAGAATTGCAGAAGACCCTGTTCTGTTTTTTTCTTTTTTTGGTACTAGGGATCGAACTTGGGACCTTGTGCTTGTGAGGCAGGCGGTGGCACCACTGAACTAAATTCCCGGCCCTTAGACCCTGTTCTTTTGTCCCCAAACCTCCCTCCTCCTATTAATAACACCCTGATTATCCTTGAGATCCTGTCCTCCCTGACTCTTGTTGTTCCTGTGATTTGAACAAGTCTGACTTCATTCCTAGGCACCAGGGGGAGCACATGGCACTTGTCTGGCCAATTACAGTCTTTGATCACCTTGGCCATAGGGATTGGTGTAGAGATGGGCATATGATGCAAGATTGGATCAAAGAGATTCCGTTCTGGAACTTTAATTGATATTATCAAATGAAGTGCTTTTTCTGCTCATAAGATACTATCAATGCCCTTATGATTTCCAAGGGCAATATTATTGGGAGAGCATGTCTGAAATGAAGTGAGCAAGGAAGACTTGAACAGAGAGACAGAGAGAGAGAGAGACACAGAGAGAGAGAGAGAGAGAGACAGAGAGAGAGAGAGAGAGAGAGAGAGAGAGAGAGAGAGGCAAAACAGGAGAAGTAGGGGAGAGGATTTGAGAGCATTGTTTTAATCTTCATGTGTAGTTATCACTCAAGCTCAGTTCTACCCCTTAAGTTTTCATAATGACCAGAGGGAAAATCTATAGAAAATACCAAAAGAAAGATGCGATGTACTTGCCTAAGATTGGGGTTATGAGTGAATCACTTTATTTCTGAATATTCATGGTTAATTTGCTTGTTATATACCTTTCAACCATATGTCTTGAAAATTCCACTTAACAGATCATGTGCTATAAGTGTAAGAGCCGATTACCAATTCAAACAACTACAAATATAAATGCTCAAAATCCCAATAAACAAAATGCAGAATTAATTTTTAATGATTTTTCTATCTCGCAAAGAGAGGCCACTTCAGTTTATTCTTGTTTCTTCAGAAAAAGTCCACAAAGCATTTCTTACTTTCATTTGCTTGTCTCCATTGGCAAAATTATTGGTGATTGCCAGGGAGTGTTGAAAGCGAGAGCCTCCAATCCCAGCATCAGCTATTAACTGGCTTACGGATTTGATGAGCTGGAAGGGAAAAGAAAAATGAGCCCCTTTAACAGTGTTTTAAAGAAATTCACTGGGTTTCATTTGTGTGTCAATTTTAATGAATAGCATCTTCAGCTGGCTTTGTAATCCAGGGCATTTCCTTGCAATGTAAATACTGAAGGAAGGCTGTAGGAATCTTGGGATACCTTAAAGAAAGATCTTTACGCATTTGAGATTTGGTGGGTTTGGCTTTGAGCTAGCCATGGTCTCCGAATTGTCTACTCTTTTGTCTAGTCCTAGACAAAAGAAAGGAAAGTACAGATGGGATGGCGGTTCTGCTGATGTCTCCCCAGCTATGGACTACTGTGTGTGGTGATTCCTCTCTTAAGGAGAAATCTGGTGAAGTTGGTAACACGTTGCCCTGGGGACAGGAGGCTTTAATGACTGCTGAAAGAGATCAGGGGTTTGTTTTGTTTTGTTTGCAGTGCTGCAGGTCTAATTTAGGGGCTTGTGCATGCTTTAATAAGAAGCATTAATGAAAATTGGTACCACTTACTTGTAAGTGGGACCGGACAATTGACTTCTGCTTGTTAAACTCAAAATTCTTTCTCATGAAGAAGTACAGAAGAGCAGAGGCCTCTGTCTGAGTTGACCGTGACCTGTGGTTGCAGCATTTCAGGACTTCATAGCAGAATGATCCACAGAGGTCAGCAGATCCTTGAAAGAAAGCTGAGGGGAACTAGAGAAATGAAAGAATGGGTGGAATAGGCAACCATCCTTCATTTTTCTCTGTGCATTCTCATATTTGAAAAAATCTTCTGTTTTAACTTACTTTTCTTTCCTCCATTTGAAAGTGAGGAGGTTATACTTTCATTTATGAAAGTCTATGTAATTCTCGACATCATCAGTAACTGAAAACAGCCCACAGAAATTGAATGAGAGCTTTGAAATATCACCTATCTACTTGACATTGTTAAAATCCCAGTGTTATTTACAGGTGTCCTCAGAAACAGCAGCGGTTCCTACTTTAGTGTGAGCTCTTTAACTTGACGTGCCTGGATATGACACTTGAAAGAATGCATTTTACCTAACTCTGCTAATACAATCAGTGGGAATCCAAAGGAGTATTGGTCCGATGCTAATTTTATTTCCTGTTGGTATCCAAGCAGGCAGAATGTCAACTCATTTTGAGACCAGGAATCAATATTAATAAAACCAAAGTAGTAGAAGAAAACAACCGTTTTTCTCTCCACATTGAGAGACACAGAGACTATGATGTGTTCATTATCATTTTTCACTGAGCTTGCCTGGGAACCTGGAGGACCCTTACCTTGCACACAAACAGTCTCAAAGAGGCAAACACGTGCTTCAGTGCTGTGGCCGACTGGTTGACTTGGAGAAAGAGCATGTAGGTGTCGAAGACCCTTTTCATCAACGAATTCTGACAGTCTGATTGTTGGAGTTGTCTCTGGAAATTCAGCACACATCTTATTTAGTTTTGTTTTTTTTTTGGTACCAGGGATTGAACTAGGGACCTTGTGCTTGCGAGGCAGGTGGCAGAACCACTGAGCTAAATCCCCAGCCCACACATCTTATTTAGGATAAGTGAAACAACATTTGCATTTCTTCAAAAGTATTCATGGTGGACCTACCACGTGTTCGGCACAATTCTGGGTGCTAAATAGCAGTGATTTTAAAAAATGGCTACATAAACTAATGGAGTAGGATAATGTCATAGAAAGTAATTGCTTTGGGGGTGGGATTACTTCGGTCAGGTGGTCCGAAGAGGCCTCTCTGATGGATGGACAGACATATGTGCTGAAGGAGTCTGCCCTGGATAAATTGGAAGGATTGCCTCAGGAGGGAGACACAGATGGTACAGGTGCCTCTAGTTGGAGAGAGGCTTACTGGAAAGAAAAGCCGAGTGAGTGGGTAGGGAGAGGAGAGATGAGATGAGGTCACAGATGGGCCAATCCTTGTTGACACTGGGAAAGCACTTCAAATGAGATTTGAGTGACATTTCCATTGAGCAATAAAGAATGAAAATACCGTTGTTGTTTTCTCTGTCATCATCCTCACATGTCCCTTGGAAGTGGGCTTTCTTGGTGTAATGGTGAAGTGGGATGTAGAAACTTTAATCAATGGATTCAGGATTTCCCGGCTCAATCCTTAATGTGCACGCCTGAGTACGTAGGGCATTTGGTTGAGCTGCAAATGTCTTTAACATCTTTATCGAAGTAGCTGGCATCCAATAAACTGCACATATTGTAAGTGTGTATTTTGATGAGATCAACATTGGGATACACCCCTGAAACCAGCACTATAATCATGATTATGGCTTGGGTCTAGAGGTCCCCCAAAGGCTCATGCGGTCTCAGGTGTGGGTTTTTCAGAGGTGACTGAATCTAGAATGTGTGACTGATTCATGGGGCAATGCTATGCCAGAGGGCACTAGGATTATGGGTGTGAGTGCTACCTGCCCTAAGTAGTTTGAATAAGATAAAAGGAGCAGAAAGATGCCATTAAGGTCCCTTGTTGCTTTTACTGTCTTCTGCTGCCATGAACTGCTGGCCCTCTGTCATAAGCCACCCTGCCTTGGAGCCAGCTGATTATGAACTGAAACTTCTACAAACTGTGAATTAAATAAACCCTTTCCTCCTTAACTGTGGGTGTTGGGTATTTTGTGTCAGCAACAAGAGAGAAGTAACTGACACAATATCCATCACTCCCGAAAGTTAAAAAAAAATTTTTTTTGTAATCCCTTCTAACTCTTTCTCCACATCCTCGGGCAACTATTGATCACCTTCTGTTTTTACTGTCTGCATTTTCTAAACTTCTATAGAAATTAATTAATATAGCAGTAGTCTGTTTTTTAGTTCTTGAGCTTAATCCATGTTTTAGCCTATATCAGTAGTTTTTTGCTTTTTACAGCTGAATAGTATTCTGTTACATGGACATAGCACACATTTTTGTAATCCTATTACTTGTTGATGTACATGTGGGTGGCTTTTTGTTTTTTCATTTTTTGATATTAAAAATAAATCTATTATGCATGTCTGCGTACAGCTTTGTGCAGATACCAGTTTTTATTTCTCCTGGGTCAGTATTTAGTCACAATAGTAAAGGTCTTCACTGTTTTGATTTCTCAGCATCAGGTATTGGAAGGTCCAGTTTCTCTGCATCCTCACCAAAACTTGGTATGGTCAGTCTTTTTAAACTGAGCAATTTTAATTGGTATGAGTGGTGTCACTTCATCAAAGATATACAAATGGCAGATAAGCATAAACAAGCTGTTCAGAATTAATAAATCAGTTTCTCTCCATTTGTCTCTCTCTTTTCCATTGAGAAAGTACAGTCACTTTCTCAACTGGCCCAGCTGGCCTACCAGCAAAATGAGAGAAATGAAGAAGTCTATGATTTGACAATTTGACACAGATGTTTGCAAATCAAGCATTAGTCAACTGTGATAAGTTGGAATCTCATCGTTAATGTGCTTTCCACTCACATGTAAGCTGATTTATACAAGGTTAATTGATTTCATAAAGCATCTTAAAAACATGTCCTTGAACTCACATAAGTTTTTGACCTCTCATTTTACCATTTTGTAGAAAACATTATGATCATATTTACCTGGTGAACTTGAGAGAAGAGGGATAACAGGTCTAGAATGGTGAGGCAAACCTCAGTTGCTATATTTGCCTCTGTATCTACATGGTGTACGATGTCTATTTCATTGGAGTTGCCTGTAAAATGCAAAATAAAACAATGCATAAATGTCTAGATAATTTTTCATTGTACCCTATAAAGGATTTTCTTCTATTATAGTGTATCTAGTGTTTACTGGTATTTTTGATTAATAATTTATTTAATCAAAGTGCTTTTGTTTGTTTAATTTCCTCACTGGATAAATTAGAAAACACTAGGCAGAATCTTTAGTGTGTGTGGCCTTTGCATATGTCAGTTGTAGGGCTCCATTATTTTTTAGTTCTTTTCCATTAATTCAGCTCCCAAGGTCATATTATTTTCTGCAATCAGCTTCACTTAAGTTTATGCTTCCAGGCTAGATCAAATTCAGATCTCAGTAGATGATCAACACAAACAGCCCATTCAGAAAGGCACGAAGTATATTTATTTGTAGATTAAGGCACACACCTCCAAACAAGGAATGGTGGTCCTAATTGTTGACATTTGCTATAAAACACTGGGCCCCGTTCTTCCTCATTCACAAGCAGGAGTGCATACATCTTTGGATTCAAGATGTCATGCTTACTGCTCACGGCATGGGGACAACTCTGTCCTCTTCCAGAGTCAAGCAGAGAGGCTCTGTAACCCTCACAGCAGCAAAAGCCGCTTGTTACCAGGGAAGCCACACTGAGCACATTGCATTGTGAGCTTTGCCTTCCCCTCATCTTTCCTGTAAGGAAACTACATCTTTTTATCCACTTGTTGGTGATTCCTTCCACCAGGAAGCATTGCCAGGTCTGCAGCAAATCTTAAAAGAGTGGTTTCACTGGCACAATGACATTCCTTGCATTTATTGAGCATTATAATGCATTTTATGCCCTTTACTATACATGTCTGGAGAACAACTGGGAACCACCCTGTTCCTTTGATTTTTGGTTTACTTACTGGACATGGTATTGTCTAGCATCTGTAAGAGCTTGGGGTTAGAAAGTGCATTTTTGCCTCGGATTATAGGTAGAGTTTGTGACCTGTGTTGCTTATGTCCTTCATGACCGGAAGTGGTGTGCATCCTGAAAATTTAAAGAGAAAAGTGGTTAATGCTATTTGGGGATGCTATATGCAATAGTTCATTAAAATATTCTATTTCACCAAGTGATGGAAGGGGAGATAAAAAAATAAAGATGTGTTATGTACATGTACCAACTCTCCATGAGGAATATGATCACAAAGTACTACAAAAACATATACTAGAGTGAGTTAAATATATATAAAAAACCTAATTTGACCAGAGATTTTTTTTTTTTTAGCATCTTCCTGCTCTTTTAATCTTTTTTTTCCCATTAAGTTTATTGGTACATTTTAGGTATAAAATACAGTTACATTCATCATTGGGATCTTGTACCATTACATGAGTATCTTGGTTCTTATTTTTCCCCCTTCCCCGGCCCTCCCTTCACCCCCTCCACCATTCCCTATTTGCAAAGAATTTGTTTCCATTTTTTTCCTTTTCTCATATTTTTTCGTTTCCCTTCTTTCCTTTCCCCTACCCTTCCCACTTCCCCTGCTCCTTTAGACCTTTTCTTCCTATTACACAATATCAATTATACATTTTTAAAATAATAATATCAAGATCTAGGAGACATTACCACAGATTTTACAGAATTTAAAAGGATATAGAAAGCATATTACAAACATCTTTTTTGAAATAAATTTGATAACTTCTAAGAAGTACCTTGGAAGACAAATTAATGAAACTAACTCTGGAGGAAATATAAAATTTGAATAGCACCTATTAAAGAAAGTATATTCCTAGCTTGAAAACCTACCTATATGAGAACAACAGGCTCATATACATTTTAACTGATAAATTATATCAAACATTTAAAGAAGTAAAAAGAAGGAACACTTCTCCCCTCATTTTAGGAAATCAACATTGTGCTAATGCTATGATCAGAGTTTTTTTTTAAAAAAGTATTCATCATAAGCACCATGATGAAAGTGACTTTTAAGTACTTTTGGAGGAATTTATTTAAGCCAAAATAGTATTTGGAGGATAATACATAGAATAACTGACAGTCAAATTAACTGGCCAAGTACTTTTGATATTATCTGATGAAATCAAATGAATCATGAATGTTGAGTTGGCTACTAGCAGATCAACTCGTAGGCACAGTGGTGGGCATTAGAAAGTATAATACTATGAAACTTGGATACATCAAATTGTTTTTAAAGAGGCAAGATGTAAAATCTGCTCTAAAACAACCCTTGTTTTGTTATTTGAATTTTAAGTCCCTCACGATTCCACATTCCATGTGGGTCATGCCCTTGGGCTGTCATGGGGGGCTGTGGGGACGTTGGTATTTGAGGACCCTCTGTGCCTCCAGTTTATCTCCAAGGACAGTCTTTTATTTAATGTACTGAGGCACTTCCAATGGGAAAATTATCCAGTGTCTTTGTGGAATTAGGAATACTTTCTGTTTCTGACTTTATGATTTGGCCAAGGAAAAGGTTGATGAGTCTTGGGATATTTGCTGTCATATACATCACTCATTCTAGCACTTCTTGGAGGAAAACAGGCAATAGGAGATGCCCTTAAGAGTCAAACTTGAAACAGAAGCTACAATTTTCTCTTTGTCACATTCTTCAGGGATTTTTGGTTTTGGACAAAATCAAAGGGTCTGGATGGGTCAAAGCCTAGGAAATTTGACCTTGGGTTTCAGTAGCTCAGAAAGTGTGGCTTGTTCCTGAAACTCCAAGGAGTAACGAATTCTGAGCTATAAGGCTTGAACCTTCTGGACTTGTTTTTTCCCAGGTTTTTGAGTCTACTTAGTCTGGGACTTGTGGAAAAAATCCTGGTGTTTAGGAGATGAAGGGCAGTAGTGCACCTGTGCAGTCATTTTAGGGCAACCTAAAATCCAGCCCACCAAACATCTGCAGTGACCTTAGGTGGATCACCATCATTATTCAACATGGAAAGCAATTCCTTACTGCCCTCTGTTCTATTACCATTTGCAAAACATACCCAGTATGCTTTAAAAATTTACTTAATGGCACTCAAAGGCAATTTCAAGAGGTCTCCAGAGATGGAGGCAAATTTTATTCTCTGATTTATTGACTATATACCACTTTCATATTTTCCTCTAAAACTTTCTAAAATATTCATCTTATGTATTATTCTAATACCTATGGGAAGAATAAATCAAACCAGAGAAAATTGTAGCAAACAATTCTTATTTATTAGACTCAGAGGAGGTTTAAGGTGGAATTTTGGGGCAAATGTTTCCCTTTGGGGAGGCTAAGGAAGATGACTGAAGGTCCTTTCTACCTGGAAAATCAGGTCAGTGGCTGGGAAATCTGAAGGAAGCTGATGGAGTCACCCATGCTCCCTCTTTTGATCCTTTAATGAACAATTTCAGCTTTAAGAACATTTCCAAAAGCAGTATAATTACTGAAAAGAATAGGCAGACATGATCACAAATTTTGCTTTGTCACTAGGAGATTAGCAAGTCTTAAATGAGGCATTTATTGAAATTATGTGTACCTCTCAGGTTCCATTAAATTGAAATTCTCATTACAGCTCATTCTATTCAAGGCAGTGTGCTCTAAGTGCACATAAATGAGGCATAGTCCTTAACTCTGGTTTTATAAGCTAGTGGGGCGGAAAAGAAAGCATCTATGAAATTTATTCAGATAGGCAGAGCTTCTTGAATTTTGCATTTGGTTTGAAACATTCTCTCCACCTATCTATCTATCTATCTATCTACCTACCTACCTATATACCTACCTACCTACCTATGTATGTGTCTGTGTGTTCACTCTTCACACTGCTTGGATATACTGATATGTACACACATGAGGAATTTTACACATCAAGCAAATGTGACATTACCATTGTGACAAGAGCCCTGACGTCTGGCAGGAAGGATTGGACCCTTTGAGAGTTCCATTGTTCTGGGTAGATTGCACAAATTTAAATGCAGCAGCAATTTTTCTGCAAGGGAAATAAGTTTTCATCATAGCTCAGCACCTATAATTTACATAGAAAAACAGAATGGGGGGGCCAGGGATTTAGCTCAGTGGTTACACCACCTGCCTCGAAAGTGCAAGGACCCGAGTTTGATCCCCTATACCAAAAACAAAAAACAAACAAAAAACCCCAACAACAAGAGAATGACAACTAACAAAACAATGACTGGACAATGAACTATTTCATGTGCTATGAATTATTGAAGAGTAAAATCCCAGTTTCTTCTGCCAGTAGGAAACTGGGGTGGTGTGGGATTTTTTTGTCTCTCATGAGAAAAAGATGACTGCACATATGATATATATATATATATATACACATATATATATATACACACACACACATATATATATATATACACACACATTTATGTAGGGCAATATTCAAACTTCTGTGTGTAATGTGAAGTCAACTTAATAATCCTTATTTGCATTTTATGATTTCTGACATATTTTAGGTCTAAACTGATGCATTAATACACATCATAATACTTTTGAAAATACTACATTAACCTATGGGAATTTTAAGATTATTACCTTATTATATTGCGTTTTCCCAAGTATCTGAAATTTTGAAGGCAAACACTAGAAAGGAAAAAAGGTCACATTCTAATTATTCATAACCTTTTATTTACACACAATTGTTCATCTAAGTATACTGAAAGAAAGACATTAAATTTTCTTTGACTATTACTATTGATAGATAATTTACTACAAAGGTTCTTGACAGTGAGCTATTTTAAAGCTCCAGATCAGCATGTTATCTAGTTAACTCCAAGGCTTACTCCAAGATGCTGAAGAAGTCGGACACCTCTGGGCTGGGTGCTCTCTGCCAGTAGGCAATCAAAGTCTCTAGAAGAAAACACCACACAGCATGAGGTTCTTTGAAATGCACAGTTTTCTTTCTTTCTTTTCTTAATGTGATTTGAAAGAGTTCTCTTTACCATCTGAAATTGTTTTCATAATGTGAAGAAAGCACATGAGAAGACTCCTGGTTTCTGCTTGATCTAACTTGTCAAATCGAAGAGTTGACCCAATCAAAGACAAGGGTCTTGGGATCTAGGAATTAAAGAACCAACAGAGACAGTACAAAGAAGAGCTTTCTGGCTTATAATTATGGTGAACTGGACATTTGGGAGGGAAGCTGTACCTTTTCACAGTTGTCAGTCTTCTCACTGCTTTTCTCGTTGCTGCTTGGATTGGAGTCAAGACTTGCTAGAGATGCTCTGGAATCAGCATGGTTTACTGTAGAAATAGCTATTGATGAAAATGCTGCAAACACAAGCCACAGCACACGTATGGTAATGAGATGTATGGGTACAAAAAAGAAAAAGCTAAAATGATGAACCCAAAAAATTATTATGATTGTTGAAGTGGTTATTGTGTCATGAAACTGTTTTAAAATAGAGTCCAAGATTGGCATTAAAAATATGTGACATTTCTAGAGTTATTCCAGTGATCTTTAAGGATGCAGAAAAATCTGAACCATTATAATTGGAAACAAACAAAGTAAGCTTGTTCTTTTGATCCCTTAAAATGCCTTTTAAAAATGCCTTCATAAAAGCCCATAAAGATAATTTTGGGGAAGGAGCTTTCAACTTTTGACAGTTTATGAGAAATTAAAATGCCATTTCCAAAATAGTTCATAAAAATAATCTTTAATGTTGAAAAGCTATTTTAAAAGGCTGTATGCAATGAAAACTTAAAGGTTGTTTCCAGAGCAAAGTAATTTGATGGCATCTGAGCAGATTGCGCCTCAAGCCAAGCAAAGATGGACACTTAGTAGAAGTGGAATCACTGGATGGCATTCAAAGAAATATGCAAAAAGTCTGGTTGTATTGATGCAGTAGACTTCGCCAGATATTTATGCATATGAATTATGGATTGAGTAAAAGGCACAATGATCTACAATGTAAACACAGATGAATGTTAAGCACAAGTACGTTCAAGTACCTGCTATGGAATTTAAAACATCTTTAGAAAATGATGTATCCACAGAGGTTGCATGTTTCATAGATGTCTGGGTTTGAAATCCTCCACTGGTGCTTAGGTCATCTCTAGATCCCTGTATTCAAAGTGTAGAAGAGAGTAATGGCAATTAGAATATTTCAACATTGTAAACCCACATATGCCTTCTTTACTACACTTTCAATTAGATGATACTTAATTTGATCTTTTATATTCCAGCAAACATTTTCTGCCAGAGTAGGCAATGAAAGTGAATATAGTCAGAATCACACTCTTTGTCACAATTTGATTTTCTTTTGTGATTTTTAATGATCTCGTAGATATAATCTTTGATGTGGACTAAATGAAAGAGATAATTAGTAAGATAGTTATGAGGTACAATATAGATTATATATAAGCATTATCCTGGGTTATCTTACGTATACTACTCTCACCAGGGACTAGATTATAAGTAGCTCTTTTTTTTTTTTTTTTTAAGAAGTAAACACAACTTTAATAGGTACAAAGGCGGGAGGTGTGGCTCAATGGTAGAGTGCTTGCCTCACGGGTGAAAACCAAGGGGCTTCAGCCTCCCCCTGCCCCCCCCAGTCCTGAGACCTTAAAGGTTTCTTAAAAGGTAGGGGATCAAATGATCAAGCTTTGGAGAAAGATAAAAGGCTGGCCCTGGCTAGAAAATGCAGCACTAGCAAAGAGCAACAATGAGAAAGGAGCCTTAGGACGAAAGTTGTATATAGGCCTAGAAAGGTTGAGGACAGGGCCTTTGGGATGGATGAGGAGGGATGCCGATCTCTAGGTCATTGTACTTTTGAGCATAGGTGGAGGGGAGGACTCAGTACAGATACGTGGAGGTGGAGGAGTCTGAGATTTAAGGAGAAACCAGGTGGTTAACAGAGGTTATATGATTACTACTTTTCTTCCAGAATCCTTTGTCTCCTGTCCTCACCAAATCTACTCCCCAGTGATTACCCCTTCAAAATTCAGCTTCAGCCTGACTGGCCACTGTAGGCCTTGCTCAGAGAGCAACACTGCACCCCTGACTAGGGCCCGTCTCAGGGTAGTCAGGATACCCAGGTACGGCACAATTTGCCAGTGTCCATTGTCCTCTTGTTCCCTGGAAGGCCACCAAGTGGACATGTGGCCTCCCAGAATACAAACTGCTTCTCAGCTTCTTTTGCTGTTACATATGGCCGTAAGACCTCATTCTGAGGTCTCAGAATACAACCAGCAGCAACCAGACCAGGCTGCTGGCTCGTGCCACTTCTCCCTTCTGCTGGTATGGAATGTGAAAATGGTAGCTGGAGATCACATCTCCATCTCTGTCCCTCAGGTGGCATGCCAAGTATACTACAGTAAGCAAAGCACACATCCAGTGTGCCCTGTTGGTCACCTGGACTCCCGTGCCTTAGAAAAGTCATTTAAATCACTTTCTTCCCCAGTGGGCGAAGCTGTATTCTTTTTTTCTCCCAATGTTCATACCACCCCAGGCCAATCAGGAAGTTCCTAGAGAAGCAGGTGCTCAAAAAAGAGACATGGCTTGGGATGTAGTTCAGTGGTACAGTGCTTGCTTAGCATGTACAAGGTCCTGGGATCAATACTCAGCACTGCCAAAAAAACCCCAAAGAAACGAAACCATGGACTGTGGACAATGGTTATGTCATAAAGAAGTGTCTGTGCCCTTCAAATACCTGTATTTCTTTTTTGTATGTTTTTAGGCTAAATAATAGGTAAGAATTTGGCCCAAGGGAGACTCCTAGAAATATTTAAAAGCTATTCAGAACCCTTGAGAAAAGGTTGAAACAGTGCATTTGATCATGTTTTTTCCCAATAGTGGGAACTGAAAACGGGGCCTCAGGCATGGTAGGCAAGTACTCCCTGAGCTACATCCCTGGACATTTTGTTGTTGTTGTTGGGTTTTTTTGGTACCGGGGATTGAACTCGAGTCCTTGCGCTTGTGCAGCAGGTGGCAAAACCACTGAGCTAAATCCCCGGCCCTCCCCAGACATTTTTAAGACAAGGTCTTGGTAAACTGACCAGGTGGCCTCCAATTTGCAGTTCTCCTGCCTCAGCTTCTTGAGTGGCTGAGATTACAGTGTGCTCTTTTGAATTTTTAATGTCATTCAACATAGGGCTCAAACATCAAAATATGGGTACACTCAAAACATTATCATATCCTCTTTCTTCATTCTTGAGAAAACATCAAAGAAAATTTCCAATTGAAAAACCACACTGCTTTTAGTTAAACCCCAATACCTTTCTCAGGTAAAGAGCAATCTGGCTGTATGTCAGCCATATCTCCACCAGTCAGGAATGGCTTGTGTTCAAACTTTTTAAATGTTACTTAAATAGGACTATACCCCCCAAAAGCTTAAGTTCTGAGTGAGTTCAACTATTGCTGAGACTTCGAACTTTGGGAAATATGGATGGCTCAATTATCTTCAGGGTCTCAATCCCAAGTATTATGCAACCGTGACTGCGGACCCATCGCTGCCCAAACACACGGAGTCAGCAAGAAGTGATCGCATCCTCTCCTCTCTTCATCTACAGGCAAGCGGTTCAGTCTGGGATAAGCAAGGAGTCTCTGCAGGGGGACGAAAAACCTACCCCCTTCACAGAAGGGCTTGGGAGAATTCTCTATCCTGGCTTTTTCAGCCTCTGTGAAGAGTGCTCCCAACATCGGGCTGGGCGCCACAGATGGGTCCTTCGGCACAGGCACAGTGCCCGCTCCCCTGTTCTCTTCTCGCAGCGTTCGCAGATGCCGAAGTTTCAAGCGTTCCACTTGTAACAACACTTCCCCGACCAGTTCAAATTTGAGCACCCTTTCCTGCTGTAAACTTGGGTAGGACGTTGTATAAACAGCTTTATAAACATGATGATCGTGCTGCTCTGAAACACAAGGCCCTGGTGCCTCTCTGCTGTTTTTCCGGAAGACGCCTATCTGGGTGCAGAATCCAACATGCTCAGCACCAGCTGGCGGTTTGCCTACCCCGGTAAACTCCACAGAGTAATTGTAGCAATTTGCCACTTGTAAAGCCCAGGTCTGAAACTCCATTCTGTTCTACTCAAATTTATGGTCTGCATCTCTTAGGGTCACTATGGGAAATGGGGTTGAACTCAGAATTTGGTGTGCTGATGACAATCATGACTGGAGACAGGTACTCAAATACCACTTCAGGAAATCTGGCCAGATGGTCTGAATCCAAATGTTCTATTAATTCAATGCACGTTATCAAGTCAAATCCAACCAAGCGAGAGTCTCTGTCCACAACAGAGCCATGATACAAGGTAACAGTCAAATCCAGATCCTGGGGTTTTACAAACTCCCCCAAATAGGGAGACAAATGATGTCCATTTGATTGTAATTTTTCCTCATCAATATCTACTCCAACAAGCAGTTGAATGCATGGGTAGATTTTTAGCAGCCTTAGGAGCTCAGTATCACCACATCCCAGGTCTGCAACCTTCTTGGGTTCGTGTCTGTGCACTAAATCTCTCACAAACTGGTATCGCTGTTTGTATAATGGAGGTTTAAACTTAATTATCTTCTCTGGGCAAACTTCTTCAAAATTACCATCAACCACATTATCGCTCTGCACGTTCTTTTCTTCCATTTCCATTTTATTTCCAAGTTCTCTTGAGACAAAGAACTCAGATACATCCTCAGCTCTGTATCAGAAAATCAGGAGCGACTCAGACAGACTTGAATCTGGCTCTCGGGTCGCAATAGCACACACGTGTTCAACCGACCGCAACTCAGCCTGAAATGTGGGCAGCACATCAACCAGTGGCTTCTAGTAACTCCCTGCGTCCTACCGGGAAGCTCTGGTCCCGTCTTCTGGAGGCAGCAGTCCCACTTCTGAGCTCGAGGTCCACCGAGGAGAGAGGCGGAGCGGCCGTCCGTAACCCCGGTGCTCTAAACGGCCCAATTATAAGTAGCTCTTATATGCCAGGATGTTTCATAA
The DNA here is from genome assembly GCF_000247695.1 of Heterocephalus glaber. The sequence goes on along the minus strand of NW_004624823.1, from coordinate 586,976 downwards.
ATGTTGTCTGATATACAGTTTATCCTCATAAGGATCCTGTGATATAGGTATTTCATCACATTTTATAAATAAGAAAATGGAGGCTTAAAGAGGCTGGATAACTTAACAAAAGTCACACAGAAATTGACACTGCTGGAAACTGAATGAGGTACTGTACCAAAAAATTTCCAGTTCCAGCCTGAACTTCTGGATGGTTATGAATTCCACTGTGAACTGCATTTAGCAGCATGTTAATCATCTAGTTTGTAACACAAGCAGCAGATCTTATGTAAGTTGCTGTGCAGTCACCGTGTTGGCTCAGTGAAGGAAGGATTGTTAACAGTCCACTTCTGAGCTGTGACTGCAAATAAGGGACTCATCCATACTGATACCAGGAGGACATAAAGCCAGTGTGGAGAGTGGCAGGAGAAAGAGATGCACCGAGGCCCAGGAAGGCAACCACAGAGCTCTAAAAACTGGAAAGAATTAGAAGGGGATGCAGACAAGAGGGGAATATGAAAATACAATGCTAAAAAGAGGGACCAGGTGGCAGCCTACAGTGGCCAATCTGGAAGCAATGACATTGATGTGAATGTCTTCCAGGAGGCATTGTTTGAGTCTTAGTTTGCCCACAGATGGGAAGAGATGGCTATAGAGGGTGTAAATATAAACAGATAAATTCATTGTTGAAGTAGAAATTGGAAATGTTACACAAACTTACCTGATTAGATGTATTGACTGTAAAAGGATATAGGTCCTTCAGGTAAATCCTCGGCATATTGTCCAGAAGCATGCCATATAGGGGCATATATAAACTCGCTATCTGGGCCTGCTTTCTCTAGGTGAAAAGGAGGCCAAAGAAATGATTCACATAAAAATCAATAGGCTTGCAGGTTTGATATGCATTTAATGCAGTGAGCCATTAAACAGTGTTTGGGGAGGGAAGAAAGGAAGTTCACTTACTGGTTCTCTGTATCGATCATCAAATGAATGCTTAGCCATTAGATTTTTTAGGACAGCTAAAGCTAAGTGCCTGATATCTTGGTCTTCCTGTAGGGCAAAGCCGACCTCTCGGAGCAAAATTCCGATTAAGAAATGTTTGCGGCAAAATTCATTCGTGACAGAATATTCAGGCATATCTTTGGGAGAAGAGATATTGTGTTATTGACAAGAAAACAAGTCACTTCATAAATACTAAGGCAACTGTCATTAACCCCTTCCTCCAGTAGGAGTGATTCAGTAAAACAATTTTCCTAGAGATGGACTGTGTATCTAATCCTAGAGATGGACTATAGTAAGACAAGGAATGTTCTGTGTACAGAAACAAAAGCAAATACAAAGAATATTCCTGTTATATTTCATAAAGATGCCATGTTTACAGTATTACAGGAGTTAAAACCACATATTCTGCCTGTAGAAATCAGGAAATGTTTGAGGAAGGGATATGCTGAGCTGAGCCTTTAAAGATGCTTAAGATTTGGGGGTACAAATATTTGAGGGAGCAGATGGGGGCAGTGGATATAGGACAGGAGGTTGGGAGAAGGGATAGGGTTTTTGATGGCACCCAATTCTGGAAACACAGGTATGGAGGAGCATAGGTCCTTAGGGGACAGTGAGCACAGCCACCCAAAGGGGAGAGGGAGGAATTGAGGCTTGAGGGATAGGGAGGGGTTGGAGGATGGAAAAATTTGAGAATAAATTCCCCCACTGTCTTTTATGTCCTGCTGTCATTTACATTTCTATAGGAAAGATTAAAACACAAAGGGCTTTGAGGTCAGTGACCTCATTAGACTTGCGGTTTAATTACTTAATAAGATGGCTGCAGGATATAAATGCATTAGATAGTAGGGAGAGGAGAGGGAGATAAAAGAGGGGCAAGAAAAGAATATGGGCTGGGGTTGCAGGAACTGAGTAGAAGAAGTGAAATCAGGACAGGGAAGTTTATCAGGAAGGATGTGAAGGAGCAATAGAGAGAGAGAGAGAGAGAGAGAGAGAGAGAGAGAGCGAGAGAGAGAGAGAGACAAGAAAGCCAGAGGGGCCAAAAAATATGGAGCTGAAATTATGGAGAAAAGATGTTACAATTTCCAGTAATAATGGATTTATTCAGAATTGTCCCATGTGCTTCCTAAGTGTAATTGTTAACAGTGTACTAGCACCAGGGGCCAACTTCTTGATGTTGGTATTGGCAATGACTTTATGAATATGACCCGAAAACATAGGCAACATTACAAAATAAACAGGTGAAACTACATCAAATTAAAAAGTTTCTGGAAAGCAAAGGAAACAATCAACAAAATGAAAAGGCAACAAACAGATGGCATAAAAATACATGGAATCTATGTATCTGATGGGGGGCTGATATCCAAAACAAATAAAGAACCCATACACCTGAATAGCAAATCCAAAACAAAACAAAAATCAAAACCCAAACAACTACAATTAAAACAAGTAATTAGGCTAAAAAATGGGCAAAGGACCTGAGTAGACATTTTTCTAAAGGAGACATAAAAATGACAATGGAAATAAGAAAAAAGTGCTCAGTATCAGTAGTAATTATGGAAGTGAAAAATCAAAACTACAAAGCGTTATCATCTCATTCCTGGTAGGATGGCTATTATCTGAAGTCAAACATGTGTATGGAGGATAACAATGTAGGGAGGAGTGGAGAAAAGAGAATCCTTGTACCCTGTTGGAGGGCTTGTAAATGGATATAGTCATTACAGGAACTAGTAAGAAGCTCCTCAAATAACTAAAAACAGAACTATCATGTTCTCCAGCAACCCAATCTCAGACCATCTACCTAAAGGAATTGAAATCAGTATCTTTTTAAAATAATTTTTTCTCTTTTAATTGACATGTAAAAACATGAAAATTGTCAATGATGTACCATGTAATAGTTTGATACATGTGTACATTATGATGGTTGTCACATTAAACATATCAGTTTCTGCAAGCATTTATCATTTCTTGATGGTAAAAACTTTTAAAATACTTTCTTCTAGGTCTTTGGAATGTGCAGTACATTGTCATTTTCTATAGCCACCCTATTTTGCAGTAGCACAGTACAACTTCTTGCTCCTGTCTAGCCGCAACTTAATACCCAATGGTCAACCTTTCCTTATCCCTTCCTTCACCTACTTTTCCTGGCCTTTGGTAATCACTACTCTACTCTTAACCCTTTTTAAAATAATTTTTGGTTTTAGTAGTACCTCTTTGTAGTATATAATGAACACATCCCTCATGGGAGTTTTATGTCCCTTTTTCTTCCCCTTTCTCCCCCTCCCTCCTTCTCTAGGTCCTCTTCCCATTTGCAAATGTTTTTACATCAATTATTTTTTAGGTTTCATGTGATTCACATATGTGGTCCCTGTCTTCTATGTTTGGCTTATTTTAATTATTATGATGATCTCCAGTTCCATTCACGTTGCTATAAATGACAGGATTTCATATTTTACGGCTGGATAGCATTTCATATTGGGTATATGTACCACACTTACTTTATCCACACACCATCTGACGGACACTTGGGTTGTTTCCATTTCTTGGATGTCCAGAATAGTGTGGTGATAAACATGGCATGTCTCTATGACATAATGATTTCAATATCTTTGGATATGTACCCAGGAGTGGGTTTGCTACATCCTATGGCAACTCTATTTTTAATATTTTGAGGAACCTTCATTCTGTTTTCCATAATGGCTAACTAACTCACATTGCCATTAACAGTGTGCAAGTCTCCACACATCCTCAGCAGCACTTGTTACCTTGAGTTTTTTTGAAATGAAATCAGTAGAAATCAGAAGAAATAGCTTCATCCTCATGTTTGTTGAAAAATTATTCACAGTAGTCAATATATGAAAATAAACCTAAATGCCCATTCAGAGATGAATGGATAAAGAAAATCCAATATATAGGAGCCTTCCCGGCTGCTGTACCACTGCCCTCAATGCCCAGGAACAGAGCTACCCCCATTGCCAAGGAGGTGAGCCAGCACAAACCCCCACCCACAGATGAGATGAGACATGTAAACAAGTCTCAAAACTAGAATTCCAGATTACCTACAGCAACCCCAAAGGGAAACGAGATGGAACAATCTGATACTCAACCACTTGGACTCCTTGAACTGGAAATAAAAGAAGATCTGGAAAAAATAAAATCAGAAATAATTTCTGGATAACAGCAGAGATTGTGCTCATAGTGCAAGAAATGATTAATAAATCTAGAGTGGACACAAATAAAAAAATAAAGGAGCTGAGGAACATGATGGAATCCCAACATAGGAAACAAATGGAATCCAGAAAACACATGCAAATAGATTTCCAGGACATGAAAAACTCCATTGAAAGTCTACACAGCAGAATGAGCCAATGTGAGGACAGAATTTCAGATATAGAAGATAAGATTGCAATTAGTGACTAGGAAAAGAAAAATTGCTTCAAAATTGTAAGGGAACATGAGAAATCAATCCAGCAGCTGCTAGATGATGCAAAGAAGAATGACATAAGACTGATCAGAGTCAATGAAGAAACAGGAGAGAGCCAGATGACATAAAATATCTGTTCACAGAAGTGATGGCAGAAAACTTCCCAAGCAGGGGAAAAGAATTTGACACACAGATAAGTGAGGCATATAGGACTCCAACTAGCCTTGATCAATAAAAATCTACACATAGGCATATAATAGTTACGATTCCAGAAACCCAACAGAAGAACAAAATTCTACAAGCAGTTAGAGAAAAGAAACAAATCACATACAAAGGAAAGCCCGTCAGAATCACAGCAGACTTCTCGAAATGAATCCTCAAGGCAAGAAGGGGTTGGAATGATGAATTTCAAGTCCTAAAGGAAAACAGCCTCCAACCCAGATTGACGTACTCTGCTTTCAAAATTGATGGAGAAATAAGATATTTTCATGACAAGGAGCACCGAGGAACTTCATGAATACCAAACCAGCACTCCAAAAAATTTTAGACAATATCCTAGGAAAAGACAAAAAGACACAACCCCAGAAAGCCCAGTAGAATGAATCCATCTGTCATGACAAGAAATTAAAGCAAAGGGGGAGAATCCAACAAAAAGAAAAAGTCATGATGATGATAAGTCAATGCATATCAGTTATAACTATCAATGTTAATGGTCTCAATTCACTGATCAAAAAATAATAGACTGGCAGAATAGGTCAAGAACCAAGATCCAACAATATGCTCCATACAAGAAACACACTTAATTAAAAAAGAAACTCATAGACTGAAGGTTCAAAGGTAGAAAACAATATTCCATGTGATGGGAACCCCAAAAAAGCAAGAGTAACTATCAATTGAATGGATTTCAAACCAACACTGATTAAGAGAGACAAAGAAGGACACTAAATGCTTTTATTGGTTTTTTTTTTTTTTTTTGGTACCGGAGATCAAACTTGGGTCCTTGCGCTTGCACAGCAGGAGGTGAAACCACTGAGCTAAATCCCCAGCCACTACATGCTTTTAAAGGGAACAATCCAAGAGGAAGAGATGACAATCATAAATATATATGCACCAAACACTAGTGCGCCCCACTATATAAAACAGATACTAATGGACAAGAAAAATCAAATAAGCACTAATACAATAGTACAGGGGACCTCAATACCCCACTGCCACAAATAGATTGATCAACTAGACAAAAAATAAGCAATGAAATACTAGAACTCAATCAAACTCTTGAACAAATTAACTTACCAGATCTTCACAGAGGGTTCCACCCTACAAAATCAGAATATACATTCTCTTCAGCTGCACATGGGTCATTCTCCAAAACAGACCACATATTCACTCATAGAGCATATTTAAGTAAGTTCAAAGGAATTGAAGTTATCCCCTGCATATTATCAGATCATAGTGTGATGAAACTGGAAACCAATAGTAAAAGAAACCTCAAGAATTTCATAAACACATGGAAACTGAACAACACACTTCTGAATAACCAGTGGGTCACAGAGGAAATGAAAGAAGAAATCAGACAGTTCCTACAATTAAATGACAATGACAATACAACATATCGTAATCTATGGGACACAATGAAAGCAGTCTTCCAAGAGAAATTCATAGCAGTGAATACTCACATGAGGAAAGCAGAGTGAGCCCAATTATACAACCTGATGCTGAACCTCAAGCTCCTAGAAAAGGAAGAGGAGGACAAATCCAAAGCTCACACGAGGGAGGAAATTATATAGATCAGGGCAGAAATCAATGCAATGGAGACTAAGAGAACAATACAAAAAAAATCAATGAAAGAAAGAGTTGGTTCTTTGAAAGAATAAACAAAATTGACAAACCCTTAGCCAACCTTATCAGAAAAAGGGAAAGAAAATGCCAAAATCCATGCAATTAAGAATGAAAAGGATGAAATTACAATGGACCCAGCAGAAATTCAGAGGATCATCAACATCTATTTCGAGTATCTATACTCCAATAAGACAGAAAACACAGAAGAAACGGACTGATTACTAGATATGTATGAACTCCCAAAGTTGGTCGAAGAAGACCTAAAAATTCTAAACAACCCAATATCAATCAATGAAATTGAAAATGTGATAAAAACTTACCAACTAAGAAAAGCCCAGGTCTTGATGGCTTCACTGCTGAATTCTACAAGACATTTAGAGAGGAACTGCTGCCACTACTGTTTAAACTCTTCAGTGAAATTGAAAGGGAAGCAATACTCCCAAATTCATTCCTGGAAGCA
>NW_004624823.1:497820-577837 GCF_000247695.1 Heterocephalus glaber | reverse complement strand
TACCTAAAATGTACCAATAAAATTAATTTTAAACAAAGAAAGTAAAATATAGTACTATTCATTCTTAGTAAAAGAAGGAAGATTCTGCCATTTGGAACAACATGAGCGAAATTAGGGGACATTAATGCTAATGGAAAGAAGCCGAAATAAAACTACTGCAAGATATACATATGTATATGTGTGTAGAAACTTAAAAAAGGTAAATTCATAGAAGCTCAGAGTATAAAAGCAATTTTCAGGGGCTAGGGAATTAATTAAACTGGGAAATTTTGGTTAAAGGGTACAAACTTTCAATTATAAGATGAATACATTCTGGAGATCAAATGTATAGCACGGTTGCTACAGTTAATATACTGTATAATATCATATAAAGCTGGTTATAAAGACGAGACGTGGTGGTGTATGCCTCTAATCACAAATTCCTGGCAGTAGGCAGTGGGATCCCATGTTTGAGGCCAGTCTGGGCAACTTAGCATGACCCTGTCTAAAAATAAAGTTAATGGAAGAGTGGAGGTGTAGTTCAGTGGCTGAGTACTTATACAGGACATATGAGGATATGGATTCAACAACCCCCAGTAGTTATACTGAATAAGTACATATTTTATATATGGGAATTTTATTTTTGGCATAAACTAAGGAAATTTCAGATGTTTTGAGAACTTAAAAAATTCAATCTTTTGAGAGTAAAATATGAAATAATTGAAGTCAGGGAATCATTAAATTATCTGTGGTAAAAGAAAGGTTCAGTCAACTTTTTGAAGATCTTGATTATATATTACAGATGTGGCTATTTACTAGCACATGAAAGCTGCTAATTTGTAATATCTATACTCATCAATATCATTATATGATGTTTATTGGTGCTTAGGTAAGTAATATAAGTTGCTTACCTGTGGCATGTAACTCTTGAATTGATTCTGAAGGGGTCAAAGGATCTAGATTTAATATAAACAAAATGATTAGATACACATATTCTCAGATATACACATATATTCATTAACTATGTATAATTTGTACTAGAAAATTAAAATATATTTTAAAAATTATAAGTGAATCTCTTAATATTGCCATTTTTCCAGAATACCTTAGGTTGGTTGCTTCCTTAAGAAAGAACATCATGAAGAGAATTATTTTAATTCTTAGCCCTGTATACGAGCGCATATTTTTTCTAACAAAAATATGCCTGCTGTGAAACATATTTTTATACTCCGTGTTTATGGTATTCAACATACAAAAAGACTCATCAGGCCTTTTTCTGAGCTATTGATCGATAGCTACTGGAAGCAAAATGACCAAATAAGGGTTTGACCTTTTGAATATTTTAACCAGCTTAGCTAACCAATAATGACTTTACACTAATTTAAAAAACAAATTCAAATCAGAACAAACAAAAGCCTAAAGATGTTACAGTGCAATATATCACGTCAGTCTCTTTTTCTGTGCTTCATACATTAGAAAATAATGGGACAATATCCATAGATTATATTTCAGATTAAAGTGCCAAAATGTTTATACGTTTGATAATATAATTTTCCTTCTAAAATATTATTGTAAGCTATAGTAGTTACAAGGAGGGTTTTTCATTATCCTAGTTTCCAGTTCATGAATATTAAAATCACACCTTCTGAACAGTTTACTCATCATTGTCTAGAAGCATTTCAAGTTACTAAGTCATTTAAGTATTTTCTCTGCCTCTTGATGTTTGATTAGTTTCTGATGTCTAAATGAGTCATGCTCATCCTCTATCATGATTTTCTTGTTTTTACGTAGATTATATGTTATACTCATCCCATATGTTATATACATACACATATAAAATTTTTTAATTTACAAAAGCAATAAATGAAAATAACATGTAGACTATTGATGCCCTAATAAGTATAGAAACAAAATATGAAGTTCCATTCTCACCTCCACATACAATGTCTTCCTCTCTTTGGCTTAGGAATGTCAGATATTTATAATGTTGTTTCCCTCCCCTCTCCTTCCCTCCCCTCCCCTGTCATCCCCCTCCCCTCCTTCCCTCTCTCCTTTCCTCATAATATACAGGTTTTCCTTGTACAATCCATTAAGAGTAACTTTGTTTTAACAAAATGACACACATCGAGGGATAATCCTAAATGAAATTATACTCAAAGCTGTAACTTTTTCTCCCTGTAATTTTTATATCTCAGTCTATGGAAAGTTATCTTTTGGAGCTAGTGAGGTGAAAGACAGCAGCCTCTAGGTTAAAATTCTTTGATGTACTATAATCTGGTTTAAAATTTTGTTGGCTTTCTCTTTTTTTTTGTATTAAATTCTTTTATTGGTACATTGTAGGTATACAACACAATTACATTTCTCATTGGGAATTTTACCTTTGTATAATGCATCTTGGTTCTCATTATTTCCCCATTCCCCGCCCTCTCTTCACGCCTTCCACCCCTCCCTATTTACAAAGACTTTATTTCCATTTTTTCCATTTCTCATCATTTTTTCCTTTCCCTTGTTTCCTTTTGTTGGCTTTCTCTTTAATGAAGAGAGAAAGACAAAAGTTAAGAAATATAGAGTTGTATTCATCAAACGCATGCCAACAACTTCTCCCACATCTCCAGGTTACCTGGCTCTATTCAGGAAACAGGAAAATGGTAAAAAACAAAAGGCAAATAAACCAAGAGTATTCAGTTGAGAGGAGCTAAGAAAAATGAGGAACTATTACCTGGAATGTTTGAGGATCTTATGGGGAGACACAATGGAATAAAGTGCTCATGTTGACATACTTCTTGAAGAAAATCAAATTTATACTGGCATAAGGTCTGAAAAAGAGGCAAACTGAATGACTATTATTTATACATCAAGAAAGATAATAAAGACAAACAAAGATCTGCACTTGAACCTCATCTCTAAAAGAAGTAATTACTTTTGTGCAACCACAAAGCCATTGTTACATTTAAAAGATCCTGTGCCTTCCAAAACAGGCTCTGTCTTCTCCTCAAGAAATGACCCCATTTGTAACCGACATTTGGCTTCCATGTGAGATAAGATCCCGATTCCTGTTTCTGGCTTCTTTCAGCGTATGTCATAACATGGCAATTGTGAGAAAAACCTTGGTGTACCACATGTGCAGAGCTCTCTCAAAACCTAACTGGAATCATAAAACAACTTCACAAGCAGAACGCAAGACTATAGTTAAGACGTCGGTCAGATCATCCAAATTAGACTGAAACTCTGTATGTCTCTTGTTCTCAGCACATGTTATTTAATGGGTTTTTCTTCGCTGCCTTACAAAAAGGCCTGCCTTTTCAATAAGGTCTAGTTGTGGAAGTAATAAAGCCTAGACAGGGTCTATGAGGACTGTAACACATGCATTGAGAAGAATTATATCAGTAGGAACAGTTAGCACAATCATAACTGCTCTAGTTTTACTCCCATGCACATTAAATAATCATTCTGTAAGACTCAGATTATCATTACTATATCCGCCAATAGTACCACACAAAGTAAAAGATTCCCCATATACTTAGATGTTTTAGAATTATGTTTTGTGGCAACATTAGTCAATATTTTAAAATCTTGCCACTTCAAATAAGGAAAGTATTTGACCTTAATTTTTTTACAGTAAAGTCAGTAGAAGTATAATTAAATTATATATGTGAATTATCCTTCACTGAGGACATTCTGTTTGGTCTTTGGAAAAATGTATAATTTAGGTCTACTGCAATTATATCTAAATGGATAGTCTGCAAATAACATGCATAATAGGAGCGCAAATAGGAAAGATTCTTCCAAAAAATACTTAGAGAACTGAATTTCCAAAACCAAATGACATATAACCATGTAACTTCCCTGATCAAACATAATTCTCCACTCCAGAGCTCTTAAGCATGATCTGAGGAGTTTAGGATTACCTTTACATATTTACTTTTGGCCTTTTTATATCTGTTGTTCTTTCCCATCCTAGATAATTTACCCTTGGGGAATTCTGTTCTTTTCAATGGGTAAATGTTAGTGGAGAATTATTAATTCAGGGGCCCTGTCTTTCTTCCTTAAAAGGCAGTTGTGTGACCCAAAGCAGACTGATACCCTGTCTCCTCTATGGAATTTCAACCTGAAGCAGATTATACAGATCAAGAAAATCGCTCCAGTTGATTAATTATGTAGCAGTAGTGGCAGGAGCATCACCCTGGCTTAATGGTCCCTTGTTTGTGATCATTCCTGTACTCTCTAAGTGCCCTGGCCCCTTCTCCTTTCAAAGCCTGATTCTCCATCTCTTTCTTCAACACTATTTACTCCCAGTATTCTTCCATAAAATCCCTTTTACTCAAGTTTGAGTCAGATTCTGTTGCTTCCAGCCCACAGAATTCTAAGTGACACAACTTTCTTGATCTGCCTATTTCTAGTCTCCATTTTCTCCACTACATGCTATACCATATCTTGGTGGATTTCAACTTGAGAATGGCTGAGAATCACCTGAAAGTTTCATTAAGACAGTTTTCTGCACCCCTATGATGCTACCTCATTGGTTTAGGAACCACACTGGGAGAACCACTGCTCTAGAGTTCCTTCACTGTCTCTCTGACATACACCTCTATTTCAGCAGGGTGATCAATCCAAATGGGTGGCCCATTTTGCCAAGAACTTGAGGGTTTCCAAGGAAATAGGACTTTCAGTGCTAAATCTAAGACAGCACAGCATAAACTAGAATATAGGAATTGCAGCTGAAGTGAGCCACTTCTTTTCCACCAGTGGAAAATAGAAATGAAGTGCAAACACTCTCATCCACTCCTTTACCTCCATTAAGGAAGGGCTTGGCATTTGCTCAGTAGATGGAACACTTAAAAGGGTGTGTCTCCTTGGTTTAGATCTTATTTTCTGACACAGAAAATGGATAGGTTAATGTTCAGGCAGATATAAAGAGACCAGTTTATTTATTTATAATGCAGAATTTAGCAAATAATCACCCATCCCTGTGGTTCTTACCTTCAGATCCCCGGAGGAAAACATGCTGATGTAATTGTTAACTGTCCTAAACACAAATCCTCGGTCCATGAATGTAAAGCAGCGCTGAAAAGGATAAAATTCTAAGTCCAAACATTTGTACTTGGGGAATCATTGAAGATTAAAAAAAATAATTACATGTATTGAAGAAAATTAATACATTTAGCTAAATGTATTGTACAGGTGTCTTAAGAAAAATCTCTAAAATATGTTTAAACACTCATCCACAAATGGCAAGTCATTAAAATACTAGGCAGAGTATACAAATCAGAAAGTTGCAAACTTGTACTTGTCACTTGTATGAAACATCACTTGGAATTTTTCAGTGAAATGACTTTTCATACGGAAAAGTATAAATTTTAGTTGTCGGTCTCTTATGTTTTTGGATATTACTTGTTTATTACTGACTTTTTAGTAATTTGACTCCACAGTTGCTTGAGTGGAGACTGCTATGCAGCACTGGGAAGGGTTGGGAGGTAGGGATGGGTCTGGAAGGCCTCTTTAATTTCACTGGGCCCTTTAAGAGGGTAGCTATTCTCTTTTTCACCCAAGGATGTTTAAATTTGAAGAATGAAGGGAAGGGAGGAAAGCCTGAGATTTATATTAGAGAGTTGCCCACTGTCTTCCTTATTCTGCTGTCAGATCGTCTTTATTGGGGCAAGGACAGTCTTATCAGTAGGTAGGTTTGGAGGAACACCTGCACTCTCTCCAAAACACCAATGGCTGTCTTACCTGTAATCAGGCTGTAGTAGTCAAGAGTGCACTGGCACGGAGTGAATTAGGAGGTACTGACCATATCTACTCATAAAATATCTTGGGAAGGCACCACCACAGACTGCCATATGGATTTACCACTTGGTATGCAAGTTGTTTTTTTTGGTACTGGGGATTGAACTCAGGATCCTGCGCTTGTAAGGAAGGCGTGGTGCCATTGAGCTAAATCCTTGGGAGGTGTGCAAGTTTTATTCCATTCCTCCTCAGGGGTGGAAGCACACACTCTACTTGGAAACATGCCTGTGCTGAACCACATGGTGTGCAGTGCACCTTTCGCTTGTCCAAAGAGTTAAGATAGTGCATTGCAATGGTTTTGCATTTCTTGTTTCTCTTCTCAATTTTACTCTGAATTCTCTTCTCTCAGAAAGGCCTAGACATAAAATCTTGCTATAGGTAGTATAAGTGGACAATTCTCCCACTGGAATATACCCCTGTAAAAGCAAGGGCTATTTTCTCTAGCAAGGCTCTTTTATTTAAGTCATTTCTGTTATTTTACTTTCAAGTGTGGTAGTGTATCTATTCATTATTGTATAACTATATTGCTTCATCTATATTTTCACTTTTACTGTAAATTTTAGTTCTTTCTATTCAGTAGGGACATGTTTCCTCTTACGTCCCAAGAGGAGAGTGAGAGAGGTAGAGACCATGGCACATTCATTGCCTCAAAAGAAAGATGGGGAGGAATAAGCGAGCGAGGGCTGAACACTTGTGCCTTCTGTGTGTTGCTGGATTCTGGCGCGTGTGTTCATCCTCCCAGGCTCTGCATCTGTAGGTGGATGTCCCAACCTGGCCACCCTTGGAATATCCACAGCCTGGAGCCCTCTCTGGGAAAACTCTGCTGTCTCCTTCCTGCTAAGAAGGGGTCCTAGTCTCATCCTGCAGGAAGGGGAAGATCACCCAGGACATCCCTGAGCCCTAGAAACTTCTCAAGAAAGAGAAGGAGAAATGGGGGCCTGGGAAATCTTTGGCGAAAATGGAAGGGCCCTTTGACTCCATGGAAGAAAGGCTGGTGAGTCCTGTCGTTGAACCAGTCCAGGGGAGGTGTGGCAAAGGCCATACCTACATCCTAGGGGCTACTGTGGCTGCTCTGCAGATCAGACCTCTGAGCTCTTGAAGAGGTCTCATCTCCAGCTTCCATGAATAGGGATGATAGGGAGAAGGCTACACTGGGGAGTAAAGAAGCCAACTTGGAGTTTCCTGAATTAGAAAAAAGCCTCTATGTAGAAGCTTGTCATCCTCTTCACAAGGGACAGGGAGGGAGAAAGGGGGTTATTCCTATGATGCAAGATCATCGGAGTCAGGCTTCCTCCGGTACAAGTCCTACTACAGGTCCAGCTTCTCCAATTGTGTGATTGGTCCTGGGGCTGTTTCACACTAGCATCTCCTTGACCTCTGGTGCAGTAACTCTCCTGCCCATGGCTGAGGCCTGGGAAGAGGGCTTTTTGCTTTAGTTTTTGCATTATTTATATTAACTTTTTATATGAACTGAAAGTAAATTATAGCAGGTTTTGGCAAATGATGGCCCTAGGGCCAAAGCAGCCTACCACCTGTTTTATACAAGGTGTTTTCTTGGAATGCAGCCATAGTTATTCATTTACACATTTCTACAGTAAAATGTCCATGGTTGTTTTTGGGTTATAGTACCAGAGTTGAGTAGTCGTGACAGATTGTATGGCTGACAAAACAGAAAATATTTAATATTTGGCCATTTACACAAAAAGTTTGCAGACTCCTGATTTACAGAATAACTTATATTTTGTTAAACTTTTTGTCAGTTTGATTAATAAGCTAAAAGCCAAATATTATAAGTTACATTAAAAAAGGTATTGTTGTAATGAAAAAATATTTATTTTACCAAGAGTGAGATCAAGGAAGAATTTATTCTATAATTGGTTCAGGGCTGAATTATAGAACTCTAGATTGCAAAAAGGATCCACAGGAATGCCCTTGTCCTGTCCTTTATTTTACAAAGCCATTGGTTCTACCATTTCCCCCTGGACACTTTTCCTTTGTCTCCGTATTAGGCATTAGCTTATAAACCAACTATTGTGAAGATGAGCTCAATGGAAAACAGTCATTTATTCCCAAAGCACAGACTATTTAAGCCTAATAGAGCAGATATGAAGACATCTCCCTTTCCAGAGACTCATTGGTGCATCTTTTTTGCACACATATTTTTTTCAAACATACTGACTAAGACACCAAGTTCATATCTCATCTTTGATTATTTCCAAGTGTTTTTCAAGAGCTAGTTGAAAGAAAGCAGGGGGTTGTATGGTGAGTGGGGAAAAGGCTATGTGTATGTGAGGAGGAAAATAAAAATCAGAATGAACCTGTGTTTGCTACCAGCTTGGTATTTTGCCTTATAAGAGAAGTGTCTAAACAGGTGTGCTCAGGTAAGAGTTGTTACCCAGTTTGGTAGCAAAAAAAAATTACAAAAGGCTCATAGGTTGTGAAGGAGCCATTCAAACCCTATCTAATTCAAGGACAGAACAGCAAAAACAAAAATGTACAAGGTTTTTGGCATATCTGCTGTGAAAATATTACTTCCTCATGATGCAGAGTGAGGAAAGGTCCTAATTAACTCAGGATATTTTTTATATGTCCACACACTGGTTTCTAGAGATTCTGTTCTCTTGATTCTTGGAAAACATTCTTGGTAAAACTACCACATTGTAACATTATTTTAATTGTTAAATTCCCATGAAGATTGATTCACAGTATTTAAGTACTAATATACAATTAAATAATCAAAGAGGTAAAAGTCATATTCAGTTTATGTGAGCAAATATTTTCAGACTGCTGAGAATACAAGAAATTTATCTCAACACTGGGACTGGGCAATGTTGAACTGTTAAAAGCTCAAAATATATCATTTCCTTAAAACTGTGCCAAATGATAGCATTTAACTTTCAAAAATTACTTTCTCTCCCTTTTTGTTTTTTCTCATATAATTCAAATGATTTATTTAATAAACCTTCTAAGAAGTTTCTTTTTGGTATTCTGTGTTAATAAATGCCATTACAACTACAAATTAAATATAATTGTGTGTAATGCACTTTTATGTTGTAGAATATACTGAACTAAGCCTTCCATTCATAAACTCTATATATGTGTGATCGTTTCAATTTGAGATCCATGTGATCTACACATGTTGACTCTATTTGTTTATCTGTTGTCAATCTGTGTTTTTTATTTAGGAGTGCACCAAACTGGTGGTACCAGTTAATTTTTAATATTGGACAGCTTTTTGTTTGCCTTTATGTGAGATATTAGTTTATGCACCACAGGGAGCAATCTCTGCATCAATGAATGCCAAGGAAAACTCATTCATTCCAACAAGTACAGAACATTTAAGTCAAAGATAGTAGATATGGGATCTTTTCTGTTTTTGAAAGACTTGTTTATTCATTTTTTTCTTTGCAATTTAGAAAAGAATATCGCAGATGTTTCTTTAAACATCTTTTGCTTACAAACTGGACTATGTATAATTTTTTCCAAATCTTCTACTCTTTTAAGCACTTTAAATAAACTACCAGCATAGCAATACATTTTATTCCTATAGGTGCCAAAATAAGGGAAAAACTCAGAGAAATTTTTTGCCTTTACCATTTTACCTTTTATCCCTGACCAACCTTTGCTTTTACTGGAACAAAGAAAAAGAAAAACACAAGAGGCAAAGCACTGAAGAAAAAAAAATAAATTCATGATAAGAACAAATTTAGTGTATAATTTACAAGAGTTTTTTTAGCACCTTTACAAAGAATTTAGGTTGAGTTGAAGTTCACCAAAGACAATTCAGGTTAAGCATCCATCTACTTTTTGGATTATTAATTTGATATTAACATTAATTTATAAATTACCATAGTCACTCAGTATGTTGTGGTGTCTACAAAAAATAAGTGGTTTAATCAAAGTTATAATAGCTAATGGTTGGGTAAGAGAAAGAAGAGAAGAAAACTATTGTCTTCCTAAGTGTATTATCTGCTAAATTTTGCATTTTTTTCTTCTCAATTCAATATGATTGCCTATAATCCAAAGAAACAGGACTAACTTTCATATAGATCCAGTTAAGAAAGTAGCTGCTTGACACTTAAATTGACAATTTTCCATTTGTATGTTCAGTACATTATCTTTTCATCATAGAAAAGAAAGCTTAGAGGCAATATAACAAATGAGAGAAGTTACCAGGTGTTTTTCCCAAATGGCTATTGGGTATCATTATCACACCTGTCACAGATCCAGAATTGTCACCTCAAGGGCAGAAATGCTGGAGAGAATAATATTGCCACAATGCAGCATCTTTTCAAACATTTCATTTTTTCCCTTAAAAATATGCAGCAGTACTTTTATCTAACCTTAGCTTCTTCAATGAGACTCCATGTTAGAAAAGATATTAGAAAGTATTTCAAGCAGGAAGGATGATAAATGAAGTTATTCACTGCACTGTGCTCATTTTGCCGCCTACTGTGGCGATGTGAATCAATTAACATTCTGAATATCTTGCACACACTGTAGAACTGTGGTCTCACAGAACTGTACCTTAAGAAATCTGGCAGCACTGTGGTTTGCTCTTTTTGTTTCTTCAAGTGCATCCTTGTATTTCCAAATCACGTGGTCACATAAGACCATCACAAGATTGTCCAATTCATTTTGGTAAGATTCAGGAAATCTTTGAGCCCGGGAAAGCTAAGGAAAGAATGGATTGTTTATAATGTGATTTATGAAATAGGACTCCAAGAGGAAGTAAATTGAAAGACTTGCTTTAGAGATTGTCAAATAAAAGGAGTCCTTTTGAAAACTTGACAGCAATAATAAAATAAAAACCTTTCTAATTTCAGAGTCATGCTTTCCATCATATTCATTTAATGTTCCTTTCTATTTTGACCAATACATTTTCACTTTTTCAGTAAAAAGTACACTAGAATACATCAATGACAAACTATTGAAATGATAGAAAATGTGCAAAGTACGATATGAACCATTTCATAACTTATCACTTCTTAATTCCTTTCTCTTGCCTCCCAAGAAATAACTGCTATTAAAAATCTAATGAATATTTTTCTGAACTTTTTGGACACAGAGTTCCGTTTAATTGAAAATAAATTACTTTGTTTTTTTAAAAAAACTAGGACTCCCTCTCAATAACCAATTAAGAAATTAATGCATGGCTAACGGGATGGGCGCAGGTACAGCTTTGGTTTGAAATGCTCTGTGATAAGAGGTGCAGCCCGGCTGTTCTTCACTGCGTGGTCCCAGGAAAGACACAGGTGAGAGGTGTCAGACTCACAAATCTGGTGCTGTGACACCAGATGCAGAGAGGCCTGGCTGAGAGAGACGGGAAAGATTGATAGCAGTGTAAGAGGCCCCTTTGGAGCACGTGAGAGTAAAGTTTGAGGTGGCCAAGTCACTCAATTCCTGAATTTATACAGGCCTTTTCTACAAGACAGATAAGACTCACTAATCGCTATAAGTTGGCTTTAGATAGATGTTTTGCAAAAGGGAGGGGATCAAGAGACAGAAGGAGGGATCCTGGAGAGGGAAAGGGGATGAAAAAAAGTATTAAAAAGTAATAAAATGATACTCAGATAATTTTTATTATAGACAGAAAAATACAGAATTTAGAGTTAGACTGAAGCCTTTCTCTCTCTCTCCCTTCCTTCCTTCCTTCTTTCCTTCTCTCTCTCTCTCCCTTCCTTCCTCCCTTCCTTCTTTCCTTCCTTCTCTCCCTCTCTCTCTCATTCATTTTTTGAGACAGGATCTTGCTATGTAGTTCATCCTGACCTTGAACTTTCTGTGTCGGTCAGCCTGACCTTGAACTTTCTATGTAGTTCAGCCTGACCTTGAACTTTCTGTGTAGGTCAGGCTGGCCTTGAACTTGTGGCAGTCCTCTCTTCTCAACCTCGTGCGTGCTGGGATTACAGGTGTGCATCACCTTGCTCAGCTGGAGTATATATTGCTAAATCGTGAGCACCCAGCCTTCCAGGTTGGAAGAATAAGAACCATGAAGGCTGAAGTTACAAGAGTTGCATAACATGGAGAATTAAGAGTGGAACTTGGAGCTGACTTGGACTTTTTTAAAGCCAATTTACCAGGAAACCACTGTATAGGTATTTTGAGACTCAGAGCTACCCTTTGTATTATAATTTATTGTTGAAATCAAATGAATTAACAACAAATCAATCTAACTTAACCGTACACATCATTTCATTCATACACCTTGGGCAATAAAGACAAACAATTCACCTACAGGAAAGTAACAGTCACTTTTTAACTAATCAGAGCACATTTGTCAGGGTCTGAGATCCGTTAAACATACAGATGCCACATTCAGTCCACATCGGCATGTATTAACCTCCCAGCTTCCATGTTTCCTTTCTCTTTCCCTCTGTGTGGCTTCCCTGCAAATTCTTCTTGTGGCCATCCCCACTCTTAACCCAAAGACATATGATCTGATAAATACAAGAGGAATATTTCCAACTGTTCTCTGGGAGAAGATCACAAAGGTTAGAAGTGGAGGAATTCCCACATCAGAGATGCAGAGTTTCCTGTTTCAGGCCAGGAAAGAAAGGAAGTAGAAAGAGCTTGAAACAGGGGGTCAGAGCTGGAATGGGGAGGTGAACCTGGGCTATGGCCATGGTCATGAGGGATGGGCCCTGGCTGTGGGGGCTGGATTTTAGGAATTTGGGAATTTTGTTAGGAACAAGATGAGTGATGGCAAATAAAAGGTGTAGCCACTACAAGGGACCAGAAGGTCTCTATTAGAGATCAGACCGTGAATATTACAGCAGGTCCCAGGAGACCAGAACTCACCTTGTCCAGGATAGCAGGGGTCAGCTAGGGGACAAGATCTGCCCAACGACACTGCGGGTCCTGGAGATTAAACCTAGACATCGCTCCTGACTTCCTCAGACCCCTTGAACTCCTAACACTGATGACTAACATTTCCGTAATGGTGGAGAAAGCCATTCACTTCATAATTTTAAAAGAATAGTGCAAACAGCGTGGGAGAAGTTTAAGGTGAATGCTTTTGTGTCAAATGATGATACTGGATATTTTCCTACTGTGATCCATGGTAGAAAAATTGGGAGGTGGTCCCCAGAGAGAAAGCCGAAGTATGGGGGCCACCACTGAAGGGGGTAATGAAAAGCAAACCTGAGTCAGTGAGGAGCCAGTATTGTTGTGTATGATTGGTTATTCTTAGGCCAGTCACACGTGTGTTTGGTGACCTATGTATGTGAGAAGATGCATACTGGTGAGGACTAGAAGAGAAATTTTGTCGAATCTATTTTTGTGAAAAGAGAGAACAAGTTCTGAGATGTTAGGTGTCATTTTCATCATTTCATAAATTAGTAGTTGAGCAGGGATTTCAGCAGGGGGGATTCCTGATCCCAACATGGCTTAAGGACAAAGAGATAGGAATCATTCTTATCTTCGTGATAGATTTTTTTCTTCCTCCAAAGCAGGAGACTATCATCTCTGGAGCAGAGGCAGCCAAAAAGCACACATAGGACTTAGAGTGAAGAGGTGGAATGGCAGAGATGGTTAAAGGTGCAGCCTTTCTGTCACACTGAGGTCAAGGCCGGGGTCGGAAACATCTGGGGTGTGTAAGCATGGACAGGAGCCTCTGGGTGGCTGACCCTGTACACTTGACTCTCAATGGCTGTTGAAGTGTCTCATCCTTCCCTGTTAACAGTCAGCTCTTCTCCCAGGGAGAAGGGAGGAAACAGGGAAACCCTTGGGGAGCTGACTCACCTCCACCCCTGGGAATCAGGCCAAACACTGAATATTTGCTAAGCCTAATAAAGTAGGAAAGAGAATAATACACCACAAGGGGCTGGAACAATTAGCTAGCATGTACCAGAAGGAGGTAGGGGTACCTTTGATATTGCATGATAAAGGTGTGAGATCAAGGACCAGAGTGTAAAAGGGGGTGTGCATCAGAGTTCAGTGACAAAGGGTGCATTTTCAGGTCCCACAATCCAGTAAGGCAAGGATAGGCAATTCACTCTTAGAGTGGCTTTTGGAGTTCTGGAGATACACACTTGAAACAAAATTGGAAGTGTCTGAGTTGTTCTGGCAAAGGATAGAGGGAGAGTAAGGAGAAGATGGGAGGTGGAAGTTTAGGAAGAATGGACATTAACTGATACCAGAAGATTCGCCAGAGTGTCAAGTTCCCAAGGACAGCCAGGAAGACATATCGTACACTAAGGCCATCAAGGGGGCACTGGGGATCAATGCCACTCAGATGTTGGTGGGAGAGGCAGCTGTGGTGTTGGCTCGTTGGCAGTAATAGGGATAGTAAGTCACCACACTAACAGAGGTATGTGCTGTGCTCAGTCTCCAGGAGTCTGAGGCTGAATTATCACAGTAAATAGCAAAGCTGGTGGCTCAGTCAAAGGGCTTTGACCCTCAGGGACCTGAGGAGCTAGCTAATGCTGTGTGGAATCCTGAGGGACAAAACAGTGCCACAATTCACATCCACAAAGAAGGCAAGACTGGACAAGTGGAAGATGAGGATGTTCACTCCAATAAACAGTCACAATTCCTTTCTCTGTTCCTCATCCTAAGTCAACTTTCAGATCTGGTACACACTGACTAAAGAGGTAGCAGGGTCCCTAAGGGAAATCCTGTAACTCTGTACTAAATGGAGCATATATTATGGTGATTGTATCAGATCTTCTGCAAAGGCCCCTTTAGCCATTTACTCAGCCTGCTGTAGCCTGGAAGAGGGAGTACTCACATATTTCAAGGACTGATGGACACAGGAACTGAGTTGAAATTGGAAACCAAAAACATCACCATGTTTGCCTGATTAGAGTTAGGACTTCCAGGGATTAAAAGTGGAGTCTCGGCTAATGTTCTGTTAGCAACAAGTCCACTGGGTGCAAAGATCCACCCAATAGTCATTGACCTCATCCCCAAAGAATAGTTTGTATTGACAAAATTGGTATTTGGAGTAGCACTGCTCTGGGTGCTTGTCCTGTGGAGCTGGCCTGGTGGACAAGCAGGTTGACGTGTTGACACCATCTCTCTCTCCCCAGTGAGGAAAATAAATCAGAGTAGTGTCACTAATTGCCATCATCCCCGCCCTAAGCAACAGTGTTGATTGACCCTCCTGAGTAGAGGTCAGTATCAAATGTCAGAGTTTCCCCTGGGCCTTATCCCAGTGGGGACCAAGAGAAACATGTAGGGAACATAAGTGGTGCCCTGGGTGCTTCTCAGTCCTCTCTACCCAGGTGTAATTGTGAATGGTCGAGTGCAGCAACCCTGGCCTGAGTAGGGTGTGGTGATCACAGGCTGAGACAGCTCTGGAAGGAGGGTTTGGGTCACACAGTCAGGTGGCTCCCAAGAGTCTTCAGAGCTGTGAGCTAAGGTGAGGGGATGTAGAATGGATTGCAAAGGAGGAGTCCACCTGCCATGGCAGCAGCTGTAGTTGATCTCATTGGCTTCCCTCATCTGTTTCTTTTCAGGATTCAGACCAATGGGAGCCGTGGGGAGCAGATTCACGAACACCGGCAGTGAGCCCAACCATGTGCATGGCTCCCATGTCCCCTTAAGACAGAATACACTGGGAAGACCTCGTCTTGGCATCTGCTCAAGTGCGTGTGCCAATGTGGCCCGCTGCCCACCAGCTGCTCCCATTCAGTAGGCCCGGACCATCTGCCCTCAGTGGGTCTTCTGAGCAGTCTCTTCTCTCAGACTGCCCATGGTCTGGTGAAACCTTGCTCACTGGCAGGCTGTTTAGCTAATCCTTTTTCCTTCCTTATTTTCTTTCACAGGCATCAGACTTTCCTATTCCCTTTTCTGTCCCTTTTGTCCTCATAGCTATTTCTTTCCAGTAATCTTTTGTACTTCTAATGTTTTCCTGGCATCTACCTCTGAATGGGCCTGCACTGACCCACATGATCATTTAAAAAGCAATTAACATAAATTGCTAAGGTTTACAAAGCCAATAAAAATGGAGCTAAAGAGAACATGTTCATCAGTGTAACATTACATTCGGATAACATTACACTAAGGTATGACTTATGATCCTACCTGAATTCTATTCGTGTCAATCAGGTATTGTGCCATTGATTTTAGGATAATTGCAAAAAAGAACCAGGAATGCTGTTAGGAAAAAGAAAAGTCAATAAGGAATTTATCATCCTATAGTACAATAATAATAACAATAATTCTGGTTTTATAATAGGTAATATCACAACACTCTTATCTTAAGGTATAGTACTTGACATCAAATGATGATCTTTGTCAAAGCTGAGTGGTAAAAGTACATATCAGACATTTCAGTTTCTTCATTGTCTCAGAAGAAGCCCCCTCGCTGATTGGCTCACAGTGACCCTGCACACCTTCCTGCTGTGCTGCTGCCTCTGTCTTTTCCTCCACCTCCTCCACGCTCCTCTAAGCTCCCCTTGCAGCCGGCACCAGCACCTGTTATCCGCTCTGTGCCCAGGCATCACCTTCTCCTGCGCTCCATCCTGCCAACCCTCCTCGACCCTTCACCACTCACCCTCGGCCCTCCACAGTCCACTTCCTCCTTCCTGCTTGGCAGATTTTTTTCCAGTACTGCGTCTCACCTTCTGCCACACCATACAACTTATCAGCAAATTATATCTGTAGTTGATTGCTTTTATCCCCCAGTTGAATGTAAGCTCTCCAAGGGACTGTTACTTTGCTCTCTAATATGTCCCAAAAGCCTGTTGCAAAGGAGGCACTTGGAATATATTTGTTGAACAAACGAGACCAATATAGATGGACATAGATATAGATACAGAGATATGGCTAATTCAAATAAATCATGTGGCTTACGATAATTTAATTTTAGTAAACTCATGTTGATGCTTATTGATCCTGGCTTCTCTTTGTAGCTATTTACTGATCAATTGTTCATCTGTCAAGTCACAATAGATAATTAAATTTAGCTTGGGTCTGAATCTAGGATTCCATAATAATCTAGAGTTATTTTATAAGCTTCCCACAGTCTTTTCTTTTTGGTAGTGCTGAGGATCAAACCCAGGGGCTTGCCCATGCTAGGCAGGCACACAGCCACTGGGCCACACTCTCAGCCCTCACCATCTTTTCTTTATGTTACTACATGTGTTTCAACTTTTTATTTTTAGGCTGAAGGGTAGCTGTGGCCCCACGTCCTGTCTGTGGCCTGTATACTCATTAGTACATCATGGATCCTTTTCTACATATTTTTCCTCTTACTGTGGCAAATGACCCAACAAACTTTTTTTTGTGCTACTTTTTTGAATGTTTTAGATCATTTTCCATTGTCCCTCCTTCTGCCTCTAGGCCAAAGCACTTAACTTGGTTCCAATCTACTTTTTTCATGTTCTCTTAAAATAGATTTTCTTTGCTTAATGTTTTTATATGCTGTAGTTTCAAAATGAAGTTTATGCCAGACGTGATCTATGAAATCAATGACTCCTGCTACCTTCCAGGAGTGAAGATCTGTCTCCAGTCCTAACAATTAATCGACTGTCTTTAAACTATTTACCTTTAGGACATGCTTTACTGTTGTTGAGTCATTTGATTTCAGGAGACCAGTCACATTTTTAGCCAGTTCTTCATGTATCGTTCTCTCCTTGTATACACTGGTCTTGAACACAAACTGAAGAAAATCCAAAAAGTGAACAAAATTAATCACTTAAAACAAAGCTTCAGAAATTATGCCACATGAATAACTGATTTCTGAAAGCTATCTCCTCATGCCAGATTTTATCATGAGATCCATGAAGGCTCGATGATCAGAATGGTACACGCCTGTTTCTGTCGGGGACTTTGCACAAGTAGAGCCGAGCTCACCTAAGCTCTCCTTGAAACTCTTTTTTGTAGAAATCAAGAGAAAGAGTGAGGGAGCCACTTAGCAGTTTCAAGGAAACACAGAGGGCTTTGAGCCACTTACTTAGGACATATTCCCCTTCTCCTTCCTTTCAGTAAGAGGTGGCATGGGAGCAATTCTTCATCCTGAAAGGGCAGAGCACCCACTCAAATAGCCAAGTGGGGAAGCTTCTGGAGGCAAGTATGTGGCTTTCCACAAGCCCAGGGTCTACCACCCCATGCTGTTAGGAGGTTCACACATGTTAATCAACAGTAAGATAACACATGCTGCTTCCTTTTTTTTTTCACAAAAATTTAGTTTGGGGCTAATTCAGAATTGCTTCATGTCTTTTAAGAACATACACATATTTTAAACATAAAGTGCTTATTACTGAATTATAATATTTTACTTATGAGTTGGGTTTGCATCAAGGATGGGTACTTTTTTATAATATTCACTGTTCGGCCTTCAGTATAGTTGGAAGGGAAGAGGCAAGAGATTGAAGCAAGAGACTTGCTCAAAGTGAGGCACATTCATTTCTGGATCTGTAACCTCCTCTTTGAGCTTTGTACCACATCAGCACCATGGCTGGGCCTTGAGTTTTGAAAGCTCATTCCAAAGGTGAAAGACAAAGCCAGTGGACACACGAAACCAGCTCAAATCAAGGGCAACACAATTCTGCCCCTTGTGGATTATGCTTCACATGGAGGTAATGTGATCTCCAACTATTTAATCCCATGCACCGTTATTGAGACAGAGCGCATTTCAACCAGAGCTGAAATATTCTTATTTTAAAAATTTGACTAGTGGAACCTGTCAGTACTACAAATCGCTGGACACTGTGGCCTTTAATCAGATTGACTTTAGATACACATCTTGGCAAAAGACATGTGTGCAGTTTGGATATTGTGGATGGAGTGAGTTAGCAGCACTTTGCACCACTGAACTTGAAATGATGTTTCAATTACTTCTGAATCCATATAAATTACACTGAACATCACATCTTTTGAGTATATCCAAGCAGCCATTGGAACCAGCCCATCTTTTTCACTGTGTTCCTTGGTGTGGGCCTCACTGTCTACCTCCATGTTAAACAATAGTTTTTCCCATCTGGAGGAAAAAATTCAGTCTTTGGTCAAGGTCAGGCTGTGACCTCTGTGGTGTAACAAGGATCCAGTCACAGAGTCACTGAGCTGTCTGTTCCTTTGGTCCATCTCATGTTAGGCGACAAAGGAGGAAACTCAGGGTTAGTGAGGCTGACTGCTCAAGTTAACTACTTATCCTTTACTATAACCTAGTCTCTCTCTTGCTAGGTTAGCATCCTCTCCAGAGTAAAATTCAAGGAAATTGAGGTTTTCTTAGGAAGTATTTGTTTTAGATATTTAAAATTTTAAAAAAATATATTTAAATTTAGATATTTACATATTTAAAATATATTTTTAAATACCCAAAGGAACTGTCAACAACCTGAAATTCTACATAAATGAATTCAAACCACTTTAAAACAAACTAAGTAAGTGATCAGTCTCTGATATTATAAAGTAAAGTGGTCTTGTTAGGAGATTTCAGATATTCTGATTAAAACTAAAGACCATGCAAAGATGCATATACAGAGCATCTCTCCAATATCGTCACAGAATATCTGAGAATCTAAGGTGCTCACAAGGGCCTAGCCTTGGCTGTGACAGAAACAGTCACAGCACGAGGAGGTTCTTAGAGTAATTCCCAATAATTCCATTGGAGAGAGGAAAAGAACGGTGTGTGAGAAACGGGTTAAGGAAGTATGTTTTCCTCTCAATACCACTGGTGATTGAAATGGAAAATTGGGGCAAATACTGAGAAGGTAAATGTTTGTCAGATGCCTCTGTTGGACAGTGAAGTCATCAATACCTTATAAAAAAGTAAGCTATGACCCTGTTCCCCCAACAGAGAGAAACTCAAAAGGCATTTGTGGCTGGAACTGACTTTTGGCAGTTGAAATTTGGGTCTTATGGGGTAAAACTAGCCCTCAGGAAAATCTCTGTGAAGTACCTATTTTTGGCATACAGGCTGTTTTAAGAAAGGGCAACACTAATGTTTTTGTATTTTGGGAAGACAGTCAACATTTCTGGCATGTAGAAAATGTATAGATATAAGACTGTAATGAAAAAATTTTCTTACAGATGGTATCTCAGAGTTCACTGCAGAATATACCTCTAGTTATTTTCTTTTACAGTGCATTGGTAATAGGAACAATAACTACCATTACTTTAAAAACCAAGCTTTTAGCACAAAAGACCCCACATTCTTTGCTCACTAACATTTCTAGATGTCTAGAATGTGTAAGTGTACACACATCCATATATATTATTAGAGTATATTCTCTTACTTTAAAAAGTTTATATCTCAAAAAGATATAATCTATGCAAATAGAAATGTAGGTCTTCTATGTATCATAAAGTAATCTAAGATGCTCTTATTTGTCTTTGGATGGGCTCTTTCTTTTCATTCAAGGAGAGGACATTAGGGAGGAGCTATGAGAGTGCAAACAGCATCACAAGTTCACTGGCAGTGATTCACAGGCCAGCTGGAAATGAGAATAGAAATGTCTCCAAATGAACACCAGACAAAGGATACTGAAGAAGCATTGCACACTGATGGGATGGGCAAGTGGTTCATGCCAGAAGATAAAGGACTTAACATACCAGAAGCAGGTACAAATATACAGTAACTGGGAAAATGAAATAATGCCTGAGAAAACAATAAGAAGAGCTAAGAAAACATTACAGAAGAAACACAGAGCATTCAACAAACCCATAGCAAAGTCATTCTCATCTTAGCATAGGAATTTCATGTATTTGTAATGTTGACTTTAAAAGGACGACTCTTTGGTTTTCTCTATTCTTTTTGTTCCTCTCTCCCCATTTTAATATTCACTGGCACATGTACACAGTTTTTACACATCTAAGCAATACTTCCAGCCCATTAATGCAGACAGAATCCCACTAAGAGGGATTCTTGTTTTGACTATGGTGGGCACCTTCCCGCTATGGGGAAAGAACTTCCAGCTGATTATGGACAGGAAACAAGACAAAGCACACAGCACAAGGGATATGAGGAAGGACCAAGGGGATTTCATACCTTAATGTATGACTGGACAGAGTGGTCCAACTGCTCCTCATGACACTTGGCCACGATGTCAGTCAGAACCCTAGAAAAGCAAAACTGTTCAGTGGCTTTTCTGAGGAAGGCAGACTTTGTCATTAGCGTGTGTGGTAAAGTGGGCACATAACAGTGAATGGATGAATGAGAAAGTTTCCCATTTTCCTCTTGCTTTCTTCACTCTCAAGTAGTAGGCGTTTAATATGTGTAATATCTGTGATCCATTTCTAATCTTAGAGCTTCCAGACACTAAGATATAAAGGAGGTCTTTTGATTATAATGTCACACTGGAGACTTGGTGCTCTACTGGAATATGCCAATGACAGTCTGTGCATTTGCTGACATTTCTTGAAAAGGAATCATTTTAGTACCTGGTTAAAGATGACTTTTAATTTTTGATTAAAGTCATATTTTATTTTAAAGGGGCATGCCTTCCAACCTATAGGAATAATACATGCTTTTGGAAAAAGGCATTAGGGTGAGATGTAGGTTTTTATTATTTATTTATTTATTTATTTATTTAAGACACAGTCTTCCTAAGTTTCCAAGCTGGGTTCAAACTTGCTTTTTAATCTGTGCCCAGAATTGGCTTTGAAACTGTTATAGACACTTTAACCTTCGAGAACTTCAGGTCTTTACTTTAAAAACTAGATTAAAACCCCTAATTTTGGAAAATACAATATGCCTGTAAGGAAGATGTTATAAACCTTTCAATGTCAATACTAATATTTTTTCCAAAATGCTAAGATTAACTTTCAGAAATTATCAACAGGAATATATGTGTAAATCATTAGTTCAAGACACTACATCTATAAATGGGAAACTGTGATTTCATCACTACTCAGATTAGTGCTTTGATTAGTATAATCAAATTTAAAATGAAAGTAGTTAACAAAATGTTTATTGTTTTTGAAAAGTTCACACTGGAATGTGAAATGATACAGACACTTGGTACACTTCATAGGAGTATTTATGGAGTTTATTCATAATAGCCTGCACTGAAAACAATCCAGATGCCTTTCACCAAGTGAACTGTTAAACACACTAGGGTATGTTCACATCAGAGAACAATATTCAGCAATTAGAAGGAATAAATTATTGACAGATGAACATCTTGGATGAATCTTTGGAGAATTATTATGAGTGACAAAGCCAGTAGCAAAAGATTAAATATTGTAGCCTCACATATATATTTCTCTGGGCAGATCATACACCAGTTCTCTCAATATTATCTCTCTCAACTACATGGAGGAATTCGCCACCTGCTGTGCAAGCGCAAGAACCTGAGTTCGATCCCCGGTACCAAAAAACAAAAACAAAAACAAACAAACAAACTACATGGAGGAAAACCACAACTATTTCAAAAGAAATTATTTTTAAAACACAAAGTAAAAGAAGTCTAATATTTTACTAATGATCATAATAGGTGATTAGAAGGTAAAAATTCAAGAGTGATAAATACTTAAATTTGAGATGAACGTTCAAATGAATTTTAAACTTATACCAGTACATGACTATTGAGTTAAAATCAAGTAGTCAAGATCGGATGTAGCCAAGATTATAAAATCTCTTCTCCCAGGGTTGTGTTATGGATACCTGGTGACAGTTGTACTTATTTCATCTTCCTCATTTTGTACCAAAACTTTGAAGAGCTGATTCAAGATTATAGGCAGAAAACTCAGGATTGCATGAATCTTGTCCACATTTAACAAATTCTGTGATAAATTGGCAGAAAAAGAAACATATTAAAATTAAAGCATGTTCTGGATTAAAGACTTAAATTCAAGAATTAAATTCTAAAATTCCTAGAAAACATAGAAAGCTTTGGACATGATCTAGGCAAAGGTCTTTATTTTTATTTTTGTATATGACCCTAAAAGTCCAGGCAACAAAGTGACAAATGACATCACATTAAAAAGCTTCTGCATAGGCACGGAAACAATCAACAAAGTTAAGAGACAAGTTATGAAGCGGGAGAAAATATTTGCAAAGTATTCATCTAAAATATATCTATATCTAAAATATATAAGGCACTCCAACAACTCCATAGGAAATAAGCAGACACCTCAATTTAAAAATAGGTCAAAAATCTGAGTAGCTATTTCTCAAAAAAAAAGACAAAAATGGCCAACAGGTAAAGAAATAATCTGTTCTATATAATTAATCATTAGAGAAATGCAAGCTAAAACCACAGTGAGATCATAGCCTCATACCTGTTAGAATGGCTATTATAAGACAAATGAAGCCAGCCATGGTGCCATACACCTATAATCCCAGCACTCTGGGAGGCTGAAGATAGAGAATTAAGTTCTAGACCAACCTGGGCAATTTAGCAACTTAGGAAGAAGTTATCTCAAAAATAATAATAAAAAAGGCTGGTGGATGTAACTCAGTTTGAAGGTCCTGGTTTCTACTTACATTACCAAAAAAAGAAAAAAAAAGACAAGTGACAACAAGTGCTGAAAGTGTGGAGAAAAAAGAACCTCTGCATAATACTGCTAGGAATTTAAATTAGTACAGCCATTACAGAAAACAGCATTGGAGATTCCTCAAAAGAAAAAAAAATTACATGATAGTGGTTCCACTACTGTATATATACCCAAAGGATATGAAATCAGGATGTCAAAAATGTATCTGCACTCCCAGGTTTATTACAGTATTATTCATAATAGTCAATATGTGGAATCAGTTTAAGTATCCATCAGTGGGTGAAGGGATAAGAAAATGTGGCATATTTCCACAATAATACATTATTGAGTCTCAAGGAAGAAGGAAATACTGTTATTTGCAAGAATATTAGTGACTGGAGGATATTTTGCTAGTATAATAAGGCAGGAACAGAGAGACAAATATTGCATACTCTCACCACAAAAGAATGACAGCCATTATACAGTGTATACGTATTTCCAAACATAATGCACATGATACATACATATACTTTAAATTTGTGAAATAAATTAATAAGAAAAAATGATGGAGCATATACTGCTGGAGTATTTTAGAACTGGAGTATGTATACCACAGCTCACCTTTATCTGCTTTTCTCTTCATTGCATTTAGCTTGGCACATGGGCTGAAAATGGATGAAGGGCTCTCCAGGTAAATAACAATAGATTCTGTTTTTCAATCATTTATTTTAGAAAAAAACTGATCTTTGCTTTTTCTAGTCAACAGACACAGCTTAGAATTTAGAAATTATGAAATTAAATACTTTCCTCTCTGAATTGATAAGGCATTTTAAAAAATCTTTAGCACTAATCACCTCTTCCCTTGCTACTCAGTGGGAAATAAAAGGTCTCTGTCGCCCGTTTTTACCCTGGAGACCACTGAAGCTACTTGTTACCTTACAAGAGAGGATGAAATTCGAGGTAGGTGACTGAGACATGTCTTTCTCTCTTTTTTGGCACTGTTGGAAAAATGCATTCACATGTGGATCCTGAAACAGCAAAAGAAGTATTTGTTTCTGATGACACACAAGCTGTTGCAAATGCTCATGATGCTGAGCACTAGGCACTTCTGCAGCACTGATGCTCCTATGGGCAACGGCTGTGTCTGAAGTCAGATACAAAGCATCTATTTTCACAGGACCTTTGGGACCGGTGAAGGCTCCCTCCACCTGACGAAGCTCCCTCACTCTTCTACTTCATTCCTATAGATGACAATGGCTGGAGAATTACTTCCCATAGCTGTGTTTCATTCTCAAATTTCCTTTATCTTCCCATTCCTGCTTCTTCCATACCCTTCTACTAATTTCTTTTACATGTTGTTTAACAGAAATGAGACAATGTACTTTTTAACCTGCATAGGGATATTTTCAGGCTCAAAATGCCTGAGTCAGCCTGATAGTAGAAAGTCCACAGAAAAGATGACATGATAAAAGTAACACTTAAACTGGTGCAGGCCTGCAATCCCAGCCCTCTGGGAGGCTGAGGTAGGAGGGCCACAGGCTTGAGGTCACTCTGGGCAACAGCAATTTAGCAAGATCTTATCTCAAGATTTAAAAATTAAAGAAAGGAAGAAAGGAAGGAAAGAAAGGGTGAGGATCTAGCTCAGAGTGAAGGCCCTGGGTTCAATCTTCACTACTGAAAAAAAAAGCAAACAAAACACCAAAACCAAAAACAAAAACCAAAAACTCTCGCCTTCGAAAACTAGTTGAGAATTCTCTAACTTCTATATTGAGTTATGCAGTTAGGAAGTGAACGAGATGATTAGAGTGAAGGTATATTCTGCATGTTTCTTTGGCATTGAACATTCTAGTAGAGTATCTGAAGAATGGATTCCACTGAGGCTGGGTTATGCGTGTGTGTGTGTGTGTGTGCGTGTGTGTGTGTGTGTGTTTGTGTGTGTGGTATTTTGTTTCCTAGCTGTAGTTCTTTTCTTAATTAAAGACAGTGGTTTTCTTTTAAATATCACTTCATTGATTCATCCAGAACATTATTTGTTGAAAGCTGACCTTGTACCAGCCCCTGGCAGGCATTTTACTTAAGAAGGAGTGGAGGACAGGGCAAACCTGACCTCTTCCTATGTGGACTTTTCATTATGGCCAGGAAACCAGCACCACACCATGACTTACACACACACACGCACTCACACACACACACAAATTTAATTATGTTTGGATAAGGGCTTCAAGCAAATAGCAGGATGACACCTGGGTACATGACAAGGCAGCCTAGCTCTGTCAGTGGGGTCAGGAAACAGGGAAGGTTTCTTAGAGGAAATAAGAGTTGAGCAAGATTTGAAGGATAGGTGTGAACTGATGAGACCAATGAGAGGAAGACAGGGAGAGAGACAGATTGCTTTCCTGGCCAAGGAATTTTTAGTGTCAAAGTGATACTGGGGGAAGAAAGTGGATGTGCTGTGGCTGGAGGGCATAGTGAAGGGCAGGGCCTTCAGCACTCAGAAACAGAGGTAAGTATTGTGAATATATATGTGGGAGATATGGATGTAGAGAAAGGATGCATGGGAGTGAGGTAGAGAGAGAGCTGGGCTTAGCCTTATAAAGAGCAACTCAGGAGAGTCTGAGATAAATAGAACAGGGTTTGGGGAAGATGGACCATTTGTGGAACAGGGTGATGGCATCAGAGAACAATGGGTTTAATCTGCTGTGGGTACTGAACGGGGGAGGAGAACTACATCTGCCTTCAAGTGTCAGAGATTACTGAAATTCTGACCCAATATACCAATGGCAACTGTGGTGGATTAATTAATAGTCACTATGAGTGGGAACAGCCAGATGAACTGAGTCTGTGTGGTTCTGGGCGTGGAAGACCCACCTAAGGATTGCTGCCAGAATGGCAAAAAAGGAGAATGGAAGAGGAAGATTGTATGCTGCTGATTTCCTAGCAGAAGCTTGCTGCAGCTGGCTTTCCTGATACAAACTCAATTCCTTATGGGAGGAGCTCAGTTCCTCACTGTTGTCCAGATGGCTGCTGTTCTCTTTGCGGGAGCTCTGGTCTTTGCTTTCCTCTTGAGTTTCACTTCCTGACTCCAGTGCAGATCCCTCAGCCTTCTGGCACAGATTCTTTAGCCTTTGGTGCAGATTCTCTAGCCTCCAGCACCAGCCTGTGGGATTTCTGGGCACAGAAAGCCTTCAGGCTTCCATCATGGATTCCTCAGCCTCCTGACATGAACTAGTGCAAGACACTGATGTGGGCTCCAGGCCTTCAGCTGGACTCATGGGGGATATTACTGTGGGATCCAAGCCCTTGGCTGGATTATTTGGGTCTGTCTCTAGCATGCAGACCTCTCTTGCACTCTCTTCTGCATTTGAGTTTTTGGGTCAATATTATTAGATAATCCTATAAATTTATGTGTCCTGTATTAAGTCTATTCCCTTGCAAACCCTGACTACAATAGTATCTGCACTCTCTCATTTTTCTTAGCAACCAAGTATGGGCTAGAGATAAAGCAGCATGAAACAAAAATGGAAAAGCAGATACATATTGAACTTGAGAGAGAAGAAATGCATACTTTATGTACTTGTAATAATTTGCTTTGTAGTTTATAATTTATGCCAGAAAACTCTTCACCCTGTGGTAAACTAAGCTGCTTTGCAATAAAAGGGACACTTGTGGTGACTTGATAAGGACAATAATTACATATGTAGAGACAGCATTTTGCTGTTGGTGAAATATTTTTACATGTAGTTTCCCATTTTGACCTTCATTGAAACCTTCAGCAGAGATGATTTATTGATATCATTTCCTGATGAGGAAATAAAGACAGTGGGGGTCATTAATTTGTCCAGGGTCACTAAGCCAGACATTGATTGAAGTGACTCTCTTGTGAAGTTTTGCCTGTCTCACAATCCTGGGTGGGCACTGAAAATTAGAATTCATTTTGGAGTAAATATCCAAGGTCTTTAGTTTTAATATTTAACAATTTTAATGCTTGGATGTTATCAGTGGAAGAAAGTATACTGCAAAGAACTTGCAACATGTTAAACACATGTTCAGTATTTATCTGATATTTTATGGCATCTGGGCTTATAGTATTAGGAGATTGTATCTTCAGAGAGATACAAAATTATATCCCAAACATCTTCCTTGGTGATGTTGCACCACTTGCCCATCTGACATCCTATGGAATGACGGTCTCATTCTGGGCCCAGGGAGCAAGAGCTATCTCATGATTTGTGCATCAGAGAAGATGCTCATATTTCAGGATGACCTACTTACCTGAGTATTCACTGTTGATACGACAAAAGTCGACACCTTGAAGAGTGGTTTACCACCATCCACCCATTTAATGTCACTCCCAACATTCTGCAAAAGAGAATTTGTTACTGTCATTGTGACAATTTGGAATAAAAGAATGAATAGGTTAGTTTATGCTGTTGTTTTTTACCATCACAATAGAGATGGAAAAGAAAAGGTGTAAATACATTTGGTAGTACTGGCAGAGGAGACCGATATAATATCAGGAAATTATTTTTCATGGTTCATTTCTAGTAGCCATAAACTAAGAGACTTGGAATATTGTAGACAAACTTCATCCATAAGTACAACAGATGTACATTCTTTTGTTTTCAATTAAGTAGCAGAGAAAGATAACCTCATGCCATAAGCTGATGTGCTTTTTCTCTTAAATCATCTACATTACCCAGTACCTTTCCACTTGCAGAATCCTGAATGCTTAAATAATTAGGAGGCAGGCTTGTTGCTATTGGGATATTATACTCTTGAGAAGCTATTTGATTGTGTTTCATCAAAGGAAGCCAAGCATATCCAACTGTGCAAAGGAACAACAAAAAGAAATTTTGAATATGAACATCCCTGGCAGGAAGTGAAACTAAAGATATTTATGATTTACAAACACTAAACTTCTCTAAACAATTCAATAAATCAAAGCTTTCAAAAATACCTCCTGACTACAGTCAGATGGATAATACATAAAGCTACCTCACTTGCTTTCTGTCAGTACCTGATGTTTCCAGAGCCTCCTTCTTTTTGGCATTGGCTTTGGCATTGATGTCACAAGTGACATGATAAAAAGAAAACAAAATATGGTGTTTCTCTTGCAGTTGTGTTGGTAGCTCAATTTTCACCTGCAATGAAAGAGATCCTCATTCGACTGAGATTAAAATAATGTGCCCAGGGTCAGTGCAAGATGAAGCACAACATTTAAAAAATATTTTAAACTGAAAATCTAAGTCCTTGTTTAATAATGTTGGATGTACTAATGTAATTCTCAATACGTATCTGTGCCCTAACAGCAATGTATAATAATTCAGAATACCTAGCTTTTTTCATTAAGATAATTTATGCTACTAGAATATGGATTAATCACATCCATACATAAACACACACAGAGACCTAATTACAGGATGTAAGAAAGACACAGATTAAGAGACTACCCTTAAGGGACATAAATTGAGTAAACCAGAAGTCCTTGTTTCCCAAAGTGTGATCCTAAACCAGCTGCATGAACATCGCTTGACAGCACACTCAAAATGCAGAATCTCAGACACCACCCCAGACATAGTGACTCAAATTCTGCATTTTAATAAGATCCCTAGGTAATTCATATGCACACTGTTGAGAAATGTGGCAGCAGTAAGTGATGTAACTCACACATGGAATTTACCCTTTTAACAAAAAATAACACAAAATATGATATTGTGGTAACTAAGAAATGACCCATTTTGTCAAAAGATCATTCTGTATCTCTATAAATAATATCCCTGAATAAATATAAATAAATGTAAACTGTGAAACTGGCATACGTTACTTTGTATTCCTGCAAAAATGTTTGGAAATAGCTGCATTTATAGTGCCTCTCAGTCTTGAAAGCCCTGTCAGATATGTTGTCATTTTTTAAAAATTTTATTGGTATATTTTAGATATATAATATAATGACATTCATCATTGGAAATTTGTACCTTTGCATAATCTCTCTTGGTTCTGATTTTTTCCCCATCGCCTCTCCTCCCTTCAACCCTTCCACTCTTCCCTACTTACAAAGACTTTGTTACCATTTTTTTCTTTTCTCATATTAATTCCATTCCCTTCTTCTCTTTCCCCTACCCCTCTCATTTCCCCTTTTCTTCCTATTTCACATTATCTATTATACCTTTTAGTCCTTATTTACACTTTCAGTTTCTCACACCAGAGAAACAATTCGGTATTTAAACATGAATGTCCTATTTGTTTCACTACGAGTATGGTCTCAATGTGCATCCATGTAGCTATAAATGTCTCTAATTTCTCATTCTTTATGGCTGAGTAGTACTACATTTTTTTTTTTTTTAAACCACATTTGCTTTATCCAGTCTCCAGTTGAGGGGAATTGGGCTGCTTCCAAGTTTTAGCTATTACAAATTGTGCTGCTATGAAGACGGGTGCACATATATCTCTGTGGTATGATTCTTTTAATTCTTTTGGGAAGATCCCCAGCAGTGGAATAGCGGGGTCAAATGGGACTTCCAGTCCTAGTTCTTTGAGATATCTCCATACTGGTTTCCACAGTGGTTGCACCAGTCTACACTCCCACCAGCAGTGGAGCAGGGTTCCTCTTTCCTCATAGCCCCGCCAGCCAGCATTTGTTATTGGTTGATTTTGTGATAGCAGCCATTCTTTCTGGGGTGAGGTGGAATCTCAGCATTGTTTTCATTTGCATCTCTTGAATGACCAGTGATGTTGAGCATTTTTCATATGTTTATTTGCTATTTCTACTTCTTTGTCTGAGAAATGTCTGTTCATTTCAGATGCCCATTTTTGGATAGGGTCTTTAAATTTGGGAGGTCTGATTTTTTGAGTTCTTTATATATTCTAGATAGTAGACCTTTGTCTGAGGGACAGCAGGTAAAGATTTTTTCCCACATTGTGGGTTGTCTCTTCACTTTGTTGGTGGTTTCTCTTGCTGTGCAGAAGCTTTTTAATAAGAAGAGATCCCACTTGTTGATACTTTGTGCTAGTTGACATGCAACTGAGGTTTTGTTCATGAAATCTTTTCCTATGCCAATGTCTTCAAGAATTCTACCTAACCTCTCTTCCAGCCAGTTTAGTGTTTGTTTTAATATTTAGATCTTCAATCCATTTTGATTTTAGTTTAGTGCATGCTGAGAGATGTAGGTCTAGTTTTAATCTTTGGCAAGTTGAAATTCAGTTTTCCCAACACTGTTTAATAAAGAGGCTATCTTTCCTCCAAACATCCTGAGGATGTTTGGCTCCTTTATGGAAGACGAGGTGGCTGAGTATGTATGGAGTTGTTTCTCTATCTTCTAGTCCATTCCACTGGTCCTCAGGTCTGTTTCTTTGCCAGTATCATGCTGTTTTTTATCACAGTAGCTTTGTAATATAATTTCCAGTTGGGGATTGTGATATCCCCTACCATGTCTTTATTGCCTAGAATTTCTGTTGCTATTCTGGGTCTCTTCTTGTTCCAAATGAATTTTTGGATTGTTTTCTCAAGGTCTGTAAAGTCTGTTACTGGAATTTCAATTGGGATTGCATTGAATCTATATAGCAGTTTTGGCAGTATGGCCATTTTCACTATGTTGATCCTTCCTGCTCAGGAGCAGGGGATGTCTTTCCATTTTCCAATATCCTCTTCAATCTCTCTTTTCAGAGTGCTATAGTTTTCAGAGTAGAGGTCTCTAATTTCTTTCATTAGGCTGATTCCTAGGTATTTCATTTTTTTGGATGCTATTTTGAAGGGAGTAGTTTCTCCAGTTCCTCTCAGTGAGTCTCTTTTTCATGTACAGGAAAGCTATTGATTTTTTGACCTTGTATCCAGCTACTCTACTGAATTTGGTTATTAGGTCTAGAAGACTTTTGGTGCAGTTGTTAGGGTCTTCTATATAGAATATCATGTAGTCTGCAAATAATGACAATTTAACTTCTTCGTTTCCTATCTTTATTCCTTTTATTTCTTTCTCTTGTTTAATTAGTGTGGCCAATGTTCCCAAAACTATATTGAACAGCAGTGGTAATAATGGACATCCTAGTCTTGTTCCTGATTTTAGTGTGTAGGATTTCAGTTTTTGACCATTTTGTAGGATATTGGCTGTTGGTTTTTCATGGATGGCTTTTATCAGATTGAGGTAGTGACCATCTATTCCAATTTTTGTGTAGGGTTTTTATCGTGAATGCATGTTGGATTTTGTCAAATTGTTTTTCTGCATCTATTGAGATGATCATATGGTCTTTGTCCTTTCGTCTATTGACATAGTGTAATACATTTATTGATTTGTGTATGTTGAACCATCCCTGCATCCCTGGGATGAATCCCACTTAGTCAGGGTGTATGATCTTGATGATCTTTTGCATTCTATTTGCCAGTATCTTATTGAGGATTTTTGGATCTATGTTCATTAGTGAGATTGGCCTATAGTTCTCTTTTTTGTTTGGGTCTTTCTCTGTTTTTGGGATCAGGATGATGCTTGCTTCCAGGAATGAATTTGGGAGTATTGCTTCTCTTTCAATTTCATTGAAGAGTTTAAACAATAGCGGCAATAGTTCTTCTCTAAATGTCTTGTAGAACTCAGCAGTGAAGCCATTAGGACCTGGGCTTTTCTTAGCTGGTAAGTTTTTAATTACATTTTCAATTTCTTTGATTGATATTGGGTTTTTTAGAATTTTTAGGTCTTCTTCGTTCAACTTTGGTAATTCATAGGTGTCTAGGAATCTGTCCATTTCTTCTGTGTTTTCCGTCTGATTGCCGTATAGGTTCTCAAAATAGGTATTGATGATCCTCTGAATTTCTGCTGGGTCCATTATAATTTCACCTTCCTCATTCCTAATTGCATGGATTTGGGTCTTTTCTTTCCTTTTTTTGATAAAGTTGGCTAAGGGTTTGTCAATTTTGTTTATTCTTTCGAAGAACTAAGTCTTTGTTTCATTGTTTTTTTTTTTTTTGTATCGTTCTCTTAGTCTTCATTGCATTGATTTCTTGTCTGATGTTTATAATTTCTTCC
Source organism: Heterocephalus glaber (assembly GCF_000247695.1). The sequence goes on along the minus strand of NW_004624823.1, from coordinate 545,696 downwards.
CTTGTATGAGCTTTGAGTTTCTCCTGCTCTTCTTTTTCTCGAAGCTTGAGGTTTAGCATCAGTTGCTTTATTTGAGCTCCTTCTGTTTTCCTAATATGAGTATTCACTGCTTGAATTTCTCTTGGAAGACTGCTTTCATTGTGTTGTATTGACATTGTGTTGTATTGACCTATATGTTGTATTGACATTGTCATTTAATTATAAAAACTGTCTGATTTCTTCTTTAATTTTCTCTGTGATCCATTGGTTATTCAGTAATGTGTTGTTCAATTTCCATGTATTTATGAAATTGTTGAGGTTTCTTTTGCTATTGATGTCCAATTTCATCACACTATAGTCTGATAATATACAGGGTATAACTTCAATTTCTTTGCACTTACTTAAACATGTTCTATGAGCTACTATGTGGTGTATTTTCGAGAATGACCCCTGTGAGGCTGAAAAGAGTATGTATTCTGAATTCATGATGTGGAACACTCCATAAACATCTGTTATGTTAATTTGTTCAGGAGTTTGATTGAGTTCTAGAATTTCATTATTTTTTGTCTAGTTAATCTATCTATTTGTGATAGTGGGGTATTGAGGTCCCCCACTACTACTGTATTAGTGCTTATTTGATTTTCCATGCCCATTAGAATTTGTTTTATATAGTTGGGCACACTAGTATTTGGTGCATATACATTTATGATTGTCAACCCCTCCTGTTGGATTGTACCCTGTACAAGGATGTAGTGTCCTTCTTTGTTCCTCTTATTCAGTGTTGGATTGAAAAGCTTTTAATATACACATAGGATAGCTACTTCTGCTTTTTTTTTCCTGGTTCCTGTTGCATGGAGTATTGTTTTCCACCCTTTAACTTACAATCTATAAGTTTCTTTTTGAATTAAGCATGTTTCTTGTATGGAGCATATTGTTAGATCTTGGTTCTTGACCCATTCTGCCAGTGTATTTATTTTGATTGGTGAATTGAGACCATTAACATTTATGGTTATAACTGATACACATTGACTTATCCTTGTCATGACTTTTTCTTTTTCTTGGATTGTTCCCCTTTGCATTTAATTTCTTGTCATGCCTGATAGATTCATTCTGGTGGGCTTCCTGGGGTTGTGATCCTCATTGTCTTTTCCTAGGATATTGTTTAAAATTTTTTGGAGTGCTGGTTTTGTATTCATGAAGTTCCTCAGGTGCTCTCTGTCATGAAAGTATCTTATTTCTCCATCAATTTTGAAAGATAATTTTGCAAGGTACCTCAATCTGGGTTGGAAATTGTTCTCCTTTAGGGCTTGAAATACATTGCTCCAAGCTCTTCTTGCCTTGTGTGTTTGTTTTGAGAAGTCTGCTATGATTCTGATGGGCTTTCCTTTGTATGTGATTTGTTTCTTTTCTCTAATTGCTTGTATAATTTTGTTCTTCTGTTGGATTTCTGGAATCTTAACTATTACATGTCTAGGTGTAGATTTTTTTTTTTTTGATCATGGCTATTTGGAGTCCTACATGCTTCACTTATCTGTATGTCAAGTTCTTTTTCCCTGGTTGCAGAGTGTTCTACCATTACTTCTGTGAACAGTTTTTTTGAATGTCATTTGCATTCTCTCCTGTTTCTTCATTGATTCTGATCAGTCTTATGTTATTTTTCTTCACATCTTCAAGCAGCTGCTGGATTCATTTCTCATGGTCCCTTACTATTTTTAAGAAATTTTTCTTTTTCTGGTCACTAATTGCAATCTTATCTTCTATATCTGAAATTCTGTCCTCACATTGGCTTGTTCTGCTGCATAAAATTTCAATGGAGTTTTTAATCTCCTGGAAATCTGTTTGCATCTGTTTTATGGATTCAATTTATTTCCTATGTTGGGATTCCATCGTGTTCCTCAGCTCCTCTATTTTTTTTTATCTGTGTCTGCTCTAGATTTATTAATCATGTTTTGCACTATGGACACAATCTCTGTTGTTATCCTAGAAATTATTTCTGATTTCATTTTTTTCAGATCCCCTTTCATTGTCAGTTTAGGGAGCTCAGGTGGTTGAGCATCAGACTGTTCCATCTCATTACCCTTTGGGGTTGCCTTAGGTGATCTGGAAGTCTGGTTTTGAGACTTGTTTATGTGTCATTTCAACAGATGGAGGCTGCTGCACCTTTGAGGCAACTTTTTGCTCACCCAGTTGGTCTTCAATTCTCAGCAAGCCACTGAGTGGCCTTTTCTCTCCTGCTCATCACTGGACCAATTCCTGGATTCAGAGTGGTGGCCTTCTGGGTCCCTGTGCTGTCTTGTCCAGGTGGGGTTTTGGTTGGTGGCTGTGCACACTTGGGATGGTATCTAGGCAGGCCTCTGGCTAGGGCCTGCCCTATGTAGCTGTTGTCTGGGAGGGCCTTTGGCTGGGGGCTGTGCACCTCAGTCACTAGTGTCTGAGCCGGCTTTTGGTTGGGGTCTGCATGCACTTACCAATGATATATTGCCGGGGCTCTGGCTGTTGCTTGTGCAGGTCTTTTCTAGGCGGCCTGTTGGCTGGGGCCTGTGGCCCCAAGCAGCTGGAGTTGGGGCAGGGCCCTGGTTGGACCTCCCTGCATCTGTGGCACTCTGGTCCATGCAGGGTTCTCACTGGAATCTGCGTGCACCACTTATAGATGATATAGGGCGAGCCTCAGATATGATTTAATCCCCCTCACTGCCCACTGCCCTGTGAAAAGGATGGTTCAGAGCTGTGACCCAAGGCCAGAGACGCTGGGGGTTTGGGTGGGATTGTTATTACTAGAATCTTCCAGAACAAGAAGCCACCTTTTCTGATGATGTCTGTGCTGACTCTAAGATCCCATTCAGGCAAACTGCATTCAGCTCTGTATCATCAAATAAGTAGTTCTCAGAACTGCCAAGTCAAGCAACAAGGTGATTGTCGTGCAAATTACCTACCAGCTTATCTATTAGATGTCCTGTGCATATAACTCATTAATTTTCACACAGTTCACAAAAGGATTTAAGACAGTAGTTTTTGAAGCAGCAAGATTACCATCACTGGAAAGTCATTTAGAAATATGGATTCTCAGACCCCAACCCAGACATATTGAATACTAAAATCTGGGGTAATGTGTGCTTCAACAAGCTTTCCAGATAATTCTGATGTATGGATTGAGTATGAGAATCTGAATTTCGATAGTTCATAAGCTCACATATTCTTTACACACTACATGCTAACTTTAGTTACAAAAGTCAACATACATTTCAAAATACACAATATTAAATAATGCAACAGAAAGATGTTTTCTTTTTTAACCATCATTAAGAGCACATGGGAATGCAACCAGTATGTAAGAATTCCAGTTAAATGAAAACATCTTTTGCTTGAATACTGCAAATATTCATATTTTATTATAATAATGCCTTGGAAGAATTTATAATCATTGTTCCAGTTAATACAATCATTTTTGCAATACTCAAGAAAATAAAGCCTTAATTTTAAACCTGTACTATAGAGACCACCAAGCTGTTCATAATACACATGTTCTCCTGTGGAAAAGTTCATAGCTTTTATGAGGACTCTAGAAAACACATGAAAAGTATTAAAAGCCAGAGTTGGCAACAATATTTAAGAACATACTTTTTTCAAAGACTGCAACTTTCTCATAGTTTTGGCTAAAGGTTCGGCCAATATGGTAAATATTTGGTATTATGGTAGTAGCTCTTTTCCTTAATTTTTTTTTTCATCTTCTGTCCTGAATTCACAGAGGAAAATCCACTGCACTGAATGGATATGGAGGTGGGAGGAAAGGCCAGGCAGGATGTTTCATTGGTACTTTTAAAATTAATTTTAACATGATTGATGCGCAGGAAGGTATGGTGGAGAAGAAGATGATTCCCAAGGACGCCTCCCACATCTCACTATGCAGAACCAGCAAATGAGTTACGTTAGCTGGTGAAAAGGCCTTTGTTGGTGTCATTATGTTAGGGACCATGAGATGGGCGATTCTCCTGGACTTTACAAGTGAGCACTGTCCATCACAAAGGCTTTGTATGAGGGAGGCAGAAGAGCGAGAGTTGGAGGAGATAAGCAGATGGCAAGGGATGAGATGGCTGGGAGGCAGAGGAAAGGAAGTGGAGCCTCTAGAAGCTGGAGATGGTGAGGAAAGATCCTCCTTAGAGGCTTCAGAGGCCGTGGCTCTGCCGACCCCGAGCCTCCGGCCCTGTGGCCACGTCACCCTCTGGCCCTCGGAGCTGTGAGCTCACAGGTGCCCATGGTTTTACACCACTAAATTGTAGTAATGTGTGCTAGCATCACTGGGAGCTGCACATAAAAGATATAATATTTTGATTCCCAGCATGAGATCAGCAGGTTTTATTAGTTCAGACTTTTGTTTTATGGTTAGAGATGAAATGATATCCCTGAAACTTGTTTGTGTGGAGCTGTTTGTAACAGGAGCTAACATGTGTATGGCAATTTATCATTGATCCAGTGATGTTTTTGGGGTGGTCTGGAGTCATCACATGGTCTGATTTGAATTCTGACTGTCAGTTATTAGTTAAGTGCTTTTGGTAAAGTCACCTGACTGCTCTGAGCCTCAGTTTCCTCATCCATGAGACAGGGAGGTGATAACAGTAGCTGCTTTTAAGAACTACTCTGGGCATTAAATGAGATGGTATGTGTGTGGAATAAAAGCTGGTGCTTGGCATGTGTTGGGGTGATCTTGAGTTGGGCAGGGCAGGACATGCTCCTGCCATGCTTGTTTGGTACCAGGGATCAAACTCAGGACCTTGTGCTTGCAAGGCGGATGCCAGAACCACTGAGCTAAACCCCTGGCCCAGCTCCTGTCATGCTGAGTGTAAGATCACTTAGGGGGCTGGGGATGTAGTTCAGTGGTACAGCACCTGCCTGGCAAGCGCGAAGTTCTGAGTTTGATCCCTGGTACCAAATAAATAAATACATAAATAAAATAAAAAGATCATTTAGGTTATAAGGGATGGTGTTAGCTCGCACTAAAGTCCTTCATCCTTTCCATTATGACATAAAATGCTGCAATGGCTGGTAAGGCTCTTTAGCATAATCTCTATTATACTGACCTGTGAAATAAAAGAAGAAACAGTGGAGGCCTGGTCCTTACCTCATCAGAGAAATCCGGGTTCTGGGCATGGTGCAGAACTGCTGTGTAGGCAGCTGAGATGAAGAGGGGCCCTCCAGGTTTTCCATATATGCACTGTTTAAAAGGTATGAAGGGCACATTATGTGTTTCTGAAATAGTTACAAAATAGTCACAACCCTTCAGTTATCAATCGTAGGAACAAGACACACTTTCTGATAACTTACCAGGCTGAGCTGGCAGGACACTTCCGGTTCCAGGCTCCAGTACCTTGTGTTACTGATCTATCTGATCCCTAATCAAGCCAGGGGATGGGACATGGCACTTTCCAGTCGTACAGCTTAGAAGCCCCCCTTAGCCCAAAGCTCAGAGCCTTTATCTGGAGTCTGACATCTGCCCTTGCTGTATCTCTGTGATATTTAGAATGCAATGAAACATGGGATTTACATGCCTGTGATTGTTCCTCTTTCCCAGAATTTTTCCCATAAAAACTTCACTCTATCAGGCCCAGTGTGTTTGCTCTCTGCCTGCCCACTGTCCTTGTCTGATGATTATATTTCACTTGCTTTTCTCTCCCTATGCTAATGCTTTTGTGGAGGTTGGTACCTGTGGATGGCAACAGTGGCTGAGATGATTTTTACAGAACTCTTTCTCTTTCCTCTGTGTGACTCATTTATTCTCTAACTGGTCATTGTTTTCGCAATAATGCTACAAACCTTCCTGGTAGCATACATCAGAGGATATGATTTGCACCTGACAGATTGTTTTAAGAAATTATCTCAGATGATGGTAGGGTTACTTACAAATTACCTTCATCGTTTACTACCTCCTTCTTCTAATTCAATGAAATTAGGAATATCTGGGAGTAGACCCTCTAAAAACAATTTTCCCCTCAAATTTTTATAGGTTATTTTACATTGTTTGGAGCCCTTAAAATAAAGTACATATCAAATGTGAACTCTAGAAAATGCCATTCAGTGGCACTTTTATAACTTAAGATAAAATAGTTCATACAACCCTCATAGTTTTATTGATCTTATCAATCATGCGATCAACCCAGGGCCATTTTCCAGTCCCTTGGGCACCAGGCTGCCTACTCTGTTCAGAAATGTGAGCTTCTCCAGGACTTCTGTGTGAACCATGAGGGCAGTTCGGCCCGGCCCTGTATAGACCGCACGGAGGCCGCCTAGGACGTGGCAGTTTAGATCACACAGGAAGAATCCAGAGTCTGGCTACTCTTTGCAAAGGGCAGCTTCTTCCAGAGGGGGACGTCTGGATTTATTTCACATTAGAATGGTTTCCCTTTTGCCAAACAGTGAAAAGTGAAGAGGGCAAGGAGAGACTGGCATGTCTAATAGCTTTAGTTAATGATGGCTATTAAATCAAGAGATTTGAGAAAACTGAAAGCAAATGCATTAAATTGTTCCTGTTTCAACCACACTCACATTAAAACCCCGCCAAGAACACAGAGCACCAAGACAACCCTCCTGCCTTAGGGACTTGGCTCACCTTCACCGGCTTGGCACCTTCTTCGTCGGAATTCTTGAATTCAATGCACACAGTTATATTTCGTGCCTGAAATTACAGTGGGGGGAAATGGAAATTGTAATTTCCTCTTCAATAACACCCTAAAACAATTTAAGTGGCTAAAATAAGTAGCTTCTAATTAAATCTGGAAAATGTAGAATAACCAACATTTTCTTGTGACAGTATGCACAGTGCTCAGAAATAGCAGAAGGATCTGCAAAGCTTTCAAAGGAAAGAAAAAGCTCATATTGAAAGGGGCAGGCAAGCTATTTTCAGAATATAAGAAACTAAAAAAATGGTCTAGATAAAATTTACTTGGGGCTGATTTCAAGAAGGATTAGTAATAAGTTTCTGAACTGTGTATCTTTAAAGAATTCTAAGATGGGCCACTTGGCTCCTAACTAAGCATTTTCTCCAAATGATTTGCTATTTGAAATGTTGGCTAGTAATTCGCTGTTGCAGTTTTCAGAAACTGTCTTGTATGTTTCGTATGTTGTGGAGAGAAAGGTGCTACCTCAGCAGTTTTTCACGTACCTTGTTGAAACATTTCTGGCTGTCGTACTTGAGGTGTTTGGGGTAAATGTAAATTTGATTTTTGTATACTCTGTAAGGACGGCAATGCTTTGTTGAGTCATAAATAAATTCCTCCACCTCCACTGTGGGTTCTGATTGAGCCATCAGGTTGAAGGGCTTGACAGGGATAAAGGACGATGTTACACAGTCTTAAAAAATCAGAAAATAAGAGTTTGTCATTTAATATGGTTCTTTAAAAAAGTGAACAATACTTAACATATTTTAAAACAAGTACACTCAGAATATAAACTTCATACTTGTGTACCAAATGATGCTGTGTGATGCTATAAAATTCAGGCATGATAAGTAAGCAAGTTATATATTTAATATAAAAATTTATGTCTAAAAAGCTGGTGAGTCTTTTAGATGTATTTACAACTATTTTTATTTCATTTAAAAAGTAAATTTTAGCTAATGATCCTCTGCATATATTAATAAGACATTATAAAATAAGGAGTAACCTACTGACCTCTACTATATTACTATATCAATAAAACAAATACAGATCAGAAAAAAATTGGCCAGTAAGTCTATTACTGATAGTACCAGATGGATTAAAACTAATTTTTCTCTGTGGACTGATTTCACAGTCAGGGCTTGGAGCTTTCTTTATATTATTTGTTATGCTATAGCTTATATTTCTGTTCAATTTTTATAAAATTTTAAAGTGTAACTTTGTAGGAATAGCTTAAGAAAAAGAGAGAAGAGATCAATAGGGATTTACAAATCAAACTTCTGTCACTAATTTGAAGGCTGCAGTTCTAGGAATGAAGGATAGCAAAGCCTTCTACTGTCCTTTACCCCGGAGAGAATTTTCCTTTATTTCATAAAGCATGGTGACCAGCTATGTGTGCTTGGGAATCATATTACAACTTTTCCCTAAATCAAGTATAATATTTTTATTTTATGTTCAAATTAATGTCTTACCATTCTTTCCAAGAGGATATTTAGCTTTTTCTTTTATTTTATTTTTTTCCATATGTAATAAAAGCCCCAGCTTCCCAAATCAGGTAGGGGAAATGGCTTAGTTTATCTCCTGCTTTTTTATACCAATCAATGTAAAAAAGATTTGGAGTCAGGGCTTAACAGAATGTTCATTATATTTCATATTAAAATGATTTGTGGAAAATTATAAGAATGGAAATCTTAGTAGCGCAAATGATAACCCAAACATCTCCCTGGATGTTGTTCACTATCAAAAGCCTTGACTTGTTCTGAATTCTGAAACTTTCCTGTGTAAACTAGTAAAAGCTTTCAAAATTCTAATTTTCTTCTTTACCTAAGGTGTATCTTTGGCTATATTCTGAAAAATATAGATCTTCTCTGTGTAGTAACAGAGTCTAGCAATATTTCCACTGTAATATTTTCATGCCACTTGGGGGCCTACACCCAGGGCTCAGAACAGCCCTCTGGCTGTACAGTGTGGCTGAACCAACCTGTACTGTGAGTCAGTGGAAGTGGATGGAAGGTAGATTCTCCCCCTGGTGGGTTATCAGTTAATTCATCTATCTATACCCGACCTTCCTTATGTGCAGCCCACCAAGGTTTGAGGATTAAATGATATAATTTAATGTCTTGCTGACTATTCAACCCTGATTTGCACACATCAGAAAAATGTTGTGCTATCCAGAATGCTGTCTTCCTTACAGTATGCATTGTCTAAATGGAAAACTAAGAAGACCCATGACAAATTTCATTTCCATAATGAGTTTCCATTTTGGAATAAACAAAACAAACTGCAAAATCTTAATTGACCCATTGACCAAGTAAGCAAGTAAAAAACTCCATGAGATGCTCAAAACTCTGTAACGGAACCATGAAGTCATCATCATACTTGGATGCTCCAAGGGAACGTTTTCAACAGCGATATCCAGGCTCCCAGGGATGGTCTGCATTTTGCTGCTTCGGTCAGCCCTGTGAAAGTACAGCAACACACACACACACACACACACACACACACACACACACACAATTGTTTTAATTTTCAAGGAAAAAAACTACTATAATTCTGAGTTTTGAGAAGGGTATGCAGTAGATCCTAAATCATCTTTGGTGATTTCTCTTAGCTGCTTTAACTTTGGAAAGTGAGATTTATGTGTTACTGCATATGAAAATAAAAATCACGGAGGAATCAAGTTACAGATATTCTGAAGAATATCTTAAATTTATTTGGCCAACTTCAGATAATACTTACACAAATGACCAAACAGTTGTGACAGTGAATTTTATAGTTTGGTTATCATAAAAGGTGCTCGAATTGGTTTAAGCAATATGGTTTATGTGATGAAAGTTGTTTTGCGAGCAAGATGATCTTTGGTACAATTGCTAAGTCTGTATTTTTCCCCTTCGTCAACAAACAAGCCTTTCCCTGGCCTGTCTGTGAATGTAGACCCACACTCCTTCCTCATCTCTCTCAACTATGTCCACTCTCTGACCCTTGAGTGCCTACAGTTCCTTCCTTCCCTCTTTACCAAAGCCCTATCCCACCAGTCTTCCTTTTGAGTAGTACGTAAGTTGCCGATAACACTTTTAAGTGTTAGTCCCTTGAGAAAATCTACTTTGAAAAGTGGAATACTTAATAGGGGTGGTTCAGGTCCAGCTCTTCCCAGTTTGGGAGAAGCTGACTGTTAAATTTTTAGGAATTTTGCATGTTAGTTGTTAAACTCAGCCAGAATGAATAATTAAATTATATAAACAACATTAAACAAATTACACTAAACATAAAAGTAGTGATTCAAAATTCATTGTATTCTAATTATTTTATTTATTATTTATGATAAGACTACCCATGCCCTTGAGGATTTTTAAATGGAAATGCTTTTTAATGGTGTTCACATCTCCTCCCAGCCCTGTGTTCAATGTTCAAACCCCATTAGCAGCTCAGAATCATCAATGGCAGAATTCACGCGACAGACATTGGCTAGCAGTACTAATTCACTTTTTCCTCTAGAGCATCAGTTGTTAAATATTTATCTGCACACCACTGAAACTAAATGTCTTGAGGTGTGAGACTTCCATGAAATTCTTTAATGTCAGGATTGCACTGTATAATCTAGATGGTTCCCTCACTGCCACAGTGATGATCTTCTTTGCCATTCACTGATAACATGAGTTTTGTGAGAGGTTTGCTTCCTCCAGATTATATCAGAATGCTCCAAACTATGCTGCTCAACATTATGTTTCCTGCTTCTGTGCACTGCAGAAAGCACTCTTAGTATTCACCTGTGGCCTGGGTAGCCTTGCTAAGACCATGGTATAGATTTTGGTCAGGATGTTGGATGAATAAAGAGGGGTAATGCCTCCTATTGGGAATGCTTTCATAGGCTCCTCCAAGGTTTTACTTCTCATCTTTATTTTATTTTCTGAAGTTTATATTTTATCAGAATAAGAACAACAAAAGGAGAGTCTTTCCTCTAGAGAAAGAGACACATATCATCTATTGATGTTACAGAAAATAAGAATTATGCTTATTTCATGACATCATATTACCTTTGCTTTGAATAAACAAAGTTAATTGGTAGGAGATTGGTGATCCTTTTTTTTTTTTTTGGTACCAGGGAAAGATTGCTGATTCTGATTCTTAAGTGAAAGAGGCAGAGGTAATACTTGGAAAGGGTACAAGAATATTGTGCATATTAGGCACTAACAGTTTAAGATAAGTAGCTCAGTGAGGCCTATCTTCAGATGTTGTGATTCATTTAAAAATGCATGGTTTTTATATTTTTCTTCTCTTAGCAATAATTTCTGCTACCTCTTCTGAAATATATGAATGACAAATATCATGCTTGATAGCAAGTAAGTTGTTCGCTGAAGTTTTAAAACATGGTCCTAAAATTCTTTTAAACTCCTTGAGAGGTGTTTGTGTTCCCTTCCTTTTGAGTGGATGTGCTATGACAGATTGATATTTGAGTATGGCAGAAATGATGCTGCAGCAGTTTCCAGGCCTAGTCTCAAGAAATGGGCAGTGCTCATTTCCTATCCCTGAGGACCTTTCATTCTTAGAATTCAGCCTCCTGGCTAGAAGAGTGTTAAAGCACCTCAGGGAGAGGCTTCCATGGGAAAGTACCAGATCACAGCCCATGAACACAACTGAGCTCCCAGCAATAGCCAGCACCAACTGGAATGAATTAAACGACCTTTGTGGAAGCAGATTCTCCTACCCAGCTGACCTCCTCTAGCTGATGCTGTATGTAGAAGACACACTCTCCTCCCTGGTGTGCTTAAATTGTGAACTCAGGAGGAAAGTTTGTGGAGTTGCTATTTCAGGCAATATACTGCAGGCTGGGGTTCACTGTCACACTTCTACAGAGAACTGACATTGTTTACTTTATGCTCGTCTATGCAATTGGGCAACAGTGTGGCACCATTTGGGCACATGGGAAGTCATCTGAAAGCATCTGCCTCTGGTGGGGTTTGGACATTTGACACCCAGGTAGGCAGGTATCACCACGGAATGAGAACAAATCAAAGGCGGCAATGTGGCAGGCAATGTTAACTCTAAGAGCATCCAGAAACCATACCTTCTGTAGTCTGATACTAGTTTAAGGAGGTCTTCAGTTGAAATCTTGCTACTTTCTTGTCTATACAATGGCGAAAATCTTGAGTCTCTGTCCACATTTCCCTGGTTGTCTTTAAATACTGACCTTAAAGAAATTAATAGTTATTCAGGTTGGTAACTAGTTACTTTTTGTAGAGTTGTACTTTTAAGATGAGGAAATGAAGGAGATTTCTTTTATAATGGAAGAAAACTGTAGGAATTTATAAAAATAAAAAGATTCAAGAGCCTCTTGACAAAGGTTTCCTTTACACATTGCACTGGCTATGCTTCATTTCTTATTTTCAGCTTTACGTTTAGTGATGTCAATTCATGTTACAACTGTTTTTCTAATGATGTCTTATATTTAGTAACTTATATAAAAACCTTAGCATAGTATACAATAGCAGGAACATGGTGTTCATTTTTATTATTTTCTCAAGACATTTTAAACCTGGGCAAGACAGGGTCCCTTCTCTCTGGGTGACACCATTAACGGCACCGGGAGGAGGTTGTATATATGAATATAGAGGGTGGGATTCACAAAACATTTTTGTGGAAATAAATGGGCCCATGTCCTAACTATTAGGACAGGAAAAAGATAAAATGGAGGAAAACTCAGCCATATTTTTGTATTAAATAAAGATAATACCATGACCAGATCCATTATGTTCTCCCTGGATCCATTTCATTGGAACCATATAAATTCAGTTAAAATCTATAAATTGTTTTTGTCCAAATAGTATAGTAATGTCAGGCAATAATTCATTCATAGTATGCTTAAATGTTGGTTCTTTGTTTCCCATACTTCTTCATAAATTGTGTGATTGAAAAAGATTTAGATTACATATAATTGATTTTACTTCAGTGTTAGAGAAAGGTTGGATTTTTACTTCTACCTTAAGGACCTTTACTAGAATATTTTATCATTCTTTAAATTAACCAAATATTTTCAGACATAGGCTGGAATGCCCACTTGAATGGATATCAGATTATAGAGCTTTAGTGGAACATGGACAATGGGCCAGGAATTTTATCAGAATGATATTTTTAGAGTCCTTCAAACTGGTGCCTCATTTCTCTGTTAAGCAGTGACTGCAGGAAAATAAAAAAGTCCCTCTATCAAACAACACTGGGAAGACAGAATGAAAATGCTTAATTTGAAAATACTTTTATTTAAATATAATATAGACTTTTTGTTCAAATGTATGAGATGTTGAAACCAATATTATATTTTCCAACAAGACAGGAAGTTAAACTGAGTTGAATAATAATTTTTGGATGAACCAATGAGTTCAAATACCTTAATATATGCGTTATACAACTCATGCTTTCCTTTATCCACAGCTCTGTCATAGAAATTGCACCCTTAACTGGCCACTCATCATAATGGAAGAAGACTATAGCACCATGGGGTAGTTTTGCTCACAGTGACATGCAGCCCCTCATTACTCCGAAAATACACTAACTGGCAAGAAACCAAGAAACTGATTCATTCACACAGATGGTTTCAAGATGGCTGGGACATGGTATCAGTTCCAGCTGCTACAGCTGGGCAGTGATTAGTACATGGTGAGCATCTCAGAACCATGGAATTTGGGGGATGATGGAAGGGAATACAGCGTTAACCAAAAGGAAAAGCACCTTAGGCGTCCTGATAGGTGTCATTCATAGGCAGTATGAATAGGTGGAACATATAAGAAGAACTATACATTTTTTTGTGGCTGTGGAACAGAAAGCTTAATGGTCATCAGGCAGTTTAAGAATTAAAAATATGAATTATCTAATCATTAGAGCTATACAAGGAGAGACAAAAGAAACCACTGCACATATTACAATCTTAGTCCCTGGAAGGATTCAAACTGAGATTAGATAAGCATTTGGGGGCGTTTTGTCAGTGTGGAAGCTTTAGATAATAGCTGCACCTTCTTTACATGTGCAGATGAAGAATAAAATCCTTATTTTACCTTTGGTTAGTTTCAAAGAAATTCAGCACTGTGTGTTAGCCCATTTAGAACATCAAATGAGACAAAGAAAAGGAAATCAGAAAAGAGTCCTGGGATGGATTTTAGGCACTTATGATTCTGAAGGTGACATTTGTAGAAAGAGTTCCATTTGCAACAAACACATTTGTCATGGTCAACTTCTTCCTGAATCACTCAGTGTAAAATATCCTATGTTGTTATGTGTTTGTGTCCTCCATTCCTATTCCAAGGACAGCCTTTTTTCTACAAAATGGCCACACTGCTGGTGCCAAATATGAGGATATGAACCAGATTAAATTAAAATGAAATGTTGTTCCTAGTGATGTGCCTCTGTGTGTGCTTTCTTGCGTGAGGTGATTACATCTGGGTAAAATATGAGCAGAAACAATATGGTCAGTGATACCCTTTTAATGACTGTTGATTTGAAGGACCAAAATATCTTGGGGGACACTAAAGCTATAATGTGAAACAAACTCCAATCTAGAAAACATAATAGGAAAAGTAGCCGGTGAATCCGCAATATCTGTAAAGTATTCAAGTACATTAGGAAGATAACTTATGTCAAAAGGATGTGAATAACGCTAACATTCCACAGATCTTAACATTTATTTAGATAGGTTTTGAACCATGAAGGGAAATAAAAATCTTATTTGGCCGGATCCTGTATTTTTTTGCAGTTAGATAATCCAAGCAATCTAACATATTATCTGTAAAACTATATTCCTAATCATTTTTCTCAGCTTCCAAAGAAGTTTATGTAAATGAAATTCATATATTTTTATCCACGAATCGGTGGTGTACATTGCTTCCTAAAATACAACCCAAACCACTAACTGGGCATTAATATAGCATGAGCTCATGGTTTTATTGGCTTTTCTTTCCTAGGAATAATAACTTCAATAGTTGGTAATATTGTCAGCCTCCTTGGCAAACTCATCTGTCTTCCTTGCATCTTACTGTACAGAGAGAACTTCAAAGTAAGATTGCTACTTCTTTCAACTCCTCAGGTTCTTTCAAGAACAGATAATTCTTTTGTTTTTTCCTCCGTATTATTCTTCACTGACCCTAAGTTTGTGGAAATGGGGACTGGTTGAGGTGAATAATTATAGTAGTAATAACTTCCAATAATAGCTCTCTCATCTGATACTTATCTACACTAATTAATCTTTGAAACATTAACATATATACATATTGTATGTTAAAAAAAGAGGTGAAGACAGACTATAACTTGCCTGTGTTCACCTGACTGATCCAGAATAGAGTTGAGGTTTCAAGCCCAGTTCTGTCTAGCTTTAAAACGCTTGCATCTCCAATCTCAGAACAGTGCTAAGATCCTTAAAGCAAAATTGTGCTCACTACTATAATTTTCCTGTGTAGGAATACTTCACTTTTGCCAAGGAACATCTTGCTTCCACTCTCTTCAACAGGTTTCCTTGTGGGATCTGAGATTACTTAACACTATGAAAATGTTTGGCCAGTGAACTATGAGAAATAAAATTAGTTAAATGTATCAGAAAGTGTTCAGTATATATAAATAACATCTTTTCTCGTAGAATGTTATGGCATTCCCTGTAACAAAGATAGAAAAATAGAATAAAGTGATATTCATGATCTACTTTATGCCAAATGCTTTTGCATCTGTTACACACAGAGTTCGCGAGGCAGGTATTGTCAGATCCATTTCATATATGGAGACCCTGAAACTTGGAAAGGAAATTTGCCCAAAGATACAAGAATTGGTGGCCTGACCTGGACTCCCAAGGTTGTTGGGCTCTGGGCCTGACCTCTTTCTCCTTGGCCATAGAACTACCATAGAGAAAACTAATTCCTAGAGTCTGTTTTGGTTTACTGCTGCTCAGACTTCCACATTTCTTCTTCCCCAATTTAAAATCTCAAACCTCAAAATCATGACAGATATTGATGAGTTTATTTTGGATACATGCATCATTTTAGATCAACTGTATGATGTAAAAATGCTGTGAATAACAGACTCTCCCTTCCCTCTAGATTTTGAAGTTACTATTACAGGGATGATGCCACTCACATTCAAATGAATACTTAATAGCCCGTCTTATGTTGTAGGTCTAACTAACCTCTTAGTTGTTTCAATTTGTACATTGTTGACCTCTGCTTTTTCTTCCTTATGAGTTATAATAGGGTCATCTCTCTTTCACAAATTCTTATGCTAATCAAGATGTAAAGAGATTGAGGAAGACAACAGTCATTGAAGTTAAAGCAGATCTTAAAGGCAAATATTGTCCTTTATGTAGAGGAAATATCCCCAGATAGACAGCTCCAACTTCAGTATACATGGAACTCAGCATTTTTATCAGAGTAAATGGGCATGGGTAAAATTAGCTATGCTAATCTATGTCAAAATTGAAAAGAATTTTGAATAATCAATTTGTTGGCTTCATTTAGACATCTATACACAGACCTGAGCTCTCGTGAAAATGTGCAACTGCACAGGAAATCATAGCACATCCCTCTGGAGTTTGTGCACATCAAACTCTCGAACTAACATGATGTCAAGGGTTTGTGAAACCAAGTATGCACAATAAACCAGTTATGACTTTGATTTGACACCAACCGAGAATTTACAGCTCCCCTAGTCAAGCCCCCGCTGGACACATCAGAGCCCTCTCTATTACAAGCTGTTTTGATGAAATATAGTGAGAAATGTCTCTGAGAAGCTTGAGATGTTCGTGGAGATGGCTACATTAGCATCCTTCTAGGTGTGGGCACATTGCAAATTATAGTTAACAGAAAAGTGTTTAAAACTAATGGTTTCAATGTTGATCAACCTACCTCACAGCCCAAGCAAATGGCATGCGATATTTCCCCAATCTGCTGCAGAACTGTCTGTTGGACTTCAGTATCTTCTGTGCAAACTAAAGAAGGGATAAATAACATTATTGATTAGGAACAGCACTTTAGAAAATGTAAGGGTACGATAATACTAAATACATTTTTGTAGTATTATGTGAAAGCTTTGTGAAACCCTGGCTCACCAACCCACAGAGTCTACTTTATAAAGGCAAAGTAACACCCTCTGTGTTCAAACAGTTGTAGAAGATTCTTCTTTCTTTTCAGTTTGGAAATTCCAAATGTAGCAACTACCTTTTTCTTGGAAGATCAAATCTTTCCTTTCCCTTTTCTCTGTTTGACTTAAAAGACTTTATCATCTTGAAAGTATTATCAAATTTATACTTACTATCTATATAATATGTCATTTCATTCATTTGATAGAAGCCAGCAGATTTGTACTATAAAGTGATTCATAGGGCCTTCGGTCAATGTCACAGCTTCTGTAGCTGCGGCTGTGGCCGGGAAGTGGCCATAGGACAATCCATAAGTGAATAAATGTGTGACTGTGTTTTAGCTAGACTTTATTTGCAAAATCAGATGCCAGACTGGCTTTAGCATGAACACCTTAGCTTACCAGATCTTGAATTAGAAGAGACTTATAAATATCTTAAACTCTGCCCTCAATGGTTACACATGTTTAAATTCAAATCTTATGAGTAATTTCCTCAAATATGTATTTTGCAAGAAAATATATATTAAACAGTAGTATTTGATTATTTAAAAATATGACAATAGAATAGATAAGAAAATAGCATAATATTATCTATAGTTCCAACATTTGAAGTACTTATTCCCTTTCCTCTTTCTGTCTTTACATAAGTGTTATACTTTGATGTAAAATTATCTATCTTACTTTTTCACTGAGCACATCATTAGCTTTGCTGATGACTTAGCAAAGTATATTTACTTGTTTTTACTCAAATCGTTTCTAACTTTTCAATACTATGATATTTTGATCCTTGGGCATCAACTTTTATCTATATTTTTTCCCTAACAATAGATTCTCAGAAGTCAGAAGTTACTGACTTACCAAAAGACATAAACCAAAAATTTAGACTTTAAAAATGTCTGATGGGTATTAATTTCACCAGCAAGTGAATATTTAAAGCCACACATCTATCAAACTTAATAATTCAGAAAATTAGTGTGATTTAATTTCTTGAAAGTAATTGAATATTGTTTACTTTTTCTTTTGGAGATACTAAGGATTGAACCCAAGGCCTTCACATCCTTAGCCTTTTAAAATTTTATTTATTTATTTATTTATTTACTGGTACCCGGGAGTGAACTCAGGACCTTGCACTTACAGAGCAAGCACGGGGTCACTGAGCTAAATTCCCAGCCCTTAATTTTATTTTTTTACTTGTATATGTTTCCAATACATGTTTGCAGTCTTGTGTGGAGCTGGTACATATACATAATACATCTCAATTCTTTTTTTGCATCTCTTGATCTCCTTTTCATCTGAGAAAGATCTTGCTGCTTCCTATGATCTATTTTTATTTTGCTCTCTATTTATAATTAGGGATTTTCATATAAGAGAAACTTTAAGACAAGGTCTTGTTAAATTGCTAAGCTGCCCAGGCTGTGCGTGAACTTGCCTCCCCCCGCCACGCTCTCTCCCAGAGCTCTGGGATTACAGGCATGTGATACCATGCCAGGGTGAAAGTCATTAGAATTATTTATAAGAAAATTCCTCATTACCTTATTGGAGTCTGGATTCTTAATATAAGGTTCAGCCCCACTTGCAATGTTTCCCATCAGGACTTTTTCGATTTTGGCCACCAAAACAATTTCAGAATGTGAATCGCTTACAGAAAATATAGCCTAGGTACCAAGAAAGAAACTAATAAACATCTAAGAAATCACACTGAAGACATTTAAAAACATGACATTTTAAGAAAAGGACAACTTTGAGAAATTTTTTTGGGGGAAATTGTTCATTTTATGTGATCTATTGGTAAAAACACTGGAACAATAATTTTCTGTCCCATCACAAGGAAATAAAAGTGCAACCTTGGGCTGGGGATTTAGCTCAGTGGTTCCGCTGCCTGCCTTACCAGCGCATGGTTCCCAGTTTGATACCCAGTTCCAAAAAAAAAAAAAAAGTACAACCTGCTTTGGAAACTTTAGCCATTCCTCTGGAAGTCCCTTGATATGAGGTTCTTCTGACTGTCTTGGAGTGATGGTGTCAATATTGCCATTTTCCAAGGCCAGGGGAGCCCCCAGGAGCATCTGTCTGACAGCAGTGTGGTTTAAATCAACGTGAAAATCGGCAGAAATCTTCCTGCTGTCTCTGAGGTCATAAAGTGCCACACTCACAAAAAAAGGCTCAATCTGCATGAAAAATAGAGAACAGATGGTTTTGACAGAAAACTGTAACCCATGCAGCAGCCTCCTTTGTACATCATTTTACAAAGTGTGAGGTACAACACAAGCAGAAAGGAGCTGCCCTTCACTCAGCGGGAAGTAACTGGGACCTTTCCTCCTGCAGGTGCCTCAGAACCCAGAACTGCACTTCTTTTGTTGCTTCATTCTAGTTTTATCACTACGTTATCTCTTGCCCTATGCTGTGCTACACACGTAGCACACAACTTTTTTCCAGTTATTTTCTTTAAATTCTCAGAACACACCTGCCACCTCAGTCTTCTCAGGCTTCTGGTAATCTGCAATAGACTCTTAGAAGTCAGAATGCATTGAGATATATTCCACTGGCCCAGCCAATTCTCAGTTTTTAACTATAGTTTGATGGAATAACAATAGCAGCAAATCTTTATTGAACATTTACTATGTATTTGCTGCTGCTCCAGACATGCCCAATACCTCAGTGGATGACCTAGACATCACAACAGTGTGATAAGTAATTAAGTAGACATTGAATTGTTGTTAAGATCTCTTGTCAGAGAGAGAAGAAAGCTTCTTAACAAGAGCTAGTAACTCAGTTGAGGTTTCTTTTTGTTTTTAACAGATATCAATTATTTTAACAGATATTACCTACTTTCCCTTATTTTGAATTTTTTGAACTTTTTGATAGTTCATTGAATTAAGGACATGCAATGTCAACTCTTTTAGCACCTGTAGTATTAACCTCACACTCTTCTGGTCATGTTGGTATCTGCTACTTTTCTTTATTTTAAGATCACCATTTCCCCTTCAGTAATTGATTAGGATTTGTGGGAATAAATTCCAAGATTACTCCAATGTCTCACTACTCATCAAAACCAGCCCACCAGTCTTAACTTCCAATGATAACGCCCACTAGATCGAACAATTACTATGTTGGCCACTGATGGTGATTTTCTAATTTCATCGTTTTTCTACATGTATTCGTTGATATTCTACTATTAAGGCAAGCTTTCCCTTCTCTTTCATTTAAAAAATTCATTTATTTATTTACACATGTATAGACTCATGGTTTACTACTCAAAAATTTTTAATTGCTTATGATCATTATTTATAGTGATGCTCAAATTATCTCAGATTTGGCAAAAGGCACCCACTTCAGAGTAGCTCCTCAATCATTTTGGCAGAGTCATTTCATGTTTTGGATACTTCTTTTCCCAGCATATGTTCCAGGCTCACCTCATACTTTCTATGTCCCAGACATTTCTCCATGTAGTGCTGGTTCTTTTGGTGAGGATGACATTTTAAAACTAAGATTTGCCTGCTTGTGCTCATTGTCACTGGGACAGGATTGCTTCTGTGGCTTCTCACCCCATGAATGGAAAACCCCACAAGTATATATTCCCCAGCAATATTCAAGTGTATCTATAATTATTTCTTTAGCTCTATTTATATACAAATATTTATTAAAAATGAATGGGTTCATGTTGCTACCTTCATTTCAATTCAAACACTCAAGGAATCCTTTTGACCTTTCTGTTTTTCAAAACTGTATGTCCTCCAATAGTGAGGAATCTGGAATTCATTCTCACTAATCTCTTTGCTTCTCTGTGCAATAAACTTACTGATTTGTTCAAAGTAACCACTCTCCCAACCTCATTAGCTATATTTTTTATGCCTCCTTGAGCCACTCTGCACTCATATCCTGACAGATCCAGGGGCATGCCATTTCTGCACCCTGCATGAATTTCTGTTCCCCACCACAGGCAGTTCTTGAATATTAACCAACTACAAGCCTCTGTGTGGATTTCTCTTTAAACATTTCCTGAATGTCAGGAAAGAAGCTGACGATGAGAAATAAAGGGGAGATGAAAAATACAGGGAAAATGGGAAAGTAATGGAAGATCTGAAGGAACAGGGAGATTTCTTGGTTGAGGTTATAAGAAGTACGAATTAGGTACAGAGTTGATTTAAAGGACTCCTAGCATGAGTACATGTATGCAAAGACATAAAAAGACATGAAAGGACACAGGGCAAGAATAGTAGAGTGGCATTGGAGAGGAGACAATTTAATTAGAAGGTCTTTTTGGGAAAGGCATATTAGAGACATTAAGGGTGTTTAGTTACAGGGCTTGGAAATCAACTGTGTGATTAATTGATGGATGGATTAGTTGATATGTGTGTTAGGTGATTTGAGAAAGGGATACAGAGGGACATGAATAAGGAAATCCCTGCATTTGGGAATACAGGAACCTAATGATGGTAATAACGCTGTTCATTGATAAGATACAAAGAGAAGAGAATCAGAGCAGCATCGTGGGAAATATCAGCATCCAAAGGATAGAAATGGGAGAAGAAAAACTACTCATAAAAAGATAGAAATTGATTTTGTTTTTTGTTTTTGTGGTGTGAGAGTGAAGCCAGGCTCCATAATTGAGCTACAGTCTAGCCTTGGGGAGAAATGAAAAATAAAGCAAACTGGTGAAAATTTTAAAATGCTGCCACAGTGTCACAGAGAAGGAGAAAAGATTAAAGAAAGAAGGACTGGTTAACTAGAAAATTATCAAGCATAACAGAGACTTAAGGCTGAAATACATATGGATAGATAGGTACACGTTATGTATACATGTGTATATATATATGTAAAATTATGTGCATTATATAAGCAATCATAGCTGTGCAATTAACTACAGGTTCTAAAGATGATCTGTGCCTACAAAATATATTTTTACTTTTATTCCTGCTACTTAATTTTGAATTGATTCTTGTCATCTGCCAACAAGATGGTAATACAAAAAAAGCACATTATGACCCAGTTCGATATTGTACAGGTTCACACATCTGTGGATCTCACTAAATACATAATGAGCATCTTGCATCCTTTGAAATCTAGTAATACAATTAGCTTATAACAGGGCTACTAGCTCAATTCCTAAATAATAGCAGTATCTTCCAGCTCCCTTACTCTTAGAAATAGAATTACACATATAAAATAAAATTCAATAAATTTTTAAAGAAAACAATGCAACTATACAGTAAATTTTTTCTTTTGTCAATTTAATTTTATGCAGGAAAAACTCTAGGCTTGAGGTAGTGGTCGTCTGTCAAGAATTAAAAGATGCAAAAATCAGAAGAATATAACTCAGACATGTATGAATTAAAAACACTTTGAAGGTCAAAAAATAAAATCCTCATTATTTTTGCTGAATTGTTGCATTTTGATTTTCATTTCTGTTTAGTGAATGGCAATAAATTACCTACTTTGATAACTCATCAGAAATTAAACCTCATGTGGTGATTCATTTATTTCTTCCAATCTACCTTTTCAATATATAATTGTCAAATCTTATTTTTTGAATCCTTGGCTTTTCAATGTAGGTTAATTTACTGAAGCCCTTTCAAGGTCTTCTAGCAAATTAAGTCATAGGTTTCTTGGGCTTAGTATTCTGTTCTCTTAAAAATTCAAGAACATGAAGTTGTCGTTCTGTTTAAAGTAGCTTTGTTTGTTCAGATTTTTTAGAATCAATTCCTATTTTCAAAGAAATATTTTATACTATGAAATGATCAACTTGAATTTGGTTTTCAATTTACTGACTAAAAAATTACAAGCTGTCAAATATTGTTTCTTCATCATGAAAAAGTTCTTTCAAGGTTTCTTTAGATGCTCATTAAATGTAGCAGTTGGGTCTTCAATAAATTGGGAAAATATTACAATCAATTTGAACATGTTCACTGAATTAAGAAAAATGGCTTTTTAAAAAAGTTATGCTAATAAAAGAGTGTCACTGAATATACATACAAAGATTTTCAGAAACAATGTCATTAAACAACAAACTGCTGTTGAGTGAAGGTGAGGCTATTTTATTATTTGTTTTGTGTTGCTGATTATAGGCACATTGACATTATTTTTAAAGAAGTAATTTCCTAGTCTTTTTTAACATCTACATCAACTGCAAGATGAATTAAAAACAACACAAAAATACAAATCACTCCATCCAAATCATCTACCTCTCTTGGCCTGCCAGATATGAAAAGGCACAGGAAAGCTATTCTCGGAACTTGGCTTTGTTCCTGGCCGGTAAGACTGTCCCAAACACAGACCTTTAGTTTTGGAACATGCATCTTAACACAAAGAAAAGAATCCACGTGGAGAGAGTCATTTGCCCTTGGCATTGGAAAGAAAAGACCATTATGTCTGATTTTTATTTCTAAATTAGCGAGGGGCTGGAGAAAAATAATCTAGTTTTTATTTAATAGGGTGACATAATAGTGACCTTATGACTTGGGTTAAAGTTTGTTGAAATTTCCAGTTTAAAAAACCAAGCTTCTGGGTTTCTATTTTGTTTTTGATTTAAATCCTGCATGGTCAGATTGATTTTCTTAACCCCTTTTACTACTTGGAAACAGCTCTTGCTGTAGTCACTGCTCATCTGTGCTGTGGGAATCTTCTGTTTTGACAAATCTACTGACTCCTCTCTGACTTTGTGTTAAACAGCAACCAAGGAGCTGACTCCTTGGTTTATCTCTACTCCAGTAGCAGTTCCTTCTCAGGTCACTTCTCTATTCATCTTTTACATATATCATACCTGATCCTTTCTTTATGTACATTCATTTATTCAGTTTTTGTTTTTATTAGTCCATGTTTGCATTGCATAATGATTACACTCCTTGTGGGGAGTTGGGACACGTACATAGCACATCTCGATTTGTTTTTTCTTCTCCTTTCCCTTCCTGACTCCCTCTCTCCCTTCTCTCTGTCTCTCTCTCTTTTTTTTTTTTTTTTGGTACCGGGGATCGAACTCAGGTCCTTGCGCTTGCGCAGCAGGTGGCACAACCACTGAGCTAAATCGATCCTCTTGGTCACCCCTGAACTAGACTCAAATCTGAACCTCCACTCACTGCCACTCCTCTGAGTTCAAACTTGCATTTGAATCTGACCAAAGCATGTCTCTATTTGACTATTTAATAGAACCTATCAGACTTAATATGTCCAAAATGGTATTTTTTGATCTGTATCCTCAAAATCTGTTCTTGCTCCAATCTTGCCAATTTAGAAAATGGTACCACCTTTCATAGAAACATTCAACACAAAAAACCTTCACATAATCATTTGAAATAGGTACTGTTATTATTCTCTTTTACCTAGAGAAGCCTGAGAACAAGCCACTCACCCAACATGGTACAACTCCTAAAATGGAAAGCCAGGCAGTCTAATCCAGGAGCTGCACACTTTTTTGGGTTTTCCTCATGAAATTTGGAGGTCTACAGTGTAGACAGTATCCAGGGTTAGGAGGCTTGAAGAGAATTGTCAAGGTGCCACAGACACAAGGCTAGTAGGTGTTAAGAAATGTCTCTGAAAAGTTAATTCTTTCTGCCAACCATTGCCTCTCACAGCTCACCAGGCTAGTTTCTCAGCATCATAAATAAATGGAAGAAGTTGTGGGATTTTGTGTGCCCACCTTACAGCGAAAAAATTAATGCTGTTGCTGTCTTCTAAAGCACCTATACTTGTCTCGAGGAGGTGGAAAACAGAATTCTTCTTTGAGGTGAAAGATGATAAGTGAGAGGTGATTTATTAGCAATTAGAACAGAAGGCTTTGAAAAAAAATGAAAAGAAATATACCAAATAATTACTTGTGGTTTATCCTGATGGTAGGATTATGAGCAATTTTAATTTTCTTCTTTACAGTTCATTGCTTAATAACATTTATGCTCATAAAATATCCCTTCCCATAAGCACATTTATAATCAATCAAGAACTATCCACTAGAATCCTAAGAGAAAATTCTCAAGACATTCTCTTGCTTAATAGAAGAAGGAATTTATACAGATTCAATAGGCACTATGGTATTTCCAAGTACAGGTAAAGCCCCTTTGTAATTTCTGCATTTGCATATGCTATGTGAACCATTATTTATTTAAAATTTATCTAATATTATTTTACTTGGTTTACTATTTTGCTTTGCCTAAACAATAATACTGTGAAATCACAGGACTGGTTTGTTACTTTTGTTTTTCTATAACAGACATGAAAACAAATATATAAATTAAAAGAAAATGTCAGTTTAAGAGTTATCTCAGGTACCACTAGGAAGAAACAGCACCTTAGGAAAATGAGTCACTGGGGAGATATCATGGGACAAATTCCAGAACACTATCCCTTTCTAGATGTGAAATCAGTGCCGGGAATTATCAGGAATAGGAGAGATTCTGATTCTGATGGTGTGATTTTGGCTGACTGGTCTGTGATGAAACAGAAAAGAAACTTACATTCGTTACTGGGTCATTTTCACTCTCCGTAACACATCCCTGAAGATTTAAGTTGAGAGCTTTACAAATGATCATAATTCTCTTGGCAGCTTTTTCTTCAAAGGGTTTGATCACAAAATCAGGTTCTAAAAGGTTCTTTTTTTGAAGTTTCAAGGTCTAGAAAATTTTTTGAAAGTTTTAGTCACCACTTATCATAAAGAAGAAATTCTAAATTAGAATCCCCAGTCATATGGGCCAAGTTCATATCTGGTCAGAAAGAACAGTGACTCACGTCTATATCCGGATCCAGCGAGAACAGATTCAGCCTCTCCATGTTTCGAGTTTCTTTGACACTATCTTCTGTTTCTGTGAGGTACTATAGAGAAAACCGTGTTAGACCTTGGCGTCTAAATATCCAGAGCCAGCCTGACCACATTCACATGGCTAAAAAGCAGCCCCTTAGTATTATCTCTGTATTATTACTTGGCAGACCTGGAAATACATGCTTTGATTTTTGAGAGCGGTGTGCATTTTGAGTAAAAACTTAGGTTAATGGAAAGTTCTGAATTAGTCTCTTAGTTGAAATCTTAAAAGAAAGCATTTCCATCTTTTGCATGAAAGCAATAAGTAACAAGCAGCTCAAATTCATGTGCAAATACAATGTCAGCTTTATTACTTTTGTGAAGTCTGGGTGTAGGCTGTTCTCTGCAGAGTCTGTTTCTTCCGGTGTACATTCAGAAGGTACTGAATTATCCAGCAGATCTTGAAAAGATTCACCGAGACAGGTTATTAAGTAATATGAGTCACAGATCTTTGCAGCCTGTGACATATAAGACAAGGTTAGACTCAAGAACTCAGAGGGATGCGAGCGAGCCTCAGTCTTCGTTTTGTCCAGTACCAGTGGTCCATAATTCTAGGCAATCAGAGTCTGGAAATGAGACTTCCTGATGATCATTTTGGGATTGTTGCCATGGCACTATAGCATGACAATAAGGAGTTTGGATCTTTCCAACACTTTCTATATACTTGGAGATGTACTGGTCTACTTCAACAACACATACTAACGTGTTCTTAAATATGTGTATGTTTTTCATAAATCTCACTCTCGAGCCACTCACTGAGAACCTGTCTTGCAGCTTCAGTCACTTAATGTCTGTAAGACACTGTAAATATTAATACTCTAGTTGATCATTATGAAGAAAGCAGTAAACGAAGATAAAACATCTACTATGGCGCATCGTAGTTGTGTTGAAATCAAGAATAGTTTTCATCCTCAGTATCCTGTGACTTTTTCACTTTATGGCATGTGATACTTAAGACTACTAGAATGTAAAGGCCCTTTGGTTTCCAGTGCACCATAGCTCTTGGTAAATGTTTTTAATATAATTTTATTTCACCAACAATGACTGACTGTTGGTGGAGAGCTTGCCTTATATCCATCTCTGACTTGGTTTTCTACCCTTCCACCCTTTCTTGCTCTTTGTTTTCTCTTTTCTTTGCTCCTAATGAATTAGAATCTTATCTGGGAATTAGACTGGGGAGAAGAAATTGTTTCTTTAATCTTATAAAAATATCTTCTATTATGCATACTCTGGAACATTCATACGTACTCTGATCTCAGTATGGTAAGAAAGCATAAATGAAAGTTGCCTTTTAACAAAGAGCAAGTAATACATATTTGCCTGTTCAGATAGTAAGATTTACTAATTAAATGCAATAAAAGGCCAAAACCCACATCATATATAGGTATATTTTTGATGCTGATAATAGATAATTTCCAACATTATTTGCTGGATGACAGCTTCAAATAATTGCCAGTCAACTCAAAATCATCCCTACATATGGTGACCATCATTATTCAATAAGAGTGAAGATTGAAGTTGATGTCTTACAACACACAGCTCAGGGATGTGTGAGCTGGTCTTCACAGCTACTGCAGTTTAAAGGCACTAAAAACACTGATCACACTTGGCAAAGAAAGGGAGATGGATTCATGAGCTCTCACCCAGCCCCAGCTCAGTGAGCTCTGCACTTCTCCTTCCTTGAAGGGGCCCTTCGGGACTGATCTGTAGGATACGATTCAGGGTGTGGATCCACTCGTCCATATCCAACTCTGTTTCCGCTGCCAGCACAAAATAGGTCAGGTCATTCATTTTCAATTCAAAGGCATATTTTCTTAGCCTGTTATTCTGTGGTACACAAAGAAAGAAAAAAACAGTAAGTCTTAGAGAGTCAGGACCATTTTATATAGGGTTGGAGTTCCAAAATCTACCCATACAGATGGGTAATATAAAGAAAGCCTTCCAAAACAGCAAAATCTCAGATGAACTTGAATTATATTGTTTGATTTCTTTCAAAGCTTTTTGTACTAAGGAATATTTTATTTAGGTTTTTGTTGATTGGATTGAGGATGTTAGCTCAAATCTTTCATCCTTAAGCATGTGTGTGAGTATATGCTAACCTTCATGAAATGATTGCTTTGAATTCTGCCTTTGATTTCTCGCTTTATGTTCTATGATTCAACCCAAGTGGACCTCTAACTTCATCACACTCCAGAGTCTGCGCTTGCCAAGGTCACGAACAAGGTCTGTGTTTCCTTAGTATCTAGGGCTATTTCTTTCATTGAATCTTCCTTCCAGCAGAATTAATATGATGGCTACTTCCCTTCTTCTTGAAATTCCTCTTTCCCTGGTATCCATGAACAAAGTCGACCCCAGTTTTCTTTCTACCTTATCAACCACTACTTGCAGTCTCTTCTGCCAGCTCTTCCTTCCCTTCATGACTTCAATGATAATTCTGGCTCTGCCCCACACAGTTTTCTTTCTCATTTAGTCCAGTGGTTTCAGATATCTGTAAGCAATGACACCCAATTCCATTCTTGGCTTTGGCTTCTCCACTAAGCTCTGGCTCTTCTCTAATTTGACATCTCTACTTTGCATTTGTAGACCAAACCAGGAAGTCTTGTTCTAGTTCCCTGAATTGTTCCTGTCACATCTTTGTTGCTGCCACAGCCCGAGGCAGCCCGTGTCCCACAATCTCCCCTGCACAGTGAGCATGATGCCTGCCCTCATGTGTCTGCATGGCTTATGCTCTTCACACTTCAGCTGAAAACTTTCCTTAGTTCCCCAGTCTAGGCAAAGGGGACAAAGGTTTGTCTTCCAGAGCACTTAAAATAATTTGTAATTACACGTGTATTCATTTTTCTTTGCTTTGATAAATGTATGGCTGCCTCAAGCTGCCTACATGAGGGCTAGGTCAGTTTTGGTTACCCTGTTAAAGTGCTACTGCATAGAAAGACTCAGTAGTAGGGCCAGCACAGTACTGGTCTATGAGTGGAACAGAATTGGTTCGTATTCTTAGGAACTGACATTCTACAGGGAAACAGGGAGTAAACAAATTATTGAAGGAATGGCCCAACAGTTGAAAAAAACCCAAAGGATTAAAATAGGCTGAAGTGATGAGTGACTGCTTTAGATTAGGTGGCTGCTGTAGTTGTTTTCTACAATGTCCCCCCTCCCCAAAGGCTCATTTCATTGAAGCTCTGTTACTAGCTGATGGGCTTTGAGCTCTAACTTCATCCAGAGGATTGATCCTCCAAGGAGTTCATAGCACAATGGGCTTATCAGGAGGTGGGGGCCCAGTTGGATGAAGCAGGTAACTGGGCTGTGGCTTTGGAAGGTAAATCTTGTCCTGGCCCCTTCCTCTCGGGCCCAGATGTGTAGAAACTGAATACCGACTGTATTTCAGGCAGTAATATTATTCATTCATAAAAGAGGTGTCTGTTGCATTTTTGATTTGAGATGGGTGAAAACAGACTTAGTCTGTTAGTATTCTCAGCACTGAGAGAGGCTAAGACAGGATTGTAAATTCAAGTCCTCTCTGGGCAACTTAGAGAAACCTTGTTTCAAAATTAAAAAACAAAAAAGGGCTTGGGATGTAGCTCCATGTGAAGGTCCTGTTTTAAACCCCTAGTAGTAAAAAGAAAAAAAGTAAAAGACAAAGAAGTGGACTTAAATTTTGTACAAATGTTTTAGAGAAAGATCACTAGCTTCTGTGAGAGCACCGAATAGAAAGATTTGGGCCAGTAAAAGATCAGAGGCAATGGCCTTGAACTTAGTGTGCAAAGCAAACATCTAGGCAGCGTGTTTAAGAATACAAATTCTGAGATGCCACACTACCCAGGCAAAGGGGCAGACTGCTTTCACCCACCCTCACAGACCCTCCTGGGAGACTGAGGAAGGAGGTCTACAAAACTGCCTGTGAACTTCACGGAGGGTCAGAGGGCACAGATGGCTGGAGAGAAAGCTGGAGAAGTTGCCTATTTGGTGCTGTTTCCTTCAAGAAACAATAGCAGCAGAATGAGAAACTAAGAAAAGAACTAGAAACGCTCAGCACGTAGATCATAACTTTTGCTAGAGTATCTGAGTACAGTAAAATGCAAGCACAGCTTTGTGTCGTCTTGAAAACAGATGTGAAAGAATCTACACGACTAATTGTAGACCACAAATAATGTGCACAGGCAGATGTGAAACCCTGTACAATGCTTACATTAAAATTAAAAGTGGATCAAACTGCAACTTACTTTGGAATACAGGCACCAAAAACTAATGCAATTTTAGAAACAAAGCACAATAAAATATTAATGAGTTGGTTTTCTAAATTGTACTCTGTACCTCACATGGACTGAGTATGGTTGCCAATTTCAACAATATTATTAAAACTACTGTTTGAAAACTCAAGGAAAGGATAACAAACCCTTGTTTCTCAAGAAAAGGATGTTTATAAGTGAAATAGGTATGTTGATGGCAATTTCTCAAGAACTAAACTATTTTCTTTGAGAGAGAGAGAGGGAGAAACGGAACTGCTTGTGATGTAGAGAAGCTTATGTTGGGAACGATTAACATATCTGAGTAGTTTTCTGTCTGTAATCTCAAAGATCGTGACATGTAGAACAGCAAAAAAGGAAGGACAAAAATAGAAAATCAATGTAACATTTTAATAACCTCAAAGTCTAATATTAAGTCATTAAAATAGTATTCTAGGATTAATCATTATCTTGTTCTTACTCGCCAACTCTTCCTTAAATCAGTGTACTTTGCAGTGGATACACACACATTGTTCCAACTCAACAGTGTATGCACATGATTTCATAAGTAATAGGAAACCGAATATGTCCTACTGGCATATAATGTACTTACTGACTTGTGGTAAGCTAGTCTACATCCACAATTTTCACCTGGAAAAGTTTCAAATTATATATACTCCAAGAAAACCACTCAAGCCAATGGAAGACTCAGTAGTGAGGAAGTAAGTTACTCAAGCAAAATATTCCATTATACCTGTTACATTACTAGCATCTTCCACTGGATTTTGCAAGCATGATAGAAGAGTTTTAAAAAGAAGCACATAACATCAAATCCAGGTTACTGGTGTCAGCGATTCCTAACCATACCTTTTTTCGCCTGGTATTGGGGATCAAACTCAGGACCTCGCGCTTGCCAGGCAGGTGTGGTGCCACTGAGCTACATCCCTGACCCTCACATTTTTTCCACTTTCTATAAGTTTATTTGTTCGTTCATTTGATCAACAAAAATTTATTGGCTACCTCTTTTGTGCCAGTCATGTAGCATGGAAAAAAATTCAAGTAAAGTGCTTTTTTCACACTGTACTTACATTTAACATCATAGTGTGATGGAGAATCAGTAAACAGATAAGTAGATAAATAACATATGTGCAATATGATAAATATAGCATCATGCAGTGATAAATGTAATTTCCATTTTGCATATGTTATCAGGTCTTACTCTTTGAGGTGCATTACTCATGTCTTATTTGTATAGGTCACATTTGTTTTGCTTCTATGCATCTATCCCATACCCAGGAAACATGACAAAAATCACATCTATTTTCAATGCTGCTTTTCACATAGCAAAGCTTACCAGTATATATTTGCTGAAATGAATTCTATATCTAAAGCTCACTATTTAAAACTGCCTGTGAAGGTATCTATCTTTGTGATGTTTCTTCTGCCCAGGTGGCTTACGTAAGTTAAATGTGTATATATATGGGCATGTCCACTGTATCTATGATAAATACAGCACTTAAGAAAGCATCTTCTGTAATCTTAGGAATTCTTCCATCTCTAATCTAGTTTTGCTATTTATTAGCTCTGTGACTTGGGAGAGCCACTTTATCTCCCTGAGCTTTATTTTAATAAACAGGGAGAGCAGTAATCCATATTCCGTCAAGTGCTACTAACTGATACAATAGATGAAGAAAGTTACAAGTACCATTTGGGTTGTTATTATCATAGGAAATACAATCTTTAAAGTCAGAGTTTGCCAAAGGGAAATGTGCAGATCACACATGGCATCCACAGGTGTTTTCCTTCAAAAGTAGATTCCTGCTCCCACATATATGAGTATGCACGGTCCAAGCTGCTCCTACATCTGACCCTGCCCCACACTTGACCTGTAGAAGGCACCTGAACTTCTAGAACTTGGTTATATACATGAAGTCATTTTTTTGGAACTCATATCTATTTGGCGGCAGACCAGCACCTAGGAGGAGATAAAGTGTTGGGACCCTACCTCCCCTATTTAACACTGTAGAAAGTGGTGTCTGCAATTATCCTTGTTCAGATAGGGATCCAGTTGAAAATCTTGAGTAATTCATTCTATTCTACAGTGGCAGGACCTGAAATTAATGTGTGTATGGAAAGAAGGAGAATAAATGAAAGAGTGGATGGGTGAAGGAATGCGATAGGATAACACAGACCTAAATATCCCTTACTGTCAATACGAAGCCGAAGCAGCAAAAACTGAAAGTTCTGTCATAGATTAGAAGTGCAATCCTACAAAAACAGATCTAGTACTGTCTGATGATATTCCATAAATCAGAGAAGTATAGTTTTATCTCCTTTTGTTATCAAGACCCAAGAACTTGTCAAATATCACTTAATGTCTTAGAGAAAGTCAGTTAGAGTTGCTCTCTGTTTGAGGTCATCCTTGTAGTAAGTATATTCTGTGAATCCAAGGAATTATTTTTAGGGAAACACAGAGATATAGATTGGATCTGAATGAGGCAAATTAAAATGGTATATTCACTAACTATTATTACGAGCTTTAGCTGGATGGTAGATAGCACTTTCTGGGACAAAGACTTTGTTCCTCCTTTTTTGTTTTATTCAACGAGATTGGCAATGATTCTTGACAAAATAATTCTGACTCATTGTAGTTATTCATTTGCTCTGTGCTCTTGTTGTATGTGATTCATCTTCAGGGACATTTTGTGCCTGAGAGTTTACAAGAGCAGTACTTAAACTCTGCACTCTCTCACTTGAAATCTTCTATCCAGATGTAAGAATTTATACGCTAAAAAGTTGCTGGCAATTATGGAAGAGGTAGGACCCCAACATAGGCGACAAATAACCTATCTCCCCAAAGTGATCTCATGAAACTCCAAGACTCTGCCTGTAGAAAGGATGCAAATGACACTGGAGTAAAGCTTTTGATAAAGAGGAACATAAATTCAGGAAGGTCTACTGAACCTTTTAAAACACACATGTTCAAGACATATCTTGGGGAATCCCACAGACAGATACAGCTTTTCTGTGTAGACTTGCAGCATGACTTTTATGAACTGTCACTGTTCTGTGCTCCCAGAATATTCCATGAACTCTGCCATCTATATTTCCATTACCAGTTGTTTGTATCATCAGTAGTGAGCATAAGGCTATGCCCTTCTCTGATTTTGACTCTAGCAGGAAATTGAATTGCTTTTGCCTAGGCACAGGCCCTAGCATATTCCAAGCACCAAACATGTCTGTTGAATGAATAAATCAAATAAAGAAATGTATTAGCACATTTGTGTAGAAATTTCAGAAGGTAAATCAAGACTTACTAAGAAGGCTTTCCCATAAAGGAATGTCTATCTTCTAAAGCTGTAAGCTTTGGAATTAATGGAACTACGGAGGAAAGGGTGAAGATTCACTGCCTTCCAGATCCTTTAGACATGTTAGCAGGCTTGAGAAGCCTGAGACAAAGAGGTTGAGTCACTTACTCCAAGGCTTCGGATCAGAAATAGTGAAACTAGGATTTCAGGGCCGACCTGCATCAACCACAAGCTTGTGTTTTCGCCTAAGACTTTCTTTCGAAGGTCACCTCTAAGCAGAGACTGTTTAGGTAAGAGATAATAGAGAAGTGCCTACAGCGGAAAGTCAGATTAGGGCACTTAGGGGTGGGTTTAATGCTCAGTTCTGTGATTCTTTGAAGAAGAGAAGCATTACGTGGAAATTATCACTGTACACTTCACGTAGAACAAAAACTTTAAAAAAATGATGACTCATTTGGCAGAGCAAACTTTTGAAGTGCAAGTGGAAAATATATTTAAAAATTTCAGCTCAATGTCTGAAAAATGTAGTTATTGATCTCTAAACTTATTGCTAAAGATATACCTTATATTTCTAAGGCCAAAGAGTTTCTACTGTTACGTACAATAGACAATTGTCTCCATGCTCCATTAAGACCTCTACTGTCCTTTCCATGCTGAAAGTTAGCATCTGCATTAGAAGGCAATTAGCCCTCCTTTCTAGTAGAGTGCTTAGCAACACTTAATTCATTCTTTCCTCTTCAAGTTCAGCTTTCTGGCTTTCTGGAGGAATTCCAGGTTTTAACAGAGCAATTGTCCAAGAATAGGCTAGGACTAACAGACTGAAGAGGGCTCTACTTCACGCCCACGTATCTAAATGCCTCCAGTAGTGTGATTTCTGCAACAACAAAACAAGCTCTGGGTGTGTGGGGCTTCCTGACAACAGAGAGTACAGATGTAGCAGGCTGTGCTCAGAAAAGCGGCCTTAACCTCAAGGAGCCGGAGTCCTTACCGTGAAACTTGTGGGGAGGTTTCATTGCTACAATTTTTATGTAAGAGGGAATAAGGGTAGATACTACATCAGAGTGGAGAGTAACTATTTTGAATGTAGGAATATCCGATGTCTATGGAATATAAAAGATCTATACAATCATTCTGTTTCCCTCCACCACAGCCATCTATGTCAAGTTTAATAGTAAAATAATAATCTGAAGATGAAGAATTTGTAGAATAACATTATCCGCTAAAAGCACTATGTCTGTTTCTGCACTTAAACTCTTGAGAATCAATGTAATCCTTATCTTTGAAGGAAATCTTCTCTTAGGGAAAAGATAACGTGCACACTAAATTTGCTACCTCATTGTTACCTAGTTATAAAGACAATATTTATGAAGTATATACTTTGAGTTATGTGATATATATTAACTTGTTTAATTTCCTTAGTTTAGTTGTTCAGTGCACCAGTACAGGTGATCAGTTTCCTAGGGTAAATATATCAGACTTACTCCTGTCTCGGGACCTTTGTACTTGCTGCCCCTGTTCATTCTATAGTTCATGGGTCAAACAGTCTCTTAAAAACGTTTTTCTCATTTCTTGAGCATTAATATTCCTTTCCAATCTTACCACTCATTTCTCTCCTTCCATTACTCTATTTTTACTATTTAAAAATTTACCAACTGATTATACTCTATTGGTTTCTTTGCTTATGTCCTATTTTTCTTTATTGACAGTAAGTTTTGTGGAACCTAGAAATCGAAGCTGCCTTCTTCCTTCACTGAATTCCTAGAGATTATGGCAGTTCTTGGTTCATGTCACATACTTCAAAACATGTTAATATTTTGCAGTGAAAACAAGCACCAAAAGGGAAAAAGGATTGCTACTCACCTGTACCACACCTGTACAGGAATCCAAAAAAATGCAGCCTTTGGGTTCTTTGGATATTTTTTCATCTTTGTAAAAGTTCATAATGTAGGAATTATCTGGCAACTGCGTCAGCTGGAAGTAACGCTTTTTGAATGACTAAGGAAAGGAAAAGACAGGGATATAGTTCACACTGCAAATGAAAAGTTGAATTCAAAAAAATTCCTTGGGAATTTCTATACTTCTAGGGCAGTGATATGGAAAAGAACACCCTATGTCCTCATACATAAAATCTTACACGAAACATGAAACGTATCTCCTGTGCCCTAGGACCAAAGGAGGAAGTGGCGAGCAAGGCGACCCTGGAGCGGCGGGTCTCCTGCTTCCTTACCCGGACGGTGACGGTGTTGTTCACGGTGCTGTTGAAATTCCCCTTATAGAGCCAGCCGGACTTGAACACGCCGGACCCTCCGGCTCCCCCACCGCCCTTGGAGGATGAGTGGGAAGTGGTGTCCTGCAGGAAAGGTGTCATGAGCATCGCGCCACCTCTGCAGGTCCCGCATCTCAGACATTGCCCTTAAATAGGGGACTGCTTTTCCCTCTTGGACTCATCCGCAATACTCATGTTCGATGTCAAAACAAACTGATTCATTCTGCCCAAAAGCCCCATCACAGACATCTACTGTGGCTTATAGAAGACTGGCCAGCATGTGCAAATGCCCCTGCAAGACAGGAAGTGATTACCTTCCTGTTTGTTAGGCATTTCACCTGCAACAGTTCACTTACTTCGTCCTTATCAGCTTCTTCATGGTCAACTTCAAAGGAATGTGAGGGAAGTTTCTCTGGTTTGTATTCTGCTCTGATATTTAAAAAGATTAAAAAAAAAGAGTCTGGTTTATCATCTGACACATTTTTATCATTTTCAGCTGTTTCCAAGGTAACAGCGATTCTTGCAAACTTAAAAAAATTTTATTAGTATATATTTGCAGTACATAATGTTTACATTCCTTGTGTGGAAGTGGTACGGGTACATAACACAACTCTGTAATCTTAACAACTGTGAGGGTCCCATTTTCTTTGAAAGTACTAACTTCCCCCTATGTCATTATATATAGCTTATCTCCAGTAAGTAAATATTTTACAATGTTGAGTTTCTATTTATATAGATGTCAACGTGTCTTTTTCCATTAGATGAAAGCAAGCAGAAAAATTTTAAAGGTTTGGTACTTTATATCTTTTCTGCACTCTGACATGGATTATTAAGAACTGACATTTTTATTACTTTTTCTGGGTCATCTATGATATATGGTGATTGTTTACATTTTTAAAAGTCAAAGTAAAAAACATATTGCCACTTGTCCCCTCAAAATATTCTCCCTCACTCTGAACACACTGAACCTATTGATCTTGACATTTTCTGAAGCAGTTTTGGAAGTCTTTTTTCATGAGTATCTTTAGTTTTGTTTAGTTTTGTGCCTGCTTTGATGTCCTGAATCAATTCAAAATGTTTGCCTTTCATGGTCATTTCGACTTCGGGGAAGAGCTGGAAGTCCCACAGTCACATGTGGTAAGCTGAAAGAGGACACACTGCAGTGTTTTTACAAGCCTGCCTTCTGTTAGATGGGATTGGTAGCAGCGTTTACTATATATATATTTTTATCACATTTCGTAAAGACACTTATGAAAGAAGACACCCAGAACTGCTTGGGAATGTGGCAGTGTGGAAGTGAAAGGGATCAAGATGCAATGCGTGTATGTACCAATTTATTACTATGATTAACTTTGTATCACAGATATATTCTAATTTAAAAAGTGGCATAAAGGATGGGCTAACAGTGCTTGAAGCAAGGGGTAGTATTTTGAGAGGTGGGGGTTAATAGCATGTGTCTTTGACTGTAGTGATAATAGTATAAAAACTTCAACATTCACCATAGCTTTTATCACACATCTCGTATATGCTCCAGGCTAGGCATGGTCATCTGCAGGCCTTAGCTCTGAAGAACCCTCCTGTGCAGGCCTTAGCTCTGAGAGTCAGCCTGTGCTGTGTTCTGCTGGCCCCCACCTGTGATCTCAAAAGGCCCCTTAGAGCGACCCATTGGTATAATGCTCACTTTGTGCCTTCGCAGGGCAGCACAGAAATGCCTGTTTCAGACACTGCCCAGAGGGACGGTTAAGTGGAAACCAGACAGTGCTGTCCATGTTCAGGCCTTTCGTGAGATACAGCTCTTTGTGACCATTTACATCTAATCTTCCATGTAGAAACTCATAGCATGTTCATGTTTTTCTCTTCTTTCCTTTTTCTTCTGCAGTACTGGGGACTGAAGTCAGGACCTTCACACTAAGCTACATCTTCAGTTTTTATTTTCACTTTTTTTTTTTTTTTTTTTGAGACAGGATCTCTCTTAGTGGCTAAGTTGCTCAGGCTGGGCTCAAATGTGGGATCCTCCTGGCCCCGTCTTCCAGAGTGCTGGGATTACAGGCCTGTACCACCATGCTCATCTGTTTGTATTTTCTTTAAGATGATTTATATTTTGCAGAAACAACCTCTGAATGTAACTACTGGAGAAAAACGACCGGAGGCATATTTAATATTCCTATCATAAATTGTTTCCTAAGTTGATGATAAATCCAGAAAAGAAGGAAAATGACCAGGAACTCTTTATATCTTAAGTATGCATACAGGTACTTACTGTGCATACACACAATATACTAACTAATGGGCTTAATATACTCTTTTACTCTACATTTGAAAGACATAAAAATCTTTATTCTCAGTTTACAGCAGAAGTTAGCACAGGCAACATTATCCTCATTGTCAAACTAGGCAAAAGATCTGAGATCAGAACCACATTGTCTATTCCTGATGAGAGGTTTTTAAATATTGTGGTAAAATATATATAACATGATACAGTTCAGTAGCATTAAGTACATTCACAGTGCTGCTATCATCTCCAGACCTTTCCCATCATCCACACTGAAATTCTGTACACATTAAAAAATAATTTTCCATTTCCCTTTCTCTAAGCCCCTATTTAACACTGTGCTGTATGGATTTGACTATTCCAGGCACCGCGTGTAAGTGCAATTGTACAGGATTTGTCTTTTTGTGTCTGCTTTTGTCACTTAGCATAATGTCTTCAGGGTGCATTCATGGTGTAGGATGTATTAAGATTTGGCTCCTTTTAAAGCCTGACTAATATTCAGTTATAACCTGATAAAAGTATGCACCCTAAAATCATTTCCATGAAGGCATCCTGAATGCCTATTAGGGATCTCATCTTATAGACTATCACTCTTTATGATGCTCACCTGATTCTGTTACTTGTGCACATGCCTTAGCCTTTTCTCAGACTGTAAATTTCTTAAAGCCAGGAACTTTAATGAATTCTCATCCATGTCTCACACAGCTATTTCCTCTCCTTTGGCTATAGATGCTCAATATGTATTTGATGATTATATTAATAATAGAGTAAAGTGAGCCAGAATATCACAGATGTAAAGTAATAGGAAATGGTATAATTTCAGTGTTTTTGGCAGGCATTTTGGTGATTATCATTTTAGCTGTAGAACAAAATTTGCTCATCAAAATCTTAACAGGTCCATCTAAAATATTACATAGGTTTAAAAAAGTGTATTGCTATCGGTATTTTCTCTTATAAATTCAAATTATGTGATGTACTTGCTACTCAAATCAGTAACAAAGAATAACAAAGTTTCTCTGAAAAACATATTATTTGAGAGTAGGAGTTAAGTATACTTGGAGTATTGTATTGGTCCTAGCTTCAGTTTTCTTTTCTATCTCTATGTACAATATAAACTTTCTCATCCAGGAGAGATTTACATGTCTAAAGAAGTTTAAGCATATACATACATAGAAGTTTTGTACTGAACTCTACGCATTAGGAAGCTTATTGCATTTTAGCATTATATATGTGTGCAGTAAGACATCTGTGTACAATATTAGATCTCTAAAATCTTGTCAGATATTTCCATTTTACAGAGATAAAAATTATCCCTAACAATTATTTATATGAACACACAGAGGGAGAGATGAGATTAGAAGACTTATCTCTAAAATAATTCCTATATTAGGAAAGGTGAGTTCAAACCACCTTTAATAAACATGTTAAGTAAGATTGCAGCCATTTTCGTCTGAGAATTCTGATGTACCCTAGGTAGTTTTCCTTCTTGAAGGACCTTAGATTCTCAAGCTTCTCTGTGCCACTTGCCATTGATGTTAACTTTTTCTGCCCAGTGTCACCTTTATGTGAAGACAGGGCAAGTAGAGACTCCACAATGTTATTCTAGAATCACTGGCAAATCCTTCGTACCCTGTCAGATATATTCCTTTTCTCCTTAATCTCATCTGCCACTTCTTTTACCTTGTCATTTGATTGACAAAATAAAGCCCTTGAATACAACCTTTCCTTCTCTCTGTCTCCCACGAGAGGTGACATGTCACCTGAGATTCAGGGGTAGGTCCAAATGGGTGATTCCACAGCAATTACTTGAAACAGTTTCTCTGTGAAGGATAAAGCATGAATGTTCTAGGATTTTAAAAAATGATGATGTGGCAGTAAAAGGAGGGTGGAGGAAACATCTCAAGGGAAAAGTAAGAGAAGGAGCAGGGAAAATTCAGAAAGAGGTAGCAAAGACAAACTTGAACATGGACTGTCAACATTAGACTCTATGTCAGTCTTTTCCATCAAACTCTCTTGGATCTGGATACAATATTATTCATTTTTGAACTTATTTTTATATCTTCTTTTGCCAGCATGGCATATCCCTTCTTCTCTTATAAAAGAATATTCTTGTAGGCATGTGTTCTTGATAACTATGGATCACGATATTGGTCAGGTTCTGGGATCTAACTTTTCTTATTATGATTTCCATAATATAAACTAGAAAGAGAGGCAATGACATTTCAAACTAGTAATGATACAACAGCAGAAAGGAACAGCAGTAAGAAAACAAAATAAGATTTTCATTAATCTCAATGTGTAAGGCTAAATACTTCTATTAGTTGCATTCCTGTTGCTGGGACAAAATGTCTGGTACCTATTACTTGAAGGAGCAGAGCTTTGTTTTAGCTCATGGTTTCAGTGGGTTCAGTCCACAATTGGCTGGCTTTAAGGTAAAAATGGCAGGTAGCAGGACATAGCAGAGAAAAGCTGCTAAATCCATGGCAGCCCAGGAAACAGAGAGAGAAGTGCCAGGGACATGAATGCTCCATTCTAGGTCACATACTCAGTGACACATCTTTTCTGACCAGGCCCTTCCTCCTAAGAGCACATCGGGTATGAACTCATCAGTGAATTAGTCCACTAATAAGTATAGTGCCCCTATTATCCAATCATATTCTCAAAGCTCCACCTCTGAACAGATGAGACCTTTGGGGGACACTACATTGAGCTCAGTTGATGTCCACGGGGGCTATAATACAATGATTGTTCCCTCTTAATGATCACACTTGCAAATGAAATTTAACATTACATTAAACCATAACAATGCTCATGAGTGTTTTTTTCATAAATGTCTCAATTGAGAAGTAGAAATAATGGCTGAAATAGTCTATAAACTATGACCAAAGTTTCCCAAAAGCTTATGCATTTAAAGCGATTTACAAACAACTTAGTTGAAGACACTGCAAGAGTGTCTATCACTAGAGAATGGCTAAACAAACTATACTACATCCACAGAAAGAAGAGTTACTCAGCAAAAGAGTTACTGATACATAAAACAAAATGAATATCACTTAAAAGCATTGTGCTGAGTAAGAGAGACTAGAAGCAGAAGAATGTACATGGTATAATTCTCATGTTGTGAAGATTGCAGAGCAATGGTTGTCTCTAAGGAAAGAAGGGACCAGAGGTGAGGACTGAGCAGAAAGGGGTGGCAGCAGTTAACTCTTTGATAGTGACAATAATGTTCTATATGCCAAAAGAGGTTTTGAGTTACACAGGTGAACTCACGGTCAACAGTCCCCAAATAGTTCCCTCACAATTCGTCCATTTCTTGAATGTAAATTTTACTGAAGAAACACACACACACACACACACACACACACACTAAATTGCAAACATATAAATCTCCGTCTAACAATACACAACCTGAGAGGTTTGCTCAGAGAGGCAATGTGCTGATGTTCTAAACTCACTGTGAAATGAAAAGAAAGAAGATGAGATTAATGGGCAGCTAGAGAGATGGATGGATGGATGGACAAGTAATTAGATAAAAAATATAACAATATGTAAAAGGCATTGTAAATACTGAAGACAGGGAGTGTTTGTTATATACAAGTCTTTCAACTCTTTCCTGTTTGTAAATTTGCCTGAGTTTTTAAGGCTTTGAAGGAATTATACAAAGAATGACCAAAATTGACATTTTTCTGAACTAGTTCTTTTTTTTTAATATACTAAAGATAATCAAAACATACAAATGCTAAAATGTTTTCAAGTTTCTAAAAAGTTATATTTAATATTTAGTTACTTTATATTATGCTACAGCCTAACTTACATCTCCACACTCTTTCATAAAATGAAATTTCCTCTAAACACTCTCTTCAAGCTCATGTCAAGTATTACGTTTCCAAGATAACTCAGAAGATTTAAAGGGAAATAACATGAGTGAGGTTCTGAGCAGGGGCTGAGCATGGAGCATCCAGAAGCACAGCGCTGTTGAGCCTGGGTACAGTGAGGGAAGACAGTGGTAGGGGTGAGATCAATAATGCCTGAACAAGTGCTCAAGTGGGAGTGACAGCGTGTCTTCATCACTGCTGAAGCTTGAAGGCTACTGAGGCTTCTTCAGTCCTGTACTCAGTGATCCCCAGAGCACAACTTTCCTGCCTTAAAGGGGCAATCACTACATTGAGCTCAGTTGATGTCCATGGGTGATAACACAATGACTGTCCCCTCTTAAAGATCATACTTGGAAATAAAATTTTACTTCACATTGGAATCATACACCATGATCAAGTTGGTTTCATTTCAGGGATGCAAAGCTGGTTCATCCTATGCAGATCAATAAATGTAATTTACCACCTAAGGTAGAATCAAGGAGAAAAATCACACAATCATCTTAATAGTTGTAGAAAAAGCCTTCAATGAAACTGAACATCCTGTTATGATAAAAACCCTGAATAAACTAGGTATGGAGGAATCAGACCTAAAAATAATAAAGGCTACATATAACAAACACATAACCAATATGTTTCATACTAAATAGGGAAAACCTAAAATCATTTCTTCTAAAAGTGGGAATAAGACAAGGGTATCCACTTTCTCCACTCTTATTTAATGAAGTACTGGACATTTTAGCTACAGCAATCAGGCAAGGAAAAGAAATAGGAAAGGAAGGAGTCAAATTATCTCTGTATGTAGATGATATGATTCTATGATGAGAAAACCTTAGAGAATCTACCAAATGTCTTTTATAACTGATAAACAAATTCAGCAAAGTAGAAGGATTCAAAATCAACATAAAGAAATTGGTAGCTTTCCTATACACCAATAATGAACTCACTGAAAAAGAAATCAATGAAACCCTTTCATAATCACCTCATAAATACACACCGAATACCTAGGAATATAACTACCCAAGGGGGTAGAAGACTTCTACAAGGCAATTCATAAGACCCTGAAAAAAGAAATTGAAGAAGACACTAGAAGATGGAAAGACTTCTCATGTTCACAGGCTGGAAGAATGAACATTGCTAAAATAGTCACACTACTGAAACCGATCTACAGATTCAATCCCAA
This sequence comes from Heterocephalus glaber, assembly GCF_000247695.1. The sequence continues at coordinate 503,060 of NW_004624823.1, read as the reverse complement.
TCAAAATACCAATTTCACTCTTCACAAAACTAGAAAACAATCTTGAAATTCATATGAAAGCATAAAAGACCCTGAATAGCCAAAACTACTGTGAGCAAAAAGGGCCATGCCGAAAGCATCACAATACTTGATTTCAAAATGTAGTAAAAGCCATTGTAACAAAAAATAGCATGGCTTTCACATAAAAATAGACACACACACACACCACTGAAATAGGATAGAGGACCCTGAAATAAACCCATGTACCCACAGCCATCTGATTTTTGACAAAGTTACCAAAAACATAGAATAAAGACAGCCTCTTTAAAAAATGATGCTGGGAAAACTGGATATCTACACATATAAGATTGAAAGTAGATTGTAGAAGATGTCATCTTCTCCAAAAATCAAATAAAAATGGATCAAAGACCTTAATATAGGACACAAACATTGAAACTATTAGAGGAAGACATAGGGGAAACACTTCAGAATATAAACATAGGGAATCACTTCCTGACTAGGAGTCCAGTAGTTCAGGAAATAATAGCGAGAATCAACAATGGGATCACATGAAATTAAAAAGCTTCCATACAGGAAAAGAAACAACAGGGTAATAGACAATCCACAGAATGGGAGAATAATCTTTGCCAGCTATTCTGACAGAAAATTAATATTCAGCATACATGAAAATTTGAAGAATTTAGCACCAAAAGAACAAGTAATCTGATCAATAAATGTGCACGTGAACTGAACATATGCTTCTCCATAGAAGTACGAACAGCCAATAACTATATGAAAAAATTTTCAACATCGTTAGTCATTAGGGGAATGCAAATCCAAGCTCCACTGAGATTCCATCTCACAGTAGTCAGGACTGCTATCATGAAGAATGCAAAAAATAATAAATAGTGGTAAGGACATGGGGGGCGAAAGAACTCTCACACACTTTTGGTGGAATATAAATTCCCATAGGTCCTCTGGAAAGATCACATGAAAGTGAAGGGAGCATAGCAGAGAAGAGCAAGGAAATCAAGGGGAGAGGGAAGGGGAGGATGAGGGGGTAATAGGATGGGATATAGTTAAGGTATGCTGTGTGTGTATGAAAATATCACAGTGAAAGCCTGTTACACTGCATAATTAATATGCACTAATAAGAAAGATCATACAAAGAGCAATACCTGTGGCTATTCACTTTAAATTCTTCCCCCAGGAGCACTGTGTGGTCTCTAAGAGCCTTTGGGATCTCAGAATGAAGGGCTGGTCAGGGACCCTGCCGTCTGAGCTTGAACCCAATGTGTCTCTTCAGTTGCTAGCTATGAGGTTTGGGGCAAGGTAATTTTAGTGCCAATCTTCCTCTATAAAATGGGGATGACGACTCTTATTTTATAGGGTTACACACATTAAATGAGCTAATGGACATATGGCATCTAGCACTTTCTGACTCGCAGCAGTAAATAAATGTAAATGTGCTTTTATTTAAAAACATTCTGCTCTAATTCAGCCCAGCTAAACTGATCACACTTTATTCGAATTTGAGTGCAAACTATCCCTGCAGGGAATTTTCTTCTTCATATCTTCTACCAAATCAACAGTAGTGAAAAATTTTAATATGTCATATATCTTTGTATTTTCCCCAGTGGATTAATAATCAGTGGCATCATAAATTTTTATGCTGCTCTGGGCTATGAGAACTCCAAGTTTAGTGTTGCTTTTTGTTCCTAATGTATGAAGTCTTATGTTTCACATTCTACCTGGAAGAATATCTCTCAAGAATGAAAACACATTTGCAAAACACATTTTACCAAAAATGGGATTCTTAAGAGTTAAAATAATACATTTTTAAAATTAAAAGAATATATTTCACCTTTTTCACTTTTTCTTAATTTCAAATTTTTGTTTTGCAGCCTTAGTAACTCGTAAAAGAAAATGATCAATTTAAATTGGTAGCAGACATATGAGAATTTTTCTAATCCCAAATGATTTACTTAGAAGAGCCTCAGAAGACCCAAGTACATTAATCTCCTTCTTCTATTGATCTAAATATGTGAAATCTGTAAGGAGAAGTGCTTAGCTTTGTAAAGTCATTAAAAATAATTCTGCTATTCAATTCTATAGTCTTCATTATCCTAGGCTGGGTATATGCTACAGAGTCATATTTTAGAACTTCTCATTTTCATTTTGAATATATGTAGTTTATTAAAGTTTCTTATTTTGTGGCAGTCTTACTCTTCCCCTTTTTGGTATCAACTTCCTCTTCCTTTAACTAAAGTAAGGGAAATTCTCAACAATAGTTTGGTTACTTTCTCATTTCTTCTCATGACTCCATCCATGCTCTCTGAGAATCCCGATTCAGCAATAATGTCCAGGCACTGTGTTCTTAGCAGACATATTTTCTCCATCATTTCAACAAAGGAAGAATATTGCAAATGTACAATGTTTTACTGTTTTTCCCTTTATGGAATCATGAATATAAGAAAAGATAAAGAGTGTCTGGGGATAAAACTGCTGAAGAACTTGATATACCTAAGACACTGAAAATCTTTTTACTCAAGGAGAAAAATACTGCTGTCTGCATCATCTCACTTGATATACAGTCTTCCACAGGCTTGGACACAGCTTCCAAATTGTCACCACTTCTTAGAACTATTTTTAGAAAGGGGAAGTCTTGGTGTTAAAAAATGCTTTGCTTTTCACTTGCACCTAACAAAAATGTATAACAAACACCCAGACATTCAGAATGTAATAATTACTCATGAAGTTCTAGGGTGTAGCAGGATCTTTTCAACATGAAGTTAAAAGAGGTTACCTACCAGGAGCGACAGGAGTCTAAAAGAATGTTCAGAAGTTTGGTAGATGTGCAGTGCTTTGAAAAAAGAGGGGATTTTTTTTGGAGTAACATTAGTTTGTTCTTTGTACTAAGCCAACTCCAAAAGAACTATCCTTCTTCACTTTTTCTTCTATTGCTACCCCTGCAATCCAGTCTTCATAAAGTAATTGAAGCCATTTTTCAAAAGTACTAAGTCAGATCATGTTTCTCTTATGTGTAAATTTCCCAAGGCTTCTTGTTGCAATGAGAGTAATACCTAAGCTCCTCTCCAGGGCCCAAAGTCCCTCGCTTCATGGTCCCTGGTTTCATCTCATCACACTCTCCACTACCGGTAGCTACTAGGGTTCATTCAGATCCAACTGAAATGCCACCATTTAGAGCCATTGCCTAATTCCCTTCAAATTCTGCACTGAGAAACTAAAGGCAACACTTCCAAGCAGCTGAGTCTGAAAAAAAGATGTCTAGAAGCACAGAAAATATTACAAGGTGGAACACGATTTTATACCATGGGTCCATCCAAAAATTAGAACTGATATGTTTCATGTTGATATTTCACCTGAGCAATGTGTTAATAAGAATCTTACTTTTGCTTACGTGTTTTTTTTTTTCCCCTTGGATTATTTGCATCATCTTAGTTTGAAGAATTCGTGAGTTGGCAGGTATTAGTTTGAGACAATTCTTTAAATTTAAGCAACTCTAATCCCATTCAAGAACACTGTATTTTAAAATTTGATAAAAACTCAGTTTAGCTACCCAATAAGTAATTATTGCCCACCTACTAGATGCTTGGAATTCTCCCAGGCCTGCAGGAGATTGTGCAGGGAAAAGTCCTTGCCCTTCAGGAACTTTTACTTAAGTAGGAGAAATAGGCACTAACTAAATTCCTACTTTAGTTCAAGTGTTCAGGTGAGCCTCTGTGGAGAGACAAGATTTAAGGAGAGACAGAATAAAGTCACCTTCCTAAAAGATTTATATACTCAAAAGTTAAGAGAAAAATTAGATATCTGTTTTCACTTTTGATGTTTTTAGGTAGATGCCACTTCTATGGAATTCATTTTCATGACTTTTGATGTCCCAGAATGCAAATACATAAACAAGCAGAAAGTATGAATTCTTTTAAAAACATTGTCAGCAGCACTCAGGACATATTGGGCTATTCTAATACTTCTGTGCCTGTTATTGAAAGAACAGCTCACAAAAGAACAATATAGTGATAAACTTTAAGGCTTTATTCAGTAATTAAATCAGAGAATACTTGAACTTTGATACATCTGAATACTCTGAACTTTGGATACATCAGCTATACATGGTTGAAAACCAAATACTCTATCTTGACTTACTTATAAATTTTGCAAAACGTACTTTAGTTACACTTATTCATAAAGTCACCCTTGAGCAAAGAACATACATTTGCTATTTATGCAAAAGTCAAAGGAATATTTATAAGAAGTTCTTACCGGGGTAACCGTCGAATGTCTCCAGAATATTGCTCATATTTGTAGTTTACCACATACCACTGGGAGCTATAAAATTTACAAGCCTGAAAGAAAGAAAAACAATCATAAAAATATCATTTAAAAAATCAGCTGTCTTGGTCAAAAGTACTGTAAATACAGCTCTCATAATCCCCAGGGATGCGTTAAGGTTAGTGATTTTAAAGTAGATAAACAGGCTAGCTCTTGATAATCATTTTATATTTTTTCCATGAAATAGAAATCTAACCTTTTCTAGATCCAAGAAGGAGGAACCATGTAATATATTTATCCTATTTTACTCCATCAAGGAATACTTAATTGAGCCACCCAATGAATCCTACTGGATATGTTGCTAACCTCAAGAAATCATCATTCTTCAGGTTTTCTTGGTAACTGCTTCCATTATCTGACAGTTCACATTACTGAAGAATGCTATTATTTGTATATTGCCCTTTTGCCATTATTTTACCTTAGTCTTGTTTCAGTAATCAATCCTTTTCTTTCTTACATGCTCACCCTTGTCAGCCTGAAACTAGTTTTTAATTTTACTTGATATCTTCTAAGGCCCAGCCTTCTCTTCGATTTTTCGCAGATTGTATAAACAGATTTGAATAAAAGAAAGTTAATAACACAAAATAGCTATCACACAGTGGTACATGATGGCTGCCTTTATAGTATTTATTGGTGGTGAATATTTTCCGAAAACCTACCATGCACTCTTACTGTAATGAGCATGGATGGGTTCATAATCAGGAGGCTGCTAAATGGCTTTCTTTTTTTTTTTTCTTAAAATTTTTTATTGGTACATTTTAGGTATACAATACGTTTACATTTATCATTGGGTGCTTGTACCTGTACATTTTTTCCCATTAACTTTATTGGTACATTTTAGGTATACAATACAGTTACATTCATCATTGGGATCTTGTACCATTACATGAGTCTCTTGGTTCTTATTT
>NW_004624823.1:442534-494845 GCF_000247695.1 Heterocephalus glaber | reverse complement strand
CAGGGGTGGGGGGGGGTGCTTCTGGCGCCCATGTGGCTCACCTTCTGTGCCCTAGGAGCTTGGGATGGCAGCAGGGGAGCTTCCTTCCAGGTGCTGGGACCAGCTGAGCTTCACTGCCCTAGGAGCCTGGGATGGAGGCGGGGAGCTTCCTTCCAAGATGGCTTTCAATTGTAAAATTATATGATTCCGGGGAAATAATAAGGCGTACAATCCTATAAATGTGTATTATCAGAGGACCATATGCTCCTGCACAAGAGGGAAATATGGAGAGCACTAAACTTACTGCACTGTGAAAAACAAAGGCCTGTGGCTGCTACTGGAACTGAGAAGAGGACAGGCAAGGTACTGAGCTGCTGCAGCCTAGGAAGCATACACACCACCTTTACAGAGGGAGGGAAGGAGTGGGCAATGAGGCGTCCTAGGCAGGTGGAAGGAGAACACGAGGTCCTGGGCCTGCAGCTCCAGATGCATGGAGAAGGCAGGGAGAGAGAACGGCAGTTAGGAGTCTTGGCTGTTCTGTGCCTCCCTGGCCTGGGATTCACTCAGCACTGAGGCTTTATCTGTTCAGGGAGTGCCCACGCACAAACTGGGACCAAGGACAAAACAAGTGAGTGTGGGACAAATGGAGGCTTGAAAACAAGTTGAGCTCCTGAATTCAAAGCAGAATGATGGTTCCAGAGGCTGAGGGGAGCAGGGGAGGTGGAAGGGTGGGAAGAGCCTGGTGGGTGGGAGCTGTTCTGGTGCATGACTGCACCCAAGTCTGCACTATGTATTTCAAAATAATGGGGAAAGGAGTTTGAATATTGTCACCATCGATGGTAAATATTGGAGGAGGTAGATGGGTTTACCCTGACTTAAACACTGTACGATGTACACGTGTGTTGAAGCATCCGGTTACCCCATAGATGTGTACAATGTTTATATTTCCATGCATCAGTTTTACAAAAGAAATAAATGAAAATGTCAAAGAACACCAAAGAACTCCTCTTCCCCTGAAAAACAAAAGCAACAACAACCACAACGACGACAGCAGTCATGAAACAGATGAATGCAGAGAATAGTAAAATTCAATTCAGGGGACCAACATAGACAAGAGTGCATGGGGATTGTGAATAAAACAGTACAGATAGCTAAAATTAAAATTAATTTGCCGGTTCCTGAGCCAATTCTGCAAAATACAGGTTTCTGGAGATAGGAGGAAAATGGAGCCTTATTAGGCTACTTGGCTAAAATGTTTTATCCTGTTTTGACAAAGATGTCAAGGATTCAGATGGGGAGCATAGAAGCCTATAGCATCCCAAACTATGCAGCCAGAATTCCTATTATTATAGTTCCCTCTCACCCTCCTCCCCTACTTTCCTTTCTCCACCTTGTAGTCATTTTCAAATGAAAGAAAATGTACTTTAAAATGGAAAATCAAAGCATAAAACCCACGGCCTTTGCATTTCCTTTTTAGTCATGTTCCTGGTACATAGCTTCATGTAGTTCCCCTCTAAGTATACATTTGCCTATGAATATTGCTTTATAAATTCATTTAGCATATTCTAGAGAGTTTTACATTTGCTTTTATAAATTTTACTTTCAATATGTAGAATAAAATATTATACCCAAATTCATTAACCTGGTCATCTAGTATTGAAGATCATTTATTGATTATTTTATTTAACAGATATTCTTGAACCCTTACTATGTACTCAGTTGTTCTAGGTTATGGGAATATGGCAATGAACAAAGGAAAAAAAATCATGCCTTCTTGAATTTATATCATGCTGAAGTCAATAAATCCAAAAGAAAATAAATCATGTCATATGGTGGAAAAAGTTGTGTCATAGAAAAAAAATAAAGCAGGAGGACAGGGGCCCTTTGGGGCAAGGGAGATGAAATAAGAATCATTAGGGTGAGTCACAAAAGAGATGCCACCTGGACAAAGACAAAGGGCAGGACAGTGACTCATTCTGAGGACTACTTCAAATTTTGTACCTTTGGAGGAAAAAAAATGCCTGAGTATATCTGTATGCATATGGCTTCCTCAAATACTACCCTGTTTTCATAATTTTCTTAGGGTAGAATACTCACAGTAGTTTAAATATTCTTTTATAAAAATCACCAAACAACTGTACATTATTTTTCAAGTAGAATGCACTGGAGGGAACATCCTTGAATGCACTGGCTCCTCATGTGATCTTGGGTAAATCATTTCATTCATTTGCATCTCAGATGCAACTATTGAGCATTCAGAATACTGGAGTGAGTAGGAAAGTTCTGCCACATAATTCCTATCTGTGAAACCTCCTGGTCTGGAGGTTTTTGTAGGACTTTAGTGCTTTGATTTAGGATTCTCTCATTACCCTTTCTTGCTGTGGATAGTACCTCTGTCTAATCACGATCAATATACACTCTTGTGCCCATTATTCACAATGAGCTACAGGTTTAACTGACTTCGAGATATGTTAATCTTCAAATTCCCTGATCAAAAATGAATATGGCCCTTTCTTATATTGATAATAAACTACTGTCATTAATTAGCTATGACATCAGTACCTTTAAATTTCTTTATCTGTTTGAATAATACCAACTTCACCAGGATCAAATGAGACAATTTCTGTAAAGCACTTAACCACAGGGCAAGTACTAAGTAAATACTTTCTTTAAAAACACCAGTTTTCTCAGCAGGTTTGACTCAGTCTATAATTCACATTCACAACAAGTCCTAATAACAATTTGTTTCCCTTGATTTATAAAATAATTTTGGAGAGAGAAATGAGATCTCATTATAAAAGACTTGTATATTATTTAAATGATTTCTGAATATATCTGCTAGATTTCATGTATCTGGTGGTGACAAGCAGGCTGGGACTATATGATTCTTAAGAATCCTTATAAATCTGGGTTTTCTCTGACTATGAGGAAGCCAGTGCATTTTACAAACACAACCATTTTTCCTACATAGTTATGGCATTTTGGAAATGTTATGCATAGAAAATTATTCTCTATTCTTTGTTGCAGCCCACACAGTCATTCTAAGAAGATCATTAAAAAGTATTATAATTATGACTACAGCTTCTCTTTGTCTAAGAACTAAGCTGAAATGATCTGTTGCAAATCCAAAGTCGCAGGCCGTACTTGTTATAATAATGCAGTAGCTCCAGTTGTCCCTTACTCACTTCCTAACCTTCAGTACCTGCTTCAAAATAGCAATTATAGATGGAGGCTGCCACAAAGGACTTCAAAGATGAAAACTAAATAGTGAACAGCAGCTTGCTGAGCTAGTTAATTTTTCCAAACAGCAATGCTCTGATGCAGATTTTTCTTCTTTATTGGGTTTGCTAGCTGAGCATTTATGCTTGCCGTCTCTGCCTATTTGTGTTTAGATAAGAAAGCTGGCTACAGTCAGTGAGGTCAAAGGCTTTGCACCTTTAGGATACAGTTTCCTAAACTGTGGACAATATTTTAGTGTTTATGAATTCTCTAGCATTAGTCATTAGAAGTCAGGTTTTCAGGTTTCATCTGAGATCCACTGAATCAAAATCTCTGGGCTTGAGGGGACAGGACTCTATACTGTAAGATATACTGGTGATTCCGAAGGAGGTAAAGAAATGTTGCTGTTCTTTAACCAAATAGAATCCATCATTCCAGATGAATAAGAATTTGCCTTGGTCCTTATAACACTGACTGGGAACCTAGAGCCTTTGAGCCCCAGCTTCTTGGACCTAATAATTCACACAGACACAGCTTTTCAAAGGAACCTATCCATTCTAGCATGAGGTTTTATTTATGGTGAACATTTTATATATTTGTTGAGAGAATAATCTTCTATATCTCTTTTCTTTTAGAAACAACTAAGCATAATTTGGCAGTCCAAAAAAATCTAAATACTTTAGAAAAGAGTGGGCAATTGTAAAAGACAAGCTACAGTACTATAAGGAAAATATTTCATTTTTCTTTTTTCTTCTTCTCTTCAGAGAATCATTAGAATCAATTGAAATCATGTTATATACCTGAAACAGCAATTTGGATTTGGCAATACAATTTGTCCATCTCTTAAAGGAGCTGATTATTAGATTCTGGCTGCAGAGTAATAAACAGGTAACAGATGGTTTTTTAGATGCAATATTATTTTTCTTTCTGGCTATAGAGGTTTATTTAATTATACAACTAGCTTCTTGTCAGTAAGATTAATGCAACCACAAAAGGTGTTCATTTTGTCCTTCTATAGCCAATGGGATTCATTTTGTATTTGTAAAAGAATGGTTGATAATTTTCATCCTCATGTCATTATTTATAAAGTTTAGGAGTAGTTATGGTTATTCGGCAAATGTTTATAAGAATGCCTGATGAACTTAAGTGAATTTAGAAAAATAATGCATTGAAAGGATGACTGGATAATTTTCTGTCTGCAAGGAGACATCTCAGAGGGCACGGAGACACTGTTAGTGAGGACAGCAGCTAGAACATGAGATAGCTTCTGCAAACCAGGACACGTGGTCACCCAATACACGGATACTGCAGAGAAGAAGAGGAAAGGCACTGAAAACATTTTTTCTTCCATTGAATCACAGTATGTGTCACTTTAAAATGCAGTAATTAATTTCTGCAGTATATGAGCAATTTGGACCATTTTAAAACTTACGCTATACTCTTGACAGAAAAGTCAAAATAATGACTTGGGATGGCATTAGCAATATACATGTACATACGGTTCAGTTTCAGATATCACAGCACAATTTTATGTAATGGCTTTTGATTTCTCATTTCTGGATATATTCACCAGTTGTGTTGGTGTGCACCTGTAGTCCAAGCTACTTGGGAGTCTGAGCCAGGAGGACTGTGAGTTCAAGGCTAACCTGGCTGACACGGCAAGCCTCACTGCAAAAAATAAAGCATAATGAGTGACGTGGATTAACTAATGGTCAACTTGGAAAGCCTGGCTGAACTGAATTAGCATGGTCTGGGCATGGAAGAGCCACCTGAGGATTTTTGCCAATGGCAAAAAATGAGAACTGGAGGGAAAGATCTTTGGCTGCTGATTTTCTAGGAGAAGCTTGCTGTGGATGGTTTTCCTGATGTGAATTCGGCTGTTATCAGAGGAGCTTGGGGCCTCGCTGTCTCTTGGTATGGCTACTTTTCTCCTCAGGGGAGCTCTGATCTTCACCATGAGCATCACTTCCTGGCTCCAGAATAGATCCCTCAGCTTGGTGGCACAAATCCTTTATCCCACCAGGTCAGGTTTTCTGGCTTCCACCACTGGTCTTTGGGCTTTCCTGGTGCAGATCCTCCATACGGACAAGCATGAGTCATTGCTGTGGGCTCTAGGACTCTGCCTGGATTCATAGAGGACATTGCCTCGGACTCTAGGCCTTCAGCTGGACTTGTGTGGGACATTGCGGTGGGTTCCAGGCCCTTGGCTGGATTCTTTGGGTCTCTAGTGTGCGGCTAATCTCTTGCACTCCTCTGCATTTGACTTTTTGGGTGACTTATAAAATAATCCTATAAATTATGTGTCCTGTATTAAATCTATTTTCCTTGAAAATCCTTGACTACAACAATAAGTAAGTAAATAAATAAATGCTCATTTGATATTAGGTATTCTTATATGCACAGAAGTATGTATATGCAATGTAAAGCAGGATGCTATATATCAAGTGTCAAACATAAGTGTAAAGCATTTTTAAACACTTTGAATTTCAGAGTAGCCTAAAGTGTCATCCACACTCTTTATTGATTGTGAATTGAAAGTGAACCAAAATATGTGGTTTCTCTTTTCAAAATACTGTATGTTCTTTCAAGGCAAATGAACAAATGGTAAGATTAGACTTTCATTTAGGGCACTTGTGCCTGATCTGGGACTATATGCTCCATTTCCCAGCTGGATTTCATCAGTTGGGACATGAATAAGGAATGGAACTAAAACACCTTGGTGATATTATGATTTAATCAGTCTTCTCATGTAAGACATACAACCTGGGTTATGATTCAGTGCAGTCAAAATGGATTCATTTTTATTCTTATGCTCCAAAGTTTCTGGCTAATATACCTGTGTGTTTATCCACTGCCAAACATTTTAGGATGATTTTTATTGTGGAGGAGGAGAAGCCAATTTAGAGTTGGAAAATCTTTTCATATTATGAAACAAGACTATTATTGTTGGGATTTTTAATGAGTAGAAAACAAATTTCTTTAGAGTTGTGAATGTGAAACATAACCATTTTGTTTTCAATGTTTTCCCCAGTTTTTTTTCAGGAACATTTTATCCTAATGCCATTACAACTAAATGCATTTGAATTTATCTTAATCATCTTTTGTACATTTATTGCCTTTAGTGGTAACATTTAGTGTAAAAAAATATGGACTAATCATTTTGTTCTGGCCATGATAAGACTACAACACTCAGGATAAATAGAACTAGGCTAAATATGGCAAGACAGCATATATTGATGTCTCAATTTTTCCATTAAGTTTTTGAGGTCATAAGATAAACATGGCTTTACTTATAAATTTATCTCTTAAAAAGTAAAAACAAAATGAAAATGACATAATGTTCCACAAGACCTTCATCAGTGAATTAAGAGCCTCATTTAAAAACAAACAAAAACTCACAAAAAGTCTTTTTATCGATACTATTTATATTAAGAAAGGATGGGACTTCTTTCTCAAATTTGGAACATTTTTATAGCTGTATTTTGTCAACATGCTTCAGGAATTATAGCTGATGTCACATCACAGAAGAGAGCTCCACAGTGAGAAGCGGCAGGCCTGCTGCATTCTGATCTCATCCTCAGAAATGTGTTTCAAAATTCATTTACCGCCAGGGATTTAGCTCAGTGGTTTCGCCGCCTGCTGCACAGGTGCAAGGACCCAAGTTCGATCCCCGGTACCAAAATTCATTTACCGTCCAACATTTCAGAATCAGGAAGCAACATTAATTTTTACATAATTTATTTATACTTGCATCCACATGATATACTGAAAGAGCTTCTTATTTCTGGATGGATTGGAGCGTGCATTACTCTACATGTGTGATTCAAAACTTTGCATAAAATACACTAAACAAAAGCATCTTGGGTGGCAGCCCAAAATTAAACATAAAGTATATAAAATTATCTTAAGTATGAAAATAAGAAAAGAATTTCCCTGTACTCCCTTGAAACAAGCTAAATTTCATTCTGATTAGATACGTTTCTTGCAGTTCACAAAAATAAGCAGCATAAAATTTAAGTTATGGCCAGCCCCTCCCTCTATAATTTTTTCACTATGTCTAGGACTCAAGTTGTTCATATCTCCTTTACTTCCATGAAGTGTACATGATTTGGTTTCTCTGTTAAATATTCATACTTTTCTCTTGAATTAGCTAAATGTCTTTTGGCTGAGTCCGAAATAGTGGTAGAGGAAGAAAAGAGAATTCATTTTCAATATTAACACTCATTTGATCATGTTATTTTATTTCTGTTTAACATTTTTTTGCTTTTCAACAAAATTAGGAATGCTTTGGTGCATCACTCAGAGATAGCTGAATGCCTTGCTGAAAAAATTTCAGTGTTTTTGTGCATAGGCTATTCTGCCTGAAGAGTTCCAATATTCGTATTGAGTTTATGTTGGAAGCACCCCGTAGACAGAGTGACGCTACCACACTTACACTTTGGTAAGATACTGTAACCCACATCCCTTCAGAGTTTAGCCCACTATAATCAGGCTGTGTCCACGTCTTCTGAAGCCTCTCTGCTGAGGCCACCAATCTCCATCCCTCTTTGTGTCTTACAACACTGATACACTGTCTCATCAGTGCCATTTTTTCTTCAATTCTTAGACACCAATTTCTCTTGTTCGCTTCTACCTCTCTATGGCTTTGTGGGGTCCTCCTGACCAGCCTTCTAGTGGAAATACAGCTCAGGGACCCACCCTCTCAGCTCCATCCTAGCTGTCATGCAAATCAATGTTCAAATTCAGACCAACTGCCCCCTACTTCCTTGTCTGTTCCTGTCGCGTGCATTTATGCATTTATGCATTCCTTCTGGGATCTCTCTCTCTCTCTCTCTGTTTCTTTCTCTCTCTCTCTCTCTCTCTCTCTCTGTTTCTCTCTCTCTCTCTCTCTCACACACACACACATACACACACACACACACACCAGGTGAGCTGCTTACTTGCTTCACCCAGACCTGTTCCAGGGGCCACCTTATTTAAATTAATGACACAGCTATATAGCTAATAGCCTAAACCATAAATGTGGGAATCCTTTTCAGCATGTTCCTCTCTTTTCTTTTCAGTCTCCAAATTCTGTCACTTCTGTCTCCTTAACAGCTTTTGATTGTCACCACAATCACACTGCCATTTGTTAGTATAGGTCTTTAGCATCACTCACCTGGGTTATTAATAGTTTTCTACCCATTCAACTTTTCTTCAAGTTTGCTTATCCCCAAGCCAAACAATCCATACTTGGTCTACTTTTAGGTATTTTTAAAATTTTTATTTTTAGGGCTGGGGATTTAGCTCAGTGGTTTTGCTGCCTGCTGCACAAGTGCAAGGACCCGAGTTCGATCCCCAGTACCAAAAAAAAATATTTTTATTAGTACATCTCTGTAGTACATAATGACTACATTCCTTGTGGGGAGATGGTACATGTACGTAATGCATCTTAATTTTTTTTATGTCCTGTTCCCCTCTCTGCTCCATCTCTTGGTTCTATTCCTATTTGCAAAAGATCTATGTTCCTGTTTCCTATTATCTATCTTTATTCTGCTCTTTAATTTATTTATACTTTGGGTTTCTCATATGAAAGACACCATGTGATATTTAAGCTTGTGTGTCTGATTTATTTTACTTAACATTATTATCTCAAGATACATCCATTTTCCTACAAATGACTCAGCTATATCCTTCTTAATAGCAAAGTAGTACTCAATTTTGTATAAATACCACATTTCCTTTATCCATTTATCTGTTGATGGACATATAGGCTGTTCCCAAGATTTAGATATTATGGGTTGTGCTGCTATAAACATAGATATTCATGTATCATTGTAATATGATGTTAACTCTTTCAGGAAGATATGTAGAAGGATGAGAGCTGGATCAAATAGAATCTCTAGTTTTAGTTTTTTAAGGAATCTCCATACTTGCCATAGTAGTTATATTAGTTTACATTCCCATCAATAATGTAGCCACGTCTCCTTTATCCCCTGCAGCTTCACCAACATTTGTTATTATGTGATTTTTTGATGATAGCCATTCTTTTGGAGTAAGATTGAATCTCAGTACTGTTTTAATTTGCATTTCTCTATGGCCAGAAATTTTGAACAGTTTTTCATGTATTTATTGGTCATTTGTACTTCTTAGAAGTGTCTATTCATTTCAGTTGCCTGAAATGGTTGGGTCTTTGATAGATGAACCTAACTTTGTTTTTTAGCTTAGGAATACTCCATGGCACACCTGTCAGATTGTAGTGCAAACATTTGATCACAGGTCTGTTGCTTTTTGCTTGATAGTATGCTCTTCAAGGGCAAGGGCTGTTCTTATTCACTCAGTAGCACCTGCTTAGTGAGTGATAAATGGTGACTAACAAGCCCAGTCCAATCTTTCATCCAACGGTTCTTGCCCTTTATTGCACATTGAATGCTATCCACAGTAATAATAATCAGTGGGAGGAGAACTTTGTAGGTAGAGAACTTAACCCTTTGTGAAAAAGGTAATTAACTCCATGACCTGAATTAGCAGTTAGCAGATGCTCAGTCACTGTCTTAGTCACTTCATCATTTCAGACACAATTTCCAACACCCACGACTTGAAGGAGGAGAGGTTTATTTTGGCTCACGGTTTTTAAAAGATTTAGTCTATCTGGCTGGCACCAAGGCTTGAAGGGCATGGTGGAAAGGTCCAGTGGAGCAACGCTGCTCATTTCATCATACCAGGACACAGAGAGTGAAGAGAGAACCCGGGGAGGGAGATACACTTCCAGATCACGCCCTCAATGAACCATGTCTTCCCACCAGGTCCTACCTCCTAACAGCATATTCAGCTATAGATACATCAGCAGATTAATGCCCTGATGAGTATTATGGCCCCAAGCCAATCAGCTTCTAAGAGTTCCGCCTCTGAACATGTGAGTCTTTTGGAGGACATTTGACATCTAAACTATAACAAAGACCTAAGAGAGCAACTTGGTTTTTTGGGGTTTTTTTTTGGTACCGGGGATCGAACTTGGGTCCTTGTGCTTGTGAGGCAGGCGGTGAAACCACTGAGCTAAATCCCCAGCGCTGAGAGCAACTTGTTTATGTTATTGAATCCATATTTATCCTTAGGGTAACAGAAAAAAAAAAAAACCATGATAGTTAAGTAGAAGATTAAGAAGAGAAATTTTTTTCTGTTTTTGGTACCGGGGATCGAACTCGGGTCCTTGAGCTTGCAAGGCAGGTGGTGAAACCACTGAGCTAAATCCTCGGCCCTAGAGGAGAAATTTTTAAAGCGTTACTCTGAATGTTATGATCACTATTATGTGTTTCACACTTTAAAATAAACCTTATTTGTTCTTATAATAAGCTGTATGAGGATAAGTCCACAGAACAACCATCCCTGGGATTTTTCTGGGATTTTTGTGTTCTAATACTGTGAGAAATCCTTGGACAAAGGTGGACATTTTTGATACTAACAAAAAGAATCAAGAGTGGAGGTTTGTCCATGAAAAGAAATGGTCAATCTATTTGATTTTTTGGAAGCTTTAATGTCCCATTTTTCTGCATTAGAACTATCCCAAAGAAATGCATATTAAGATAGAGTTAATTGTTGATTTTATTTTATTTGAACTATAGTGGACCTTCTAGTCACAACCGGCCTGACATACAAACAACTTGGGTTACAACCAGACTTTTAGTTTTAACTTATGAACAAAGTCTTGAGTTATGACCTGAATGTCAGCTGCTTGTGCTTCCAGATGGTCTCAGATACAGATTTAATCCTTGAAGAGTCCTGGAAGGAACATGACAGCATCCTTTCCTGTGTGGAGTTAACTGAGAAATCCTGGGCCGGTGTCTGTCTAAGGACACTGAGATCTGCCTGTGTACAGGAGAGAGACTTTGAAGGCTGTGAAAGGATCCTGAGCCCTCAATTGACCAACTTGAGTTACAACAAGCCTTCCAGAATGAATGGAGTTCATAAGTCAAGATTCCACTGTATTATGCCCCTAGTTCTTAATAATCTTTTCCAATCAGATTTATATCAGCATTTCTAAAGGTATTTCTCAAGATATTTGGGGGAAAATGGACATTATATCTCCATAGTCAAATAAATTTGGGAAATGTTTCCCTTTTCAAATAGCCCTAATGGACGTTTGTTAATTAAGGACGAGGGGGGTGGGGTGGGGGAAGACACCTTTGGATACCCTACATATCTGAAGGACATTCTGCCTATGTGAAACTGGCTTGTGCCCTGATTCAAATCATGAGGTCTTCCAGTTTTTAGTGTGAATGTTCTGTGGAAGCTTAAAGTTTTCAACTACATTTACTCTTTTTAAATCTGATTTGTGCTTTCTATTTAGTTTAGGTTCTGTTTGTATTTATTTATTTATTTATTTATTCTTGGAAACTCATTATTTCTAGTTTGGAACTTCTTTTTAAACTTTGAATCTTTCCTTGCCACAGTAACCTAGCACTGTCTGGATAATGACGGAACATAATCCCTGTGTATGCCTGTGTGCATTTACATTTGTAGACATAGATGCTTTGCCTTTATTTCAAAATGTTGTTTCCACACCTTTACTTCCCAAGTATTTTGTGTCACGATTAAAGAGAGACTTTAGCTCTTGAATTTCTTATTTTCTCCTCACTTCAGGGTTGTTCTACTGTTGTGGCAGGGCTGATTCCCATCAATTGGAAGGGCTTTGTTGTCAGAGAAACTTAGCACATTGGCACTTTATTGGCGTTTCTCAGCTATTCAGCTGAAATGGTCCCTAGGTCTTGTTTCCTCCTGAGCCACTATATCTCTCAATTTTTTGCTCCCTTATCTTTTTTTTTGATAAAGACACAGTAAACCAAGATTTCAGTTTTAATTAGTAGGCTGAGGCTTAGCTTTATGTTACTCCTTTGTGTGTATTAAAATGGAACTTTTACTATAGAAGTTTTGCTTAAGAAATCTGCATCCTATTTATAGATCCCTTTAATTGCCCTCTTCCCCCAGTGGGAGTAGGCTTGTTTTTCCCAGAAGTGTTTGATAGTATTTTTTAAATGGCTATAGATGTTGATGTTAAGCCATCATGAAGATCAGATAAATACTTTCAAGTTGTTCTTTTCCAAGTGTTTTCGTACTACTGTATTGCTATTTTTATCTTTAGAATCATGGCAATAGAATTATTAATAGTGTTCCATAAGAATGAAGAAACTGAGATAAAAAGGTTTATAGTTTGTCAAAATAAAGGACATACTCCCTTGTGATCAGTAGAAAGATCCTCACCATGTCAGGCTATTAAGCATATGGCTTAAGGAAATTTATCAAAGGATCACACAAAAAAAGTAGGTAATGATATGGAGTATGGGGTCAGAGAGCAGGACCTTATTTCTGGTGCTTTGTGAACTTGGGCAAGTTACTTAATCATATTAAGCCCATTTTCTAGGTTGTAAAACGCCTGGGCTTTAATACCTGTATCACAGAGTGCTCGTAAATATTTCTGTATGTACACTATGGCTCAGCAATGAGTTGATATTAGCATAACTGAAGCATTTTGGTGGATGTGAAATAAACCTATGCTTTTTTGTGGGGAGCAACTTCCCATTTAATAGATAGGGAGGAGAATTAATAGCAGATAAAATAGAAAAGGGAGATACGGCTCATTTTATCTAAATACCATAAAAATACGAAGACATTCAAGATAAAAAAAAAAAAAGTCTCCTGCCTTGCACAAGAGGCTCAGAATTGTGAATGTAGAGTGATGTGAGAGAGAACTCAAAATTTTATGGAACTGGACGTGTTTAAACTAAATTCTCACCAATTTACTGCCTAGCAACCATGTCACTCTGCAGGGAGCCACTAAACAATTTAGCACAGGCTGGACCCAAGAAAGGGTTTTTATTACATCAGCCAAGGTAAGGTAATCATATTTCTACAAAAATCTTGCACATATCTATGAATTCATTTTGATGCTGGTTTAATCTGGTTTCAAAAATACAGCCAATGAGGCAAAGGAAAAGACTTCATGAACAAACTTCAGCAGCACAGGAACTAGCAGAAAGAATCAACAACTGGGATCTCGTCTTATTAAAAAGCTTCTGCACTGCAAAAGAAACCACCAACAGAGCTAACAGACAACCTACAATATGGGAAAAAAATTTTAGCGGCTGTACCTTAGACAAAGGACTGCTATCTAGAATACATAAAGAATTGAAAAAAATCAGACCCCCCAAATTCAAAGACTCAATTCAAAAATGGGCATCTGAAATGAACAGACATTTCTAAGACAAAGAAGTAAAAGCAGCAAACAAATATATGAAAAAATGTTCAACATCATAGGTCATTCTAGAGATGCAGATGAAAACAACACTGAGATTCCACCTCACCCCACAAAGAATGGCTGCTATCAAGAAATCAACCAATAACAAATGCTGGCAGGGTTGTGGGGAAGGAGGAACCCTGCTCCACTGCTGGTGGGAGTGTAGACTGGTGCAACTACTGTGGAAGTCAGTATGGAGATACCTCAAAGAACTAGGACTAGAAGTCGCATTTGACCCAGCTATTCCCCTGCTGGGTATCTTCCCCAAAGAATTAAAAGAATCATACCACAGTGATATATGTGCACCCATGTTCATAGCAGCACAGTTTGTAATAGCTAAAACTTGGAAGCAGCCCAAGTGACCATCAACTGGAAACTGGATAAAGAAAATGTGTTTTTTTTTAATAAAATGGAGTACTACTCAGCCATAAAGAATGAAAAATTAGAGTCATTTATAGCTAAATGGATGCATATCGAGGCCATACTCTTAAGTGTAATAAATAGGACACACATGTGTAAATACCGAATAGTTTCTCTGGTGTGAGAAACTGAGAGTGTAAACAAGGGTTAAAATGATTAAAATGAATAATTGATAATTTGAAATAGGAAAAAAGGTCCAAATACAAAGGAGTGAAGGGAGGGGAAGGGGAAAGGAAAAGAGGGAAAGGAAAAACTATGAGAAAAGAAAAAAAATGGAAATGAAATCTATGTAAATAGGGAAGGATGGAGGGGGTGAAGGGCGCACAGGTAATGGGGAAAAAAATAAGAACCAAGATATATCATGCACAGGTACAAACACCCAGTGATAAATGTAAATGAATTGTATACCTAAAATGTACCAATAAAAGAACTAAAAAAAAAAATAAAGCCAATGTTGCCTGGGCTATGGCCTTATATCAGCACTACCTGTGCAAAAACTACTATGTAGTTTTTAGGGTGAAGCTGGGAAAAATATTCCTTGCAGAGGGTCAGGAGAGCAAAGCACCACATGGCAGTTAGCACTGTGGTCCAGGGCCTAGGGGCTTGGGCTAGATGGCAGGTGTCCAGACACGGGGCCTGTCTATTCCTGGCTGTACATACCAGCCGAGCAAGTTTCTTAATCTTCCTATGACATGGTTTCCTCATTATTTAAAGGTCGTGAACTTAATGATGCAGCATCTATATGTAATTAGAACAAGTAAATGGCTCAGAAGCATATCTGGCACAAAGTAAGTATTCAATAAAAGTTAGCTGCTATTGACAATTGGGATCAAGAGTTCTGGTCAATAGAATTCTCTGGGGTCCTTTCTCTATCTTAAACCGTTGCCTGGTGTCCTCTTTCTTTTTAATCTACTTTCTGCAGGCCTTTTTTTTTCAAGTGTCATTCAGGGGTATTTGGAATCAGACTTTATCTTCTTCCCATCCTATAGACACATTTCCACTTTATCTCCATCCTTAAGACCAAGCACAGTCTTGGGAATTTTTGCAGGACTTACACTTATACAGAAAAATTAGCAATAAATGAAAGGTTATGCCAAAGTTTCCTTCTCTTTTTCCTCCTTCCTTCCTTCCTTTCTCCTTTCTCTCTCTCAATTTCTCTCTCTTTCTTTCTTTTCCTTTCTCTCTATTCTAAACCTCAGATGCACACAGGTGCAAAAATCTTGAGATTCATTTGTGTTGGCAAGGAGAGACAAATGCTCTTTTTTGAGCTCTGCTATGTAAAAGTAGTAGTTTGGGAGCTACTTGGATCTGGAGTAAAAGTCACTGTAGTTGGTTTCTCTTTGTAACAGTTCTTAGAACTGCTGAAGAGAGAGGTTGAGGGTGAAAGTGAGAAAAGGAGCCTGCGAGTAGTTGAAAGGGAAAAGATTTCTCCCCAGGAGAAAGGCAAAGGTTGCAGTACCCTGCTCTCACCTGAAGGCAATGTTATCACAGAACTGTGGGATCTGTGTCGGCATGTGAAGTGGTGGCACAGAAGCTCTGGATATGCACTAAATTTAAGACCACTGAGGACTCTACAATAGTCTTTTGGAACCTCCTGTGTTGAATGGATCTGGTTTTCAGGCAAATTTTTCCCTGGAACCTTTGTCTCATTCGAAGATCAGTGGTAGGGATTGTGAATTGGTTTTGGGATTTAGGGTTTGGGCTGATTGGTCCTATTAGAAGGCATACTTAGCAATAAAATGAGATAAAAGAATTAAAAGAATTATACCACAGCGATATATGTGGACCCATGTTTATAGTGACACAGTTTGTAATAGCTAAAGTTTGGAAACAGCCCAAGTGCCCATCAACTGAACAATGGATAAAAAAGATGTGTGTGTGTGGGGGGGTTGTTGAATAAAATGGAGTACTACTGAGCCATAAAGAAAGAGAAATTAGAGGCATGTATAGCTAAATGGATGCACACTGAGGCCATACTCTTAAGTGGAATAAATAGGACACATGTGTAAATACCGAATCGTTTCTCTGGTGTGAGAAACTAAAAGTGTAAATAAGGATCAAAATGGATAATTGAAATAGGAAGAAAAGGGGCAAAGGGGAAGGAAGTGGGAGGGGTAGGGGAAAGAAAAGAAGGGAAAGGAAAAAATGAGAAAAGAAAAAAATGGAAACAAAGTCTTTGTAAATAGGGAAGGGTGGAGGGGGTGAAGGGAGGGCAGGGGAATGGGAAAAAATAAGAACCAAGATCTATCATGTAAAGATACAGGTTCCCAATGATGAATGTAACTATATTGTATACCAAAAATGTACCAATAAGCTTAATGAACCAAAAAGGAACCATGAGATAAAACTCTCTAAAATTATGGAAGCATTTATAAATTCATAGTAGTTATGTTAAAAAATGATTAAGAATGAATCATGTCAGGTGGACTTCATTGATTTCTATGACTGTCAGACAACCCCAGGAGGTAGAATCATAAAAGCAAAATGCACTTGGAAATTTAATATAACATTTTCATTACCAACCTAAAACAAAATAATAATAAAAAAGAATCTGAAGTATTCCCTTAGGGAGCCACTTAATGATTTCAAGAAGTATGCTGAATTTTGGGCTGGGGATTTAGCTCAGTGGTGCTGCACCTGCCTCGCAAGGTCCTGAGTTCGATTCCCGGTATTCCTCTCAAAAAAAGGAATTATAAATTTTGGAGACAAGTTTGGGCAATAGACTTGGTTGCTTCCAATTCTGGTAGTGTTTAGAAAGATATTCTAAATAACTTTGCTTTAAAATAGTTTTCAATTACAAGATTTGTTTGCAATACTGTAACAATACAGAATTATACAAATTCAAAATAAATCTTTCCCATCCTCTCACAATCCCAAACTTGTGAGTAGTCAATATCAAGTTTTGTTGTGTGCATCTTTTCAATTTTTCTAGGCTTATACAAACATACTTATGTATACATGCATGGATTTTATATCTTTAATGATATCACACTTCACATTATACAA
This sequence comes from Heterocephalus glaber, assembly GCF_000247695.1. The sequence goes on along the minus strand of NW_004624823.1, from coordinate 477,951 downwards.
TTGGCTTTTTGTCTCTTAACAGTGTACCATACACATCCAAATTAAGTTATTTAAATATTTATATGCTTGCTATTGACTGTATATTATCACAAAATACATATGTGCCAAAATTTTTTTCAACCTCATACCTATTGATATTGGAAATCAAAACAGTAATACATATGCCTATTATTATATCTATATACTCTAGTATTTCCTTTTAATGTTTGTATATTTATATGTACCACTTAAAAGGTACCTATGAATTACATCTTAAAAGTATATAAATGTAATTTGAACACTGTGTGATAGCATATCTTTCAGTATATTTCCATTATCAATAAATAATATTTCTCCAAAACAAAAGGATAAAAAAGAAAACTAGAACCAAATTTCATTAATGAATATTAATGCACAAATTTGAAATAGTAGTAATTTGAATGCAATAGCATATTAGTAATAGTACAATTTGAACAAGAAAGTTTATTCCTGTAATGCAAAAAAGGAATCCAGAGAACAGCCATTAATTGTATTACACTGCTGACACAAAGCGGGAAACTTATTTTATCAAGAGACTATGTGTAGGCTAATCGGGCAGCCACTGTTTGTAAGCATTTCACAAGACTAAGAAAGACACTTCTTGAAACATGATTAAGAAATATCAGAAACCAACATAATATGCCTTATTCCGTAAAGTATCAGATAATAAAGGTCTCTCTTAAAATCAAGAATAAGACAAGAAGTCCAATATTAGCTTTTTATTCAACATTCTTTTAGTAATTTTAGCAATAGATTAAGACAAAATTAAAGAAATAGGACACTTATTAGAAAAGAAAATATTTAAATTGTTTGCAGATGGTATAACTACATATAATCAAGTAACTCCTAAGACAAGAGTTGAGTAAGCTAGTTGTTAATGTTAGAAAATCAATATCTTATAAGAAACATCAGCAATTAACAGTAAGAAAAGAAGGTGTTGTAATCCAATATAAATTTAGGGAAACCAATATGAAATAATGGAATTGAGGAAACATTAACAGATGAATTTATGACAAATGAAGATTTGGACTGAATAGTACAACATAAAATATGTATGATTAATCATATGAGCATTGGTACATATACTAAAAATGCAAAGTATATTAATACAAATATATATAAGAGCTGCGAATGGGTATTCTTACTGCATGCAGCTTCAATTAAATCCTGACTGGGACATCGCACTTCCTTAGAATTAGAGACTGCATTCAGACACTACTACTTTCAGTTTTACCTATGCTGGGCTAAATTTTCTAACTGGACTTTTTGTGAAGGAAGGGTAAGCTTCATTTCTTCATTCTGCAAAGTATCTGCTATGTGCAAACCCATTCCCTGTCTTAAACAGCCTGGATTGAGGGTAGAAGACGAAGCCTTTTTTGTAGGCTTCTCATACTCCAACTGAATGCAAACATACACTACAGCGACAGATTATCAGGTTCTTAAAGTTGTACACAAGGATTTACCATTAACTCTTTCCATAATTGGTACTTAAAATAAAGATCTCTTAAAATAGAAATTCCATTATCCAAAATTCTCATGTAGTAGTATTTCTTACGATACAGTTCAAATGAGTAAAACAAAATTACCTACATTAAAATATTTAAATATTTTTCAACATAGCGATTTTAGATAAAGTTAAAAAAATCTAAAGCTTGAGCACTTCACCTGATAATGAAAAGCAATTAAGAGGAAGATGGGAAACCACCTACAGGTGATGAAGGTTGAAGGCTATCAACTACTTAGAACATGGGGAATTCTCTGGAGATGACACTAACCATAAAATTGCCTTAAGAACTCCCTGGGGGAAAACAATAGTTTTCTAAAATAACAGAAGCATCATATTTACCTCTTTCACCAGCAAATTTTCTGCTTTGTGCTCTGAGTCTTCAGGCACTGTTGAATATAATGTTCGGATATCCCAAGACACTGTAGCTGTCTGAGAAGAACAATGAAAAGAAATTGAGCCCACCAACTTAATGTACTGAGCAGACCATGACATGAAAAACACAATAAGAAGCTACTTTAGTTCTTAGCACTAAAAGATAACAATACAGAGAAACTCTGTCATTCTTACCAATTTAGTCTCTATAAAGGAAAATCCTAACACTTCTGACTCGACTACTAGCATTGTTGCACTTTCTATTTTATCAGTGCAGCTTGTAACTGTAAGCTCATTTTCTTTTCCTGCAGATAACAAAAATTTGGGCATCTATATACCTAGACTTGATCTTTTTTTCTATTGGGATCTTTTTTAATTGTTGCTGCTCATGTTCAAATAAATTTGAAATGATGACAAAACTTACAAAATTAATGTTTAATCCTATTGTAAATAATCTCTTTAATAGTCACAGGGCAAACAGCCCCTTTTAGGATCTGTGTGTGTGTGTGTGTGTGTGTGTGTGTGTGCATAGCAACAAGCTAGATGAAACAATGTTCAGTAAATTTAGTCTTTGAAGCAAATGGGTCATGTATTTAATGTCCTCATTTTTAAAAAAATAAGCAAAGTATTTTTCAACTTCCATGCTGTGGTGGATTGACTAATGGTCAACTTGTAATGACCAGCTGAACTGACTCAGCATGGTCTGGGCATGGAGGATCCACCTGAGGATTGTTATCAATAGCATAAAAAGAACTGGAGGGGAAGATCTTGGCCTGTTGATTTTCTAGGAGAAGCTTGCTCCGGATGGTTTTCCTGATGCAAACTAGGCTGTTCTCATCAGAGGAGGAGCTCGGGGCCTTGTTGTCACTGGGAATGGGTGCTGTTTTCATCAGGGGAGCTCTGATCTTCAGAATAAGCATCACTTCCTGGCTCCAGTGTGGATCCCTCAGCTTGGTGGCACAAATCCTTCATCTCACTGGCCTAGATTTTCTGGCTTTCAGCACTGGCCTTTGGGGTTCCAGGTGCAGATCCTCAATACGGACAAGCATGAGACATTGCCCTGGGCTCTAGGCCACTGGCTAGACTCATGGAGGACATTGCCTTGGACTCTAAGTCTTTAGCTGGACTTTTGGGGGAAACTGCTGGGATCTAGGGCCTCAGCTGGATCCTTTGGGCTTCTAGTGTGTGGTTAATCTCTCACACTCCTTTGCATTTGACTTTTTGGGTAATTATCATAAAATAATCTTAGAAAGTATGTGTCCTATATTTAATGTATTCCCTTGCCAAATCCTGCTGACTACAACACATGTCAAACACATATGGGTGTACATACACAGATGTATAAAGTGCTTCTTCAGACAATTTAAATACAATTTCATAGGATACTTCCTCTTTATATCTTGAACTTCATTAAGCTGGTGAGGAGGACGGGTTGACCTAAAACAGTGCTTTGGATTATCACTTGTCAGCTATCGTTAGTCTGGACATCTTGGTGCATCCATGGATGCTAAAGCAAAAATCTGTACTATATCCATGGTACCAGTCATTGAGATCTTTAATATCCAATATTTGTCAAATCACATTCATCAGGATTTCTAAAGCACAAACTAAGATTCGTTTAAGTTGATCCAGATGAAGTGCATTTTCTAGATTAATTGTTGGAACAGAGGAGAACCTCAAAACCACCATTAGTTTTGGAGGAGATGGGCAGGTGATGGGTGAAGGAGTCTAATCTTGAGTCCACGGCCACCACAACCAGCTCGGCCACCACAACCAGCTCAGCCACCAAGGGCAGCATCACTCCCATCATTCCTTTTCTTTCAATCTACAACTCATATTTTCTTCAAATCCCCTTTTTCTTCACTCCTGATGTGAGCTCCATGAAGGCAAGAAATATTGTCTCTTTAGTTTACTGTTACAATTTTAGGGCCACGCTGGGTGCTTAAATAATTTTTTGGTGAACATATTGAGTGTGTGCAAGTATTTGTGTGTTCGCTGTGAGGATATGTGTGTGTGATTTGTATATGAGTGTGTGTGGTATGTGATTGTGTGTCCATGAGTACACGTGTGGTTGAGTGTAGTGTATGGGTATGCCTGCATGAGCATTGTGAGTGGGGAATGTGATTAGGCATGAGTGTGTGTTGTATTTGAGTATTCAGTATGTGTGGTGCAAACTTGTGTGTGGTAGATGAGTATGTGTAGTGTGTTAGGATGTGTGTGTCTGTGCATATGTGAAAGCATGTGATGCATAAATGTGCCTGGGTGAGTGTGTCCGTGCATCCACATGCATGTTAGAAAGCATGAGTTTTGACACTGTGAAAGAGGAAAAATGTCATGTGAATCTAACAAGGCTAGAGAATAAAAAAATAAAAACAAGAAAATTATGTTCCAGATAAATCATATAGTAAGAATAAATCTCATCTTAAAACACAGCTGTAGGGCCGGGGATTTAGCTCAGTGGTTCCACCATCTGTCTTGCAAGTGCAAGACCCCGAGTTCGATCCCTGGTTCCAAAACAAACAAACAAAAACAACAACAACAACAAAACCCCCACACAGCTATAGAATGAACTTCCTGGCCACTGCATTTGCACTGGGATTTGGCTGCAGCTAAAGATTTGGAAAGGCTGTGGCTATCAATTCAAAAGAAGTACACACAGAGGGAGCAAGTGTAGATAAATGGATGGATTAGGGAGTGGTTATTTTCTGTGTAAAGAATAACAGAACCAATTTAGATCTCATTTAGATTTTACATTTGTAATTCATTTTAATTTCCTCCTTCAAGTTACTTCTTTTATGGTATTCACAGTGTTCTAAGAAAATCAGTAAATTACCTCTATTGAAAGTTTGGGGTAGAAGAACAAGAACCATGCCTCAACTGAGCTTTGGGAATTATGGCTGGATTTAGGGTTTTTTATCTAATACAAAAATTTGCTGTATTACAATCATTGTTTTATAGTAAAATTTTTATACATAAAATATTCAAGATTTTCCTCTTTATCCTTTGTCTACCTAGAACATCCCATTGCACTCTTCTCTTTGAAAAAAATAGCTACTCTAAAATACTCCAAGTTTGATGGAGAATACAGTAACGTGAATCCCAGTAAAGCTTGTAGCTATATTATAAATCTATTGTTCCATTAAGGTAATGAAATAGAGTGAATAACTAGCGTTAGCTTTTTAAAAAAGAATAATTTTCATTAGTGTGGACTCAGGCTTTTAGGAACAATAGCCAAATGATTACTTGGTCAGTGATGTCATAGAGTAACAACAGGCCCAAAAAACATAAGCCAATGCTCATATGCAATACACCGACAAGAAATTAATTTATTTGGGGCTTTGGAAGCTGCCACATTACATGTACAATGCCTTAAGTGATTTCATCTCTGATCAAGATACAATGTTGATTCTATAAAATAAGATAATTGCACAGTAGTTTAAATGTTCTCATGAAATCATGTGATAAATCTGGAACATTGTTCTACAATATGTATAGAGCTACTGAACAACTAATACCTTGTGCAAAGTACACAATGATTGAAAAAGAATGTATGCATAATACATCCTTATAATATACTACTGATCTCAGCTAAATACAACTTATGAATACTGGAATATTTGTCTGGAAAAGCAAAAGGCCTCCACAAAGTTTCAATTTCAAAAATGGTGGCACTCTTCCACTTGTTTTAGATTTTTAAATGTCTCTCTGTTGAAGCAAAAATAAATTGAAGTACAAAATTCGTATTTTAAGCGTGTTAATATGGTTACAAAGAATTTCTTTTCTGAGAAATAGATGCTTTCAGACCACTACTAATTGCTTCCTTGGCCACAACAGACTTCCTGCTTTCTTTTATAGAACCTCTGGTTGACTATTAGGATGGCTCAATAGCATGGAACAGATCTGAGACTGTTCTGGAACTCAGCCAAGCTCCTCTTTCGATGGTAAAAGTTGTGTAAAGTGCTTATTGTCCAGAGATCGGGTATTTAGAAATAAAAACTGTCACAGAGTGATGCCTACAGGCTGGTGTTTACAATGTCAGGTCTGTAATACTCAGACATCTTTGAGTGCAGCTCAACACTTTCTGGTCCTTCTACCCTGTAGTGAGCAGTATTTGTGGTCTGGTTGGGGTCACCATTCTGCTGGCTAAAATGAACACAGAAGACTTCAATCCAAGCACACGGGGGCCATTTCTGAATTGGTCAAAGGCTGCTGTCAAAGACCAAAACAAGGCTGCTGTCCCTGTCTTTGGGTTGAAAGAGTGTCCCCTGACAGTATTGTAGGCTGCAGCAGTTCAAAGAAGAAGACAGAAATGACAGTGTTCATAGTAACCAATCGGTTACCAAGGTGAAAAGCCAACAGCCTTAGAGTGGAAACTATAAACTCTCATTTCAGGATCAATTCTGGCCCATGCACCTGCCTAAAAAGTGACCTTCACCTAAACTCACCAGACTAAGACACCGACTTTGTCTTTTATTCTATCAGATGAGTCACTTATATTACATTCGCTGCTTGAAAAACATTTTAAGTATATTCAGAAAAGTACTGCTATGATTTTATCATTTATTTTTTAAATATATGAGAGTATCCCTTTTGTATCTTCATTGAGCCTTAAAAGGAAGACTCTAGTTGTTTTGTTAAAAACTGGAAAATGCTTGAGCAACAAGAGCAGTTATGCATAATTATCATGATCCAGTCAAGCCAAGCATGGGGAGGGACTTCGCCATCATAGTATTTAGGTATAAAAGTAAGGAGGAAGTTTAAGCTGTTTCACCAATTCACTTCTTTTTTTGTGTGTGACTCATTTTATCAGCTCCAAAATGTTTCTCAGTTCCTCTAAGGAGGTGAGGACAAAACATTCCTTTTTTAAAAAAAAATTTATTATTTTAATTGTACAAACTTAGGGAGTACAGTGTGATAATTTTATACATGTACACAGTGTATAGTGATCAAATCAGGGTGGTTAACATTTCTGTCTCCTTAACTATCTAGAAATTTAATTAACATATAATCCTTGTGCATCCTACATATGGAAATACATGAGCCTTGATGAGAACAAAGTGCTCCAGTAATGTGAAGCACACACTACTGTCGTCTGGACCTGACTATTCAGAAGGGCCCCAGGAAGAAGCCCATCTGGTATAGACTCAGCCCCATGAGGAGGGAAGAGCAGTAGGGCTCAGACAACAGCCAGCCCTCACACTGCCCTCCAGGGCCCCTCCCTCATGGCTGCCATCTTCCTTCTCCCACACTGGCCTCAAGCCTGCCAGGCCTTAACTCAGGCTCTTACACGTCTCAGAAAATAAGTTTCCTTCCTTCCTTTCCAAATCTCAGATTTCATATAGGTGTCAGATCCTTTTGAAAATCTCTGGATTTTCTAACATACATTTTTTTCTTTCCTGAACTCTACTGTCTCAATCACAATGAAATCTAGTCTTACATTCAAGAGCTGTGCTGCTGATTAATTTAGCCAATCATTGTACACATAGGTTTTATTGTATATAAGAAAACCACATGCTATCTGCTTTGGGACTAAAATATAATAATTTATGAAACAAGTTTTGCTATGTTCATTTGCCATGTTCATTTCTATGTTTACATTTTTTAAATATTAAAGTACTTGAATGTGGATGTGTATTTTTATGATTCTTTGTATCCTATTTCTGAACATCCATATCATCCTATCCTCTTTATAAAAAAATGAGCATTGTTGAGATATAATCTATATGCCATAAAATTTACCACTTTGAAGTATAGGATGCTTTTGAATAGATTCAGAGTTGTGCAACCATAATCACTATTTAATTTTAGAACATTTTAATCAGTCCCCAAAGAAACCTATCCGCTAGCAGTTGCTCTGCATTTTCCCTTCTCCCCAGCCCCTGGCAACCACTAATTTGTTTTCTGTCTCTATAGATTTGCCTATTTTTGATATATCATATAAATGGAATAATATCCTATCTGGTCTTTTAAGACTGGCTTCTTTCACTTAACATAAAATACTCAAGTTCATCCAGGTGTAGCATGCACCATTGTTTCACTGCTTGTTATAGAGGAATGATAACATTTTTGTATGGAAATGCCTCAGTTTGTTTATCTGTTCGTCAGTTGATGGACAGTTGGGTTGTTTCCATTTTGGGGCTATGCTTCTCTGAAAATCCATGTACGAGTTTTTATGTGGACTTTTATTTTCTGATAAAATTGAGCACACATTACAGCCTCTACAGATTCTCACTAACACGAAGTAAGCAGCGAGGGATGCATCTAGCACTTTTCTATCATTCCTTTTGGGATTCAGGGAGTTAATGTTCCCCCAAGGTGTGCACCTTCTTTTTTCTATGATGTTCAAAGCATGTCATTTAGGTAGAAATGAATAGCAAAAGTCAATGCCCTTATGTTTGATTTCCCTTCTCGGGGCTGCTCTACATCCTTGGTCAAGAGGCTTTCCATATGTTAGCTTTATTAACTTATAAATGGGAGGAATATTATAAGTTAGAAAGAATCTAATTCAACAAAGGCTGTTACTTCGCTTTTGGATTGCAATTACAGTGCTCCACCGTGAACATTAGGAGCCACTGGAAGCCTGCTTTTCAGGCTCAGAAGCCAAAGATTAAAAGAAATTGAAATTCCTATAAAAAGTTAAGCTGTGTTTCAGAAGAAAAAGAAAGCCTGTGACCTTTCTGCTTTGCAATTTAAAGCATATTAAAATTTTTCTGCTTGCTCTCCTTGAATGACCCGTGGGGTTAAATCTGGAAGCCCCCAGTACTACTTGGTCTTTATAGCTAAAAGCATACTATGGAAAGAGCAAGCCATTGGTGTGTTATAAAATCTACTATTCACTCAGTTTTAATAGTGACAATGACAACTGAGGATGCATGGGAGAGCTCTGGAACACAGAATCTCAACAGATGTGAAGACAGGCTTTGAAGAGATAATGCTACTATTTCAACAGGCTATTTGAATCATGTGACAAAGAACATGGACTTTGAAAACGGCACTGTCCACTGGCAAAAGTCCAACTGTTGAACTATAAGCACTGTTTCTTATTCATTTTGTCATCCTTGAAATACCCATTTAGCTCATCAAAGGTGGTCCACGAAGCTAAATTGAAAGAGAGGAGTTTTATAGGTATGGGTGCTATTGAAAAACGAAGCACAATGTTCAGCATTCCCAGCTTTTAGACCTCTGAAACTTTCTTACTTAAAGGTTTTATACCTCTCAGAAATGATTCTACCTCTGGCTTTCTGCATCTTTTGCACAGCAAAAAACTCATTTCTGGCTTTCTCATCTTTTGTTCTGCTATTTTATATCAGCTTCTACTTAAATGGAATCATTCCGACACATGATTCACTGGGTCCTTGAAACTGTCCTTTCTTTCCTTTCTCCTCTTAACTACTTCACAGAGTCACACTTTGATGACTAAATGCTTTATTTTTGTTGGTGTAAGTTTCTGTTCCTACCATCTTCAGAAAGAAAAATGAGAAAAACAAGAGTAAAAAACACAATGACGGAAGGAGTATGTGGTTTTGGAATGAATGGGCTAACAAATGAATACATAGCCCATCTTCCAAGTGAATCACTATGATGCAAGTATGTACAGCCTGGCCTCACAACCCGTGTACCTGGGGAAGAAATTCCAGGTGTTGTACCACGATAAAAGAAGATGCTTCTCTTTCAGTGCCTTGACCTGGGCGAATATTTTAATTCAATGTTCAACAGTCTTTACTGAACACCTATGAAGCAGACAGTGTGCTGAGTACTTGACATACACACATGGACTATTTTCTCCCTTACCTACTAACAAGAACAACTGAACAGAAAACAAGTAACAGAAAGCAAGTGAATAAGCACATTGAAATATCAGAGGGAGGAAGCTAATCTTTGCTAATGACAATGATGCACCAGGCACCATAGTTGATGAAGTGAGCTATTGGAAGAAGAGGCCATGTTTTCAGTACTGTTTTTTAAGATGATATGTTGAATTGTACTTAAGAGGAATATGTCATATTAATAATTATATTCTCATCAAGTAAAATCAGTTACTATTCAATTACTTTATTCTTAGGACTTTCTATTTTGTATTTCACCGCAGATTTTTTTTTTTTTCATCAGTACATGTTTCCGAAATACAATGAGAATTGGTATATATATATATATATATGTCACATCTTAACCATTTTTAGAATGGCTTTTTGGTTCCTCAAGACACTGAAATAATCTAAGTTACGTTCTAAAAAAATAACTTAGGTTTATGAAAGATAATTCATGAGTATTGTTACTGGGAATCCCAAAATAATCAAGACAGAAGACATCCCCATCTTGGTGGATGCTACAATCTAGTGGCAAGAGACAAGTGACAGAGGAGTGAAAGAAAAAGCAAGTGATCTTTGCAGGCAGTAACAAGCAGGATGATGCGGTGGAGTAACTAAGTGGGGCATGCAGTTTGGAATGCAGGGACACGTCTTTGAAGAGGTGACTTCTGAACTAAATCACAAATGAAACACAGGAGCAGGACAGGCAGAGTAAACAGTGCCTAGAGAGAAGATGAGTTTGGCGAGTGCAGAGAACAGAAAGAATTCACGTATTCTTTATGGTGATCCAGAGGACAGGGTTAGGAGACAAGGGTTCAGAGTTCATTGGGAGCCCCATGACTGGAACAATGTGGAGGACCTGGATTTGCTTCTCCAGACAATGGGGCCTCCCCAGAGAGTTTTAACCAGCAACGTAGCATTTTCTGACTTACATCTCTAAATGCTTCCTCAGAGTACTGCATGCAAATGAATCAAAGCCTTCAAGGGAGGAGGCAGGAAGACCTGTTAGAAGTACCTTTTGGAGGTGCTTAAGCCAAACAGGTGGTACTTGGGCCAGCAGAGTGAATAGCGAAAAATCTAATGTCTGTATTTTCATAAAAGAATAATCTCTTTTAGGGTTGTGCAAGTGCCAGATACAGCTCTGTTTCCTGGTATTTCTTAACCATAGCACTTTCAGCAACCTCATCTCTTCATCCATATTAGGGCACAAGCTCCTGAAGCACAAAGTTCTGGCTTTTCTTTTCACTCTCCCTTGTCTAGGAAGTGCTGTTCTATATTCAGCGCCTCGTGGGTGCAAAATAAACATTGATTAAACAAACTGGGTAATGAATCATGTCTGCTGCAAGTGTGGGTGCCTGGAAACGTGGAAACCTAGAAGTGAGCTGCAGGCTCCCATCTTCAGACTGAAAATGGATTACCAACACTGGAGGGGCGGTGCGAAGTTTGGAACGGCTCTCCCCTTTCATCTTGCGGTGCCTTGGGAATGGCATGGTCATTCTATTACCACTTCCTATTGGCTGAGGGGAGACTGTCCACACACACATTCCAGAGAGCCCTTACCCATCACTCAGGCTGAGAAGCTGAGGATGTGATGCACGTTCTACGTGCCTGGATGGTTGCTGCTGATGAACAAGAGCCCTAAGCTGTGACACAGGCCATGGGTGAACAATGTCAGAAAAAATTTTACAGAAGTGTCTACACTCCATAAAAAAGGACGAGAGGGAAAAACCAAAACCAATGCAGTTGTACTGTATGGCAGGGATCAGTCCACTTTTTCTGCAAAGGGCCAGAACTAAATCTTTTAGGACCGTGTCTCTGCTATAGCTACTGCAACTCTGTCATGTGTCATAAAAGCAGTGTCTTGGGTAAATGACCAGACACTGGTGTTCAGAAAAAACTTTGTGTATGGATGCAGAATTTGAAAATCACTTTCAAGTGTTATGTGATATCAGTTTTTCTCTTTCAACTATTTAAAAACACAGCAATTCGTAATCATGAGACATACAAATATAGGCAGAAGGCTACTCAAGGGCCCTAGTTTACCAAATCATACTCTGTAAGGTAAAAGAGAGGGAGAATACTGTGTCTGAATATTATTCAAAAACTGACAATTTTGCGCATCTGTAATATTAGACACATTTCTTCATCAATGGCTTAATGCAAATTAAAATTTAGTCATTTGTGGAATGTGACCTTCTGATAACAAGGATTGGGTGGCATCCAATATCCCTGAGCATCTACTAATGGGGAGCTACTCTCTCAGCTGTCCCCCCTTCCTCTAAACCCTGAAACAAGTTCTCCACGCAGAGGCCAGATGAGCTGTTACTATTACACCAGGTCATTTGTTCCCCTTGAAATACTCCATGACTTCCCACTTGCATTTAAAAGAAGATGCAAATGCCTGATTTTGTCCTTGCTCAGTCTGATCTGTCACCACTCCCTCTGTTCAGTCATCTCAGTCTTCAGTTGGAGAGCTCTCCAGCCATTCCTTAGCCTGCAACAGTCCTTCCCTCGTTGCTAGCATGGCTGGTCCTCCTGAAGAATTTGGAACTCAGCTCAAATGTTGCCTCATCAGGGGCTGTGCTGAACCACCCAGTCTAATGCGGTTCTTCTCCCAGTCAGTTTCCATCTCACTTCCTTGGTTTATTTTCATCCTAGAATTGCTCTTTATCTGAATTACTTTGTCAATTAATTCTCTAAACTTGTTTTCAAAACGTAATCTGCAACAGAACAGGGCAATTTCTAATCACAGCTACATCTCCATTCTTAGAATCACGCCTAACATTCAGCATCATATACTGCATATTTGTCAAATAACGAGGAAAGGAAATAGAGGTGCGCGTCCTAGCATGGTAGTTTTAGAGTTGTGGTAGTATTTTACTCCAGTGGAGAATGAGGGAGAAAGGATAGAGTGGTTGGGGTGGGGGTGGGAAAGACTTCATTGAGCTTTGATAGAAGAACAGGGACTAGATCTTAAAGAAAGCCTTGGGCTACGTTAGGGCATTTACACTTCATTTCGAAGGCAAAGAGGAGCCACAGAAGGATTTGTAGCAGGCACGGAATAAAAGAGTTTACTGTATTTGTTGGAGTGTTCAGATTGGGAAAATAAAGCAGTATGTTATCATAGGCTCTGTCTACACCACTGAAGATGGGATTGGTCAAATAGTCATCAGAGAAAATTCTTAACTTCGGTGACCATGGAAACATGCCAAAAACTGAAATCACACTTAGTACAAAATCTGTCTGCATCTACAATTACCTACTTTCTTTTTGAGCTGGGAGTCCTTGAGGTAGTATCTGACATATGTCTGAACAAAAGAACTAGATAGATAGATGCTCCAAGTTTCATGAGTTTTGGTGTTGTCTCACAGAGAAAGGCTGTTTGGAAGGCCTATTTTTCAGCCTGCACTGTAAAAATGAGGATGTGGAATTAAAAAAATAAAAGAGTGCTTAACTTCATGCTTCAGTTCAAACCCTCATGGCCTGACTGATCCAACCACGGAAATGAGATTTCTGAGTGAGATAAGCCTCTCAAAATGTGCCAGTGCAAGGTGGAAGCCATCTCAACATTTGAAAAGCAGGCTGGAAGAATTATTTCTCTTACATATAAATCTACCTGCTTTCTTCCATTATTCTTCACACTTGGAACACAAAAGCATTAACTTGCCTGTACCTTCTTTTCCATGATTCCACTGAGGAGGGTGAAATGAATTAACCCTTTAGAAGCTAGTAATAAAATCTTCCACAAAGATGAGAGGCACAGCCAAAGGTGAAGGCTGTTGGAGGCCAGTGAGGGCCGGGATCAGCGCTCTCAGACAGAGGCTTGTTTTGCAGAGTTATCCCTAAGCTGCCTTTTCACCTACTACACAACGGTAAAGTTCGTGCAGTCTAAGACTTCCTTTCTTTTAGGGAAAAAAAATAAAACAGGAAGTTACCAACTTCCCATGGAGGTTTCTATTTGCACAGTCACATATTCATTCACAATTTAAAAATGTTTAAGATGATCACAAATGGCTCATTGAATGTTTGGTGCCCATTATCCACAAATTTATTGTTTCCATCTCCAAAATGAGCATCTTTTTCATTCACTGTCTCTCTACTTCCTCAGAAGCATCCTCTGTGGCAGTGTGCACTGTCCTCAGTTTACCTTGATTTGCTCTCAAGCCTCAATCTTCTAATTAAAGGCCAGACATGATTAAAGTTTATTTTTAAGAACTACATCTTTCGTGCTAATAGAGTCTGGGTTTGGCCACTGGTTGGCTTCAGCTGCTTGGAAACTTCCAGTTAGAAACAGCTTGAAAGAGGGAATGGTCTGAATCCAAGGAAGGCAGTGGTTAGACCATGGGTGCTGGCAGGGACAAGAGCACCAACTGGCACAAAGCAGCACTCTGCACTGCTCCTGTCCCCTGTGGCCACGGTCTCCCTGAGCCTCCACTCTTCCCGCTTGGGGAGGCCCAAGAGTACATCCTACCGCTGGATGCAGGCTCCAGCTGCAGCATTGTGAGGCATGGTAGTCCCAGGAGAAGGGAAATTATCTGAATCTACAAGGAAGGACACGATCCAATTTGCGGGGTCCTCTTGAATTGAGGTGGCTTGAGGAGACTTACCGAGAAATCATCACTGGGGAAGAACAGGAGGTCTTGAAGAAGATCATCCCAGTGGGTCTTTTCAAGTTCTTCAATGACAGTTTCATAATCCAAAGGCTCAAGAAGCCTAGGCTTTTCCTGCTGCAGAGAGAAAAATGATGTTAACCACTCACAATGTCATCTCAGTTCTCCACACCTGGTTCAATTTCATTTCTTAGTTGCCACTTTAGTTATTTTTTTCTTAGCACATGTTAGAAGTACACAGTGATTCCATTCATTGTGGGGAGTTGGCACATGTGTACAACACATCTTCATTCTTTATTTCATCCCCCGTATCTCTTGGTCCCCTCTCCTTTTGCAAAAGATCTATCTTTCCATTTCCCATTATTTTTTATTTTGCTTATATTTCTCATATAAGAGAAGTGGTTTGATATCGCCGGTTTTTCCAATGAAGTCACCAAGACTCCAGGAATTGGGGAAAAAATCAGACAGCTATTCTTTTATTTTCAGAGCTGAAATAATGTGAGGAGATCCTGAAATACATGGCCTTCAGTCTGTTGCCACCAAGTCTCCAAGGCGCACAGTATCCCGTCTATCATATCCACAGGAAAGATGTTTCTGTGAACTTGATCTTTGCCAACCCAAAGAAAGGCCTCCTGTTTACCTGCTACAGTGTAATGATGATCACCATCAGTTTTGCTGAATTAGATACTTCGTTGTGAGTTTTAGCTGGATCAATTTAGAAATTCTGGCACTCTGCTAGCAATCAAAATACCACAGCCCATTTTAGTTGCCACTGAACCCGGATCCTATGTCAGGACTGACTCCTTTGCTCTGAGCCTCTTTGTCTCTACAGAGAGAAGCTGGGTCCACCTCTAACACAACTGAACAACAAAACTATTACAGACCCACGGTAGTGACAGCAGGAAAGTCTGAAAAAAACCCAGATAATCACACAACATCAAAACGCTGAACCCAAGAGGAAACACTCTCCCACCAGGGAAGATTTCCATAGTGCCCAGAAGTAAATGTTCAAGGGGAAGACAGGATTGCATCATTATGGGATGGATGTGTTTTCTCTAAACTATACGTAACTCATAAAGTGAGAAAAATAGACCCCTCTGAAGAACACACACACAAAAATCTTACAAAACAGAAATCCAAGGACTCAATCTGAGTCCCCTAGCCCTTTGATGAAATATTTATGAAAATTAAGTGATAAAAGATGATCCTTTACTTTTGGGGGAGCTCCCAGAAGCTTGAGGCCCCTCTATGCAGTTTAGATGCTAAAGTGAGCTTGTCAGTGGAAAAGATATTTACTTTCTCGCCTTAGTCACTGCAACCGAAGCTCTGCCTCCCGCCCCTGACTGGGCCTCCCCTCCCCTCCACTCAGTAAAGGACACAGACTTAGCTTTGATTTAGATTTAGCTTCTAGGCCTTCTTCAGAAGATCTCTGACTGTAAAATTCCCCAAACTCTCAGTGACTTTTTAAAAATTGCTAATGGACTACTCAAGGTAGCAGTCAGTAGTTACCCTGATGATTTTCCTAGCATAAAAAATAAACCAAACGAAATGTGGACACAGCGGGCCACCAACAAAGATCTCATACATTTTCTGCAGTAAAAGAAAAACCATAAATGCTTAAGTAATCTGACGGCAATGTAAGGTGAATTGTCTCACTGGAAGGGGCCTTCAAGTCAAGGGGCTATATTTAGCAAATAAAAATACATAAATCCACAGAGTATTTGAAGAAAAGAAAAAATTTAATCGCTCAGCACAATCTCCTTAGTGGAGGTGTTGTGAAAAATTGAAAATTTTGAAGTAGGAAATATGGGGGTACAATGGCATGACTTTGATAATTAAAAACAGTCTTTCTATATACCCTTCATTTTGATGTTATTGACCTTTATAGATATATTTTAAGTGCCAATTCATTTCCCCGGCAAAAGTTAATTCCAAGAATCACAAACTGATAGCTCAAAAGGCAAATTCAGGGTCCAGATGTTTGATTTGGTGCCAACAGTTACTTTATTCTGTTTTTGTTTTAAATTGACTTTGACTTATTTAAGAAATAGTATTTCACTCTAGCTACAGGCCTTTATAGTCTTTCTCTATTATCTCTTACCCTCCAACATCCACATTTGTATCACCAAGGCCTCATAGGCCTTGAAGTATGAAATACTTCACTTATTCCGGATGTATTTTTTTCTAATATGAATATGTATCTATGAAATGCGGCATTTATTAAAAAATGTACAATGGAACCCTATCAGGAAGCTCTCTTCTCTGCCATAGATCTTCATGGTTGTTTCTGTCCTTTTCTCTCGCCAGTTTCCTTGGCTTACGTATGTGATGCCCTTCAGTGCTCAGTGCAGCAGCCTGTGATGTGGGTATGGATACTTCTCTCTTTTCTCCCTTTTCTCATCCAATGTGAGCAAGAGAGCATGACTTTAAAAGGAAATGACATAAGGATGTTTTGAGTGGCCTTGCACAATCTGGTTTTCATTACCTTTTAAATTTTATCTCTCATTAGTCTCAAACTTGAGCATTAATTAAGGAGAGAAGAAGGTCTTTCAAAGAAGATCTTTTCTTGAGACCTAAACTCTATAATTAAGCCAATCAGAGCTCCCAAGACAAAGATTATTGATAAAACCTTAGAGAAACTAAATCCTAAGCTCTCTTTGATCTAATCAATAAAAGATAAAGCCTTCATACATCTGTAGGAAGACATTTTTATGTATTCATCTCAAGCTATGACATGTGATCCAATTAATAAATAATATTTATTAGAATTTGTCTATTTAGAATATGGTACTGAGGTTATATTGACACTGGGATCCAAAATTTGACATATCCGCTCCATAAATTTTAGGCTTTGGGGGGAATAGATTAGTAAAATTCGCTATGCTTTTAAGGATCTTGTTAACCAATGCATAACACTCAAGACACTCAATGTGTCATAATTTTCTGTATATGAAGCTTGACAAGAAAATACCGTTGATGTATTCTATGGCACCCAGAAGTTGGATTTGACCAAGCTTGCCACAAAAGCTATATGTATCTGTAACGGCATGAATCCAGGCTATCCAACCAGTAGTATCCAGCTCTCTTTGGAGCATGGAAGATGTCTTCTCAGAGTTTTGGTCAAAGAGACACATGCACACAAGAATGGTGGGGTCACTTCCTTTCTCACTACTGCTCCTTGCAGAGACACTGAGTGCAGCAGGGAACTGAGCAGCATTGCCTTACAGCTTTAACAAGGGTTGGGGTGTCGCTCTTGAATTCATTGTGCCTATTTCTTTTGGAAATGTACCAAATGGGAGAAGGTATGTGACAAGGTTACCCTGCATCGCATTGGAATTTCACAGTGCTTTTTACTCTTACTCTCATTCTCTCAAATGAGTAATGAATTTCATCAGGGATTCTAAAGTCACTATGCACGGGAAATGGCACCCACCACAGCAGGGTCATGCTGCCCCACATGGTAATAGGCTCTATTCTTCTTAACACAGTTTTAAAAGATTCATTTGATCTAGTTCCCTCAACCCACAGCTCTCTTCCAAATCAACTTCACGGCAGAAAAATGGCTCCTGTCACAGAAACAAATCTTTCTTCCCCTGTACTTATTCCATGACTTCTCATGGAATGCCAACACACATTCTAAGCCATGGAGAGGTGAAGCTGCCATCCCGGTAATAGACCTGTATGCCAAGACCATTCAGTTGGCTTGAAACAAGCAGACTCTTCCTTAACTAACAATTCTAATGTCAAGAACATGGTTCTTGACCATTGCAAAGATCTAAATGATTTTCATCATTATAATTCAAAATCAAATGGGTGAAGAAATGAAGTAAAACTCCCACATTTTACATAATTAAATTACCACCCTAGACCTTTCTCCAGAAGTGCAATCTAAGTACAAAATAACCTAGAATACCAAGACTTTTTTCAAGAAAGTCCAAAGTACAAGGAAGAGTGTAATTATAGGTTTTCTGTGTACAGGACCATATTACATATTCTATAGCCACAGTCCTGTGCTATGTAAATTTGGGCATGGTAATAACATCTCCATACCTTGGTTTCTGCATCTGTAAAATGGGTTAGTAGTGGCTACTTCATAGAATTAAATCAGGTAGTACTTCTTAGAAGAGCACCATATCTATTGTACTCACTTTCCTAAATATTAAATTAATAAAGGCTTTGGAATACACATTTCCGTAATCATAGATTGAAAGAATCAGTACTATAAATTTAATGTGTACAAAGAGCAAACAGTAGCATTTCCATAAACCTGTGTTGAGTAATTAACTTTATATCCTTTCATCCAGATTCAGGAATTAGTTTTTAGGATAATATCTTAAAGAAACAAACAAACACATGTAATCTAAGATGTACATAAGGATGACTTTGCAACATTATCTTTGTAACATCACTAATCATTTGAGAAATGCATATTAAGACAACTCCAAGATGCCATCTCACTGCAGAAAGAATGGCTATCATTAAGAAATCAACCAATAACAAATGCTGTTGAGGTTGTGTGGTAAAACGAACTCCACTGTTGGTGGGAGTATAAACTGGTACAATCGCTATGGAAATCAGTATAGAGATTCCTCAAAAAACTATGATTAAAAACAACAACAACAACAAATAACTATAATTAAAAGTTCTATTTGACCCAGTTATTCCCTTTCTAGGTATCGCTCCAAAAGAGTTAAAAGCACATCACAGTGATATATACATACCCATGTTTATAGCAGCACAATTTATAAAAGCTAAATCTTGGAAACACCCCATATGCTCATCAACCTATGAATGGATAAAGAAAATGTGGTTTTTATCTATAAGGGAGTACGACTGTGTCATAAAGAACAATAAACGAGACATTTTTAGGTAAATAGATGGACCTCCGGACCATAATTTTAAGTGTAATAAATCAGACACACAAGTGTTGCTTGTGTGAGAAACTTAAGGGGTAAATAAGTCACCAAATGGAGGACAGATATTGGGAAGCAGGAAGAATATGTTCAAATGGGAAACAGAACGAGGGGAGGGAGAGAGGGAGGGAAGGAAGGGAAAAGAGATTTTAAAAAGAGAAGGAATAAAACGGAAACACTTTTTTTTTAAATGAGCAGGAGAAGAAGGATTGAAGGGAGGAGAAGATTGGGAAAAACAGAAGAATGAAGATATATTACGCACAGGTACAAATTCCCTATGATGAATGTGATCACTATGTATGCCAAACACATGCTAATAAATATTTTTTTAAAAAGATAGAGTAAACACTCACCTTCATCCAAGGAGGATAAGAAAGAAAATGTAGGCAGCTTAGTGAAGACATGAGAGCTGCTATTCAAAAGAGTGGCTCATGATTTTCAAAGAAGTATGTGTAGCAGACAAAGAATTAAAGCTATCATGAGCTTTGGGAAGGCATTGCAACTAGGCTAGAGACCGGAGTAAATCAATGAATAATTGTGCTGCAGAAGCCATGAATTTACTGAGCTCTTCAATTTTTCAGTAAAGTTAGTTAACTCACAATGTTTTGCAGACGATTGGCTTTTAAGGGGAAAAACTTGGGGATAGTGGAGTACATAATCGACATAGCAAGCATTGCTACCAATGAGAAGACAAAGAAAGGACACTACATCAGAAGACGAGACCCTTAAGATCATTGTGATAATGGGTCTAGATTCACGTATATTATAGCATTAGTGTTCAAATCAGAATATCTAAATCTCTAAGGGGTAGTCGTACTGGAAGGGCAGAGGCAGGGAACAATGGAAAATAATAAGTCATCAAGGATAAGAAAATCAAAAATTGAGGCATATCAATCCTATGAAACTCTTCATACCATTTAAAATTGGGCTTTCTGAAGATTATACTAAAAAGAAAATAAAATGGATACATATTACTGTTTAATAAGGAAATATTATACAGTGGAATAATTGCACAAGGCTTAAAAATTTAAAAAAGGATTCTAGATATAAATCCAAAGATTATTAATTATATTTGAATGAGACTATAATATTCAGTATTTTGCTATTTAGATTCTTCTGCATCCTTCAACTTTTATATAATACACATGAATTGCTTTCATCATGGTGAAAAAAATTAACTTGGCTTCTCAAAACTATCAAATCTTCTTTGACACACTGGGAGTTATTTGATTTTAAAATTGTTTACCCTTTGATAATCCACCAGAGGGGGAACCTAGACATATCACAGTGAGATTTCGCATGGAAATTCAACCACTAAGAGATTCGAGTGATTACCAAAAAGGATGCACAAAACACATGGGAAAAGAGATGAGGGGAAATAATTACAGACTAGGAATATGGTTCCAGAAATAATGTTAGCACAAAAGGGAAGCACAATTAGGAATTTAATAACTAAAGTCTTTTTGGCTTTGTAGGAAACCAAAAATATCTGGTGACTTAACCACCTATGTGCAGTATTGAATGTCACAAAGGATTAGAAGCCAGAAACTACTGGGAAGTTCAGAATCTTTTATCTACCAGGTAAATGACTAGAAATGTCACCTGAGTCTTAGCTGATGGTGGCCTGAGTGGGTAAAAAGAGCAATGTTTTAAAGATGAAGGAAGTGATAAGTTAATAAGTGAACCCCAAAATACCAGACAAATATAGATTTGTCTTTATTCAAAAGTGAATGAAAATTATTCTACATTTTACCCCCAAACTTATACCAAAACCAAATCAAATCAACCAAGCAAAACCACCAACTGCACTAACTCCAGACACTTTCCTATATGCTTTTATAATTATCCAATTTTCTTTAAAAACTCTGATAACAATGATGCCAAGAAATGCAAAAGAGATAATAATAGAAGAAAACCACTGAAATTAAAAAAGGAGCAGAATTTCCTCTGTGTATCTCCTAAATCAAGTCAGCCTGCTCTGTCCCCCATAGGAAGGAGGAAAGCAATCTATTCAATTACACGTATCAACAAATGAAAATTGAAATTCCACCATGTATTTTCCTTGAGATACAGCCTAGAAAATACTTTCATGCATTTACACTTTCAGATCCAAAGCAAAGGATTAAATTTAGGATTGGTTGGGTATTAAGCCCACCAGCTTTCCAAATAGAAATATCTAGAAAACAATCAGTGTTGGAGATATTTACCACTTCTTTCTGTAGCAGAAATACGAATGATCTTACCAGTGCTGGGGAGATACTTAGGAAGTGGTTGGCAGAATCAGGAAGAGTGAACAATCCCTACAGCACATCCCTTGTGTGTGGGGGGCACATATTTGGGTTCCAAATTTTAAATGTAATTAGGGAGGTGAGCCTTTGTTACTGACTACTGGAGTCACTCTAGTTATGTTCATCTGAACTAGTTATTCTTGGTTCTCCTTTTCAGAAAAATTTTGTCTTTCCATGAAACACTAAGAGAGAGCATTTTATATCTTACCTTTGAGAACTGTTATGATCTTTCTATGATGTGCAAGGCCTCCTGTGATGCTTTCTGGCACTCCTTCACCCTTCAGTCACCCTTGTCATTGCTAGCTACCCGAATCTTTGTTTTACTTTTAATATGCATAACAAAATTAATCCTACACAGTGTCTGATATAGGATTAATCTTATATCCTTTTTCAATATGCAAAATACTTCATCCTGCTCATTGACACAGAAAAGCCAACAAAAATAGGTATTTACTTTAATAATGCAGGCTCTATTAAAGCATAACACGATAATTATTTAAAAGTTCTTTTCACATCTTGGCATACAGGCAAGGAAATAGGGTCTTTAGTGACACCAAAAAAGAACTCCCATCTTGAGGTCTCTAAAACGATTAAGAAACAATGCAACTGTTAACTGATATCAGTGTTATCAGCATAACTGACTAAATTTCTTAGAAAAAAATAACAGATCTAAATGATATATGGATTCTTTAGACCCTAACACAATCCAGGACTCTTTGGCTTTAATGTGCTTGGAATGGAACCAACCTCCACACTCTTCGCGTTTAAAATAAATGAGAAGGTCGGAGAGAGTTCCATGCAGCTGGATCCATGGCTACAGTGTGAGCCTGTGGTCGCGTGACAGATTTAATTCATCCTTTCATCAGAGGGAGCTTCTCTGCACAACCTCTCAAATCTCTGAGCTTCAGAAAGCAAGATTAGCTCTTCTTACCAAAAAGGAAATGATTAAGTAAGGAATAAGTCATCTTACGCCGACCTTTTAACCTGTTCTCTGTCTTGAGCCACAGTTTCATGGGAATGGAAAAACACTAGGGAAATCAAAGCTAAGAACTGTACAGCTGGGCAAACTCAGATTAAGCTGAGTTTGGAAATGGTTTCCTTGGTAACAAGGACAACATAGAAATCAACCAGAAGCAATTCTTTGAATGTTAGTTCATTCCAGTAAAATATATCAAATTAAATTTGGTAAAGTATAAAGTCCTTTGCAAATATAAGGGATATATATATATATATATATATATATATATATATATATGATCATGAGTATAAGGGATAATTAATTCATCACACCCAATACAAACATTAGAGTTAGAAAAATCAGAATTTTGTTTTGTTAACTCTTAATGAAAATTAAGAAACCAAAGACAAACTGTACAGGATTTTTGATGTAAGGTATACTCTTGAATTGAATTCATACTTTTTCATTGTTTTCTTTTTAGGGAACTATGACCCTATATATATCTTGGTATTATGTCCAAATTCATACATTTTGCACAGCAAATGAAAATAAAAAAATAGCAGTGGTTGCTTCTTTGTATAATGTTAGTACTTGAAAAGAAGTACAAAATAGCCAAGAAGATCTAAATCAAATTAAATTACATGTCTCATTTAGTTTTCTAGAAACACTTGAACGATAATAAATATCATTAAAAATACATCACAACCCAATTACAGGGTTTCCTGACACTGGGGAAATTAATGCCCTAGAGCAAACTGCGGGGAACTTTTAATTTGTGAGAAGTCTGTGATAAAAGCTGCAACCAGCTTAAACTTTTGACACTACTTCAGTATTTTAATACTCATACAAACTTTCACTCACATGTCTAGTGGTGACTGCATACATGTAGCATATACAAAAATGCACATAATTCTGTCAATAACATGTATTCTATATTTTCAACCAATCTTTCCATATTGCTAACCCATTCTTTTATCCCGTTATCTGTGGCTACTAGAGATTGAATACCCATCATGGTATTTTTGTTGCTGTTGTTATCTCGCTTTGGAATCAAGCACCATGACTCTTTTTAGTACTGGAATTTTAATTTCCTTATCAAGACTTCTCTCCCTACTCCTAAGGGGACCAGTCTTGGTGTGTCTGATCATTAAAGGGTCCTGCTCTTCTGTGGTCAAGAGTAAGTGATCTCAGTGAGGCCCATTCAACTCTTCCCTCCAGAACTCTGAATCCTGAGTGGAGGGATGCAAAACCCGAGGAAAACATTGGAATTTTCTCATGTCTGGGTCTTTATTCTCACCAGACCATTCATTGCTTCTGAATACCAAGACCATGCCTGATTCCCACTGCTCCGAGCCACTGTAAATCCATTCCCAGTTCTCTTCCAAGCCTGTCTCCCCAACCATTTACTGGAATAGGATTTTAATTCTTGTAACTAAAGAAATCTAATGCTATAAAGTACAAGATGTAGCACGTATAATAAAAGACTGTCGTTTCCTCAGTTTATGTTTATTTGGATTTGAATGGTTTGAAAGGATCTCTTGCAGCCAATGAGTTCTGTCTCTTAAATACAGAAATTTAGGTTAATAAAGTCATATATTAGAGTTGCATCTCAATGCCATCTCATTCTGTAAAATATACGACATCATGGATCATAGGATGGGGGACTCTGACCTTTTGGGTTTTGAAGGTGATACACTAACTGCAGCCCTCTAATTTTCCATTAACACTAATTCAACTCTTCACTTCCCAATGACACCAAACATCAAGAAGTCAAAAAATAAGTTTATGGCCACATTTCTTTTCAGTGCTAACAGGGTCACATGCTATCATCTTGCTCTCCATCAGAGGTGCTTTCTTCACTTGGAAGTGCTGGCAGATCCCTCCAGTGTGTAACAAACAAGGCGTCTCTAAGCCATTTCCAGCTCCAGGTCACTATCCTTCAGTCTGCCATTTTATCCAAAAAGTCACAGTTGCTCTGTTTGTTATATTAAAATAATTTATGCATGTTTGCCCATGGAAATAACAGTCCCACCAAAAATTGTAATAATCATAGTAACAATAGTTACTACCATTTTAAATAACATATCCCATAAATATTAATAATAGCAACTTTCTACCACTGCTATAATGACCAATGGCAAGAACCATGATATGCTTTTAATATCTTCTATTGTTTAATACCAACATTAATCCTAGAAGAAATCATCATAGTTTTGGTGTGTGTGTATGTGTGTGTCTGTGTCTGTGTATTAACAGATGAGGAAGCTTGGATTCTGAAGACTTGGGTAGAGATCTGAATGGAAGTATTTTAACCCAGCTCACCCTGAAACCTACATGGTCTACTCTAATCCATCAGTAAAGAACATGGACATGAAAGGACAAAAAGTAGCAAAGCTTTGTTTGTGTGTTTGTTTCCTGTTGGGAAGATTTTGTCATAGAGCTATAGTTGGCACTACTATTCTTGCTCCCTTTGTGAGTTTTCCAGTGAAGATGTTAGAAGGCTAGAAGACGGCATGAAGTCACTAAACATCTCAGTTGGGAAAGGAGGACAAAGAAGAAAAAATAGTTATGGTAAGGTGAGGAAGATGAAGAAAGGAAAATGAAAAGGTAGTCTTTGGAACCACATAATGAATGCTCATAATCCTTGGGTTAGTATCCACATTGGAAATTGCTACAAATTGAGGGAATCTTCAAAATCAAAAGGTTTTCATCGATGCCAGCATCAAGAAATAAAAAGTTACTGAGATCCTGACTTTAATTCCTTGCACCATGACACTCTCTTTTCATGACACATGGTCTACGTCCTGCTCAAGGGACAAGTAGCTCTCTCCTGCTGTCACTCTCCTCCTTCCCTTAGCAGTTGCTTTGGGGAAAGTGAGGTCATTCCTGGGCAAGCTGCAGACCCCACTCCCAAGTACACTCTGGAAGTACAAGGCTCCTCCGCAGCTCCCTGGCACCTGAGGTAGCTGCTGCCTCTTGCTGCAGCCCACACCCAGCATCCTCTGACCTGTGCTCCCCTAGATTCCTGAGCCAGGTCAAGTTGCAAAGCACATTTCTCCACTTCTGTGGTTCTGGTTGAACTTATGCCCTTCCCCATTCCTGCTTCTTTGTTGTCTTCAACCTGTCCATTTATAAATTTCATTCCCTCTAACTGCTGTGTTTCAACTCAGATTCAATCTCATTTCATCTTCCTGCAGCCATCGCCTTGGGGCCTGGGAGCCCATCCTCTCCTTCCTTTCAACCAAGAGCTCATTCAAGGGCCTAAGTAGGCAACACTCTCTGCATATCTGTGAACTACAAAGAGTGACTGTAGAAGCACATCTGAGCAGGGAGGGGTGCTGTTCACATTGACATCGAAGAATAGAGCATAAAAAACTGATTTGAAAGGCAATAGCACGATGTAATACACAGTGATGTACTCAGGAAATATGTTGAAGCCATTCAGATTAGATCATCTTTCTACAGAAAGAATTTTCATGCATATCAAAAGTTTTCTAAATACTTTGCTATCCTACGAAGTAATGATCCACAAACCAGTAACAACTTAAAAACAAATCTCTGTTATTTTTTAAAGTTCTGTATTTGTTTCTGTGCAGATGATTGACATAAAAACTCAATCTAATCATGTATTTAATCTTTCCAAATTAGGACATGAAATTTGGGAAAGAAATGATCTTTTTATTGACTTCCTTTGTACCAGAGATAATATTAAATAATTCTGGTAAATACAAAAATAGAAAGGCAGTTACAAAGAAAGCCATCAACCGTAGGACACTATACATATTTCAAAGATAAAAAGAAGTTGTTCTACTTGATAGTCTAACAAGTAAGTTTCATTTTCCTTGAACTTTTCTCATAACACAGTTATGTTCTCTAAACTGTATATTGCCTGTGATAAATGGGTGAAAATATATCGAGCAATTTTTGTCAATACATTTGAAAGTGGTATTAATAATGGAAACTTCCAATACAATTAAAATTTCAATCGCAAATCACACAGCTTCAAACAGCATTTGAGAAAAATAATTCACAAGATTGTTAGTCTGGCTCAAGAGAGTATAAGGCTTGGGTGGGTTATTTATACATTTAGGAACTCATAGGGGTCTGGATAAATATTCTAGTTTACTAGGAATTATGTAATTTTAAAATTTGCCTTTGAGCAAGAACTGGCTTGTTGAGTTCAAAATCCACATGATCATTACAAAAACTGATATTTTGTAGCCATCATTATTTCTCCTTTCACTATAATATGAGTATTTCCAAAAGTTTTAAGGAAACTATGGTTTTATTCTCTAATTTTACCTGAAGCCTTGTGCCCATCTTTTGGGTAATTTTGTGACTTGAATCTTTTTTCCTCTAATCACCCACTGAGTAGACTTCAAAGCCCATCTAGGGATGCTGGTTTAGGTTTTAGAATGCTGAGATGAATGTGATGTGGAAAGTCCAGCCTGGCTTTGGGTGGGTTTCTGCTAAATTGAGCCTAAAGAAGGGAAGGAAAAACATGCTGTTTTTGAGGCAAACTTCACTGACCCAGAAGGATTCGGGAACCTGGAAGACAAAAGTTTGACACAACCCACAAGCGTGTCTCCTGAGGAGCTCAGTTACTGTAAAGGCTCCCAGGATGAAAGTCTCTGGCCCAGCACCTTCAACTATAGTCACTGAAAGCCAGTGTACTAGGACTGAGTCCCCTCTCCCTTGCCCTTGGAAGTAAAGCTATTTTATTTGGTTTTAATAATACTACATAACACTGTTAATTTTTTACAGCATTCAAACCATGTTTAGCAGGCATGTTATCCAATCTAATTCAAGTAAGCAGTGCTAAACCCAAAAGGGTTATTATCCACATTTTTCAGAAAAGGAAATTGAAGCTCAGAGTGATTTAAGTAACTGTCCGGGAGCTTGTGAGAGTCAGACAGAGTGACCCCAAGACATCTGTCTCAAATCTAGCATTCTAATTACTTGTTTCACCTTCTTGGATTCTGCTTTCCAAAATAAAAACCACATCTTAGGATAATATTCAAGAATGGATTAAACAATCCTTTCCTCAATAGAAGAGACAACCTGTGAAAGTAGATATGCCTCTCTAAGGGAGAACAAAAACAGGCAACGGTAGCAGGAAAGTCCCCAGAGCCTTCCAGAGAAGAAAGCTAATCACTGTATGAATGATCTTAATTAAATTTGAATGCATTGCTGCTGGATGCAGTAGGAAAACACTGTGTCCTTACTGGCTGCTTTTCCCATAGTACTCAGTAGCAATGCATTCAAATTCAATTAAGATAATTCAAAGAGTGATTGGCTTCATTTTACGGTGAGACACTGGGGACTGTCCTCTCGCCAATCCTGTATGTGAGGTGTATGTAAGATAGACATGTTCTCCTCCGTGTGTTGTCTTTCTAAGTGGACACACAAAAAATGTGAATCTCAGGCTGACATAACCCATGGCACTACTAAGTTCCAATGAGACAAAAACAGTAGGGAAATTACACTTTGGAGTGGTTTAAAGGTTAAAATAATCTCAAGCCAAGCCAATTTTTGAAATAATTTCACTTTTTACACTGACTTTTTTTTTTCCTTGGTGCTGGGGATTGAACTTGGGACCTTGCTCTTGGGAGGCAGGGGGCAGAACCACTGAGCTAAATTCTGGGCAACAATTACACTTTTTACCAGGCTGAAGGCAAACAACTGGTAAGGTTTTTATGGTGCCATCAAGAGGTCACAACTGGGTTCTTTTTTCTGGTAAATGGGGAACAAAATTTGGATCCAGGACTCTGTATATTCTGGTTGGGACATACTAGGTAAAAACCTTAGCTACATCCATGGGAACAAGGCTGATGGATGTGATCATATTATGTGTGCTCACCAACAGCAGACATGCGGCTCTGAGACAGAATCTGAACAAGCAACACAGCACCAATCCTAGTGGCCAGGCCTCTCATAAATCTGGTTACTATTAAATACCAACAAATAACTGTGAGTATAAAGAGAGCCACTATTAACTCAGGGGCAGTGACTTGCTCTTGGTTTTAGCCTGTCAAGGGCTCAATGACTATTCATATTCATAAATGACAATTCAGAAATAGTCTTTGATGCATACATAACTTTTACAGCTACTTCTATTTCAAGATTATAGACTTTATATTATAAAATGATTTCTTATGGTCAACGGTGGTTTCAACTTAGCAAAGAGAGTATTTGATAATGTTTGGAGATGTTTTTATTTGTCACAATTGAGAAGAAGCTATCTCCAGCATTGCAGGGCGGGGATATTGCTAAATATCTTACAATGCACAGAGCACTCCTACAAAAAAACCAAAAAAAACCCCCAGAAAATAATTATCAGATCCCAAAGGACAGTGGTGCTGAAGTTGAGAAAGTTTGTCATAAAGAAAAGGAGAAAAGCTTGAATCATTGATCATACTGAGAAAATGATCTGTCTTCTAAAATGAGCTACGAATAATGTTGCCGTGGCCATTTGTCACATGAAGTAGGCCTTCCACATTACATACAAGTCACCGAAGGGCTCTAGCAGTCGGCTCTGACATTCAACTGTCAGTATTTCTTACAGACAAAAGTCTAGAGTCCTGTAATAAGTATATATTTCCAGAGCCCTCTTTCCATTGGCAAAGAATAAGGCAGAAATATTTGAACCTGTAAAACAATACCAAATCTTTTGAAACTTTAAAAGGTATCAACTTTTATAAATCCTTCTGAGCTATTCTACTTACTTTTTCTTTTATATTTTGGATTGCTCTTTCTAGGAATTTTAAAATAAATTAGTGTATGATGAAAACAGAATATCCACCTTTAAAAAAAACAGCTATACACAAGTCATCAATTAAGGCCTTCATTTATATAATTACAGGCTTTTTAAAATAAAAGGAATAAGTGCTCCAGTAATAATAAATCATACCATAGTATTAAGATAACATTACAAGAATTCCAAATATTCTAGTAATGTTATGCTTATTTAAACCCTCTTTAAAAAGTTATATATAGCTTGGAAATAATGTGATTTCAAAATAATGATGCAAGTAAGACAGGATATTTATGAGTCAAACTGAATTTTCTGTTTTATACAGGACTTTACCCAGGAGCTTAGGTTAGAAAACTACTTGAGAGCCAAGGCTTTTAAAAAGAAAGTATTGAAGAAAAGATGAAAAGCAAAATGATATTCGGATACCTACAGAACTAAATCTGTGGATTTCTTCTGGATTTACTCTCCTTACTGGTCGTCTCTTCTTCCTGAAATCACTGGGCTCCCGTTTAAAAACCTTCCCTCGGAAGCTCATTGTATTGCTGAAATTTCAATCACAAAATAGTTTGAAAATATCAACGTTCTTAAGTGTTTTCTCTCTGAAGCTTCACCAAGCCGAACAAATCTTGTCTCCTCTGGTAAAAAGGGAAATGCTCATGCTAAGTTAATACGACTTCACAGGAAAAAAAAGAAAACCAATGAGTTACCACTTCCTGTGAGCAGCTCACTACCAGCTGTTCCACTACTGCTTTTGTGCATAGATTCTCCCTAAACACCTGCTTCAAAGCAGGACAGAAACGCTAAGTGGCTTTGGATATTTAGGAGAATTGCTCATTGCTACATAAACCATATGATGGGAAAATTACTCAGGGAACTAAATCAAGATTGAACCAAAGAGGTGATTTACTATAAGGCTTCATATCTGACACTAAAAGAGCCACACAAAATTAATAATTATGGCTAGATCTTAAATACACTACAATAATAGTGAGGACAGAGAATTCTATTTAAACAAGTTGCTCATTTAGCTAGTCTCCAAGATGATTGCTTAAGGTGCCAGAAGACTATATTAGAATTTATATTGGCTAACTAAATGAGGAAATTATGCTCTGTTAATGTTTAATATGTGGACATAGACTCCTTGTCAAATGATTGCAAAGAACAATTCATTAATTCCTTCTTCAGGTCTTCACTCACTCAGGGGCTGTTTAAAAGTGCAGTTCTCCCCTCAAGCCCACCTGGATGTTCTTTCCTGTTTTATTTTTCTCTACAACATTAAGTAGCATGTCACACTACTGTACAGTTTATTGATTTGTTTTACTTATGGTCAGTCTTCTTTCATAAGGCTCCATGTTGCATGAGAGTGAGAATTTTATCTGCCTCATTTCATTAACCACTGTATTAACCAGTGTTTCTAGTTCTATATAATTCATAAATAAAGGTGGAATGTGAGTGAGCTTAGTTTTTTTCTACCAGATGAGTGAGCTGAGAAATACTGGAGCCCACAGGAGTAGGCGATTCCTTTTTCCCCCTGAAAATGACTACATCTAGTTCAAGCAAATACAGAAACTAGGGCTTGAGCCTTTCATAGAGCCTCACACTGTCAGGCAGTAATTAGTGCCAGGCAGATAACAGGCATTCTGATTATCCCATGTCTAAGCATGAAGACTGAGGGGTTTTTTTTAAAGAACTACAGAAAAATAGCAAGATACTGCAAAAATGACAAGCATGGGGTAATGCATGTTGTTATTATGTCACTGACTTAGGCACAAAAGAATCCACAGAGCAGGCCTCTTGACCCACGGTCATTGGATGCTGACACTGAATCCACTGTAAGTCCTTAGCTCTAAACAGGTCTCATACTCTGAGTAGCTCTCTGATAGCTGTTTGATGACTAGGAACATGACAGCATATGCAGATTTTTCAGATTTAACTTTTTGTATCTGCCTTAGAATCACCTGATTTCCTGGTGTCAGATTTGTTTTGATTTAAGTAGCTGGACAGTAATATTCTACAACTTTTTTGGATCATGGGCTCATTTGAGAGTCTAATAAAAGGTATGAACTCACTCACCAAAAACTATATGCACTCAGAAACTGCATTCATGGCCAGTGATTGCAAACTTGTGAAGCTCCTTCGTGGACCTTCCCAATGATGGAACCCCAAATTCCTGAGTTATGGTTTAGAAGATAAAGCACATCACTTTATAGAAAAGCACTTAATAATCTTGAGAAACTCTTAGGTGACTTCCTCCATTCCTAATTTTTGCAACTAGCTTGTTTTCATTCCTCTTGAGGTGCCGCCTTTCTTTATCCTGGAGTCTCTCCCACACTTCATCTTCTTCAAAATGAGACTGACTCACTTCTCCAATTCCTCAGCAACTAATCACATAAATACTGGCAGGAGGAGTCACCACCAGGAAGCGGAGAAATTCCTCTAGCACAGCATGGAGATGGAAATCTTGGGGGACTTCTGCGTTTTAGCTTCCTCGTCTCTAGATCAACTCAGCTTCTCCAGCATTCTCTGAGGTACCCTTCACCATTCCAACAAATTTCTTCTCTGTTTAGGTTCAGATATGTGTTGAAAATTGAAAATCAAAAGAGAGAAAGATCTGGCAATTATCACCCCTCCAGTTTTGCAGAAGAGGATATACGGCAAGTAAAGTAGAAGTCCAGTTCTAGAGCCTCAGTGAGTTCTTAGCTAGAAGGAAGAGAGGTGGAACTTTTCAAGTTTATGTATGTACTTATGCAATATATATACATATAAAACATACAACCTCACACAGTCTTACACAGGTCCAAGTCTGGTTTTTTGTTGTTCAGTGAGATGAAGTAACTAATGTTCAATCAGAGAAATAAATTTCAGAAAAAATTCTGGCAACCTGTATTATTTTTCTGCTGCTGCTGTAACAAATTATCACACATGTAGAGACTTAAATCAACCCTCACTATTATCTTACAGGTTTCATGGGTGAGAAATCTGAGAACAATGTGACTCTGTTGATTCTCTGCTTGGAGTCTCACAAGCTGAAATCTACATCTTCTGGAGGCTCTAGAGGAGACTGGTCCTGGCTTCATGGAAAGTTTTTGGAAATATTTTTTCTTTGTAGTTGTAGGACTGAGCTGGTTCTCTCTTTGCTGTCTGTGAGTCAAACATCATCCTGAGCCTCTAGAAATTGCCTCCATTCCCTAACAGACCCTTACTAAGCCAGAAAAAGCCTGCTTGATCTTACTCATACTTTGAATCTCTTCAAACAGAGCTTCTTGCTTCCAATACGTCTCTTCTCCTGCATCCATGCGTTCTAGCCAGGAAAAAAGCCTGGGAATTTAGAGTCTTAAGTAATTAGACTGGTTCTACTAGGATATCCAGAAATTTTTATACTTTAAAGCCAACTGATTAATAACCATAGTTTATATCTGCAAAGCCCCTTCACTTCACTAAGCTTGATGTTTAAATAACCAGAGTCTTTGGGGGGACAACTTTAGAATACTGTCTACCACAAATATATTCTGGACTTGTGTGTGTGTGTGTGTGTGCGCGCGCGCACGCGCATGCATGTGTATCTTTAAAATTTTTTTTTTTTTCTGGTACAGGGGATTAAACTTGGGCCTTGCGCTTGCGAGGTAGGCGGTGTAACCACTGAGCTAAATCCCTGGCCCATAGAAACAATTTTAACATCAAGAATGTACTGAAAAGAAGGTGTAGGTGAAGAAAACACTTAGCCTTTAAGTGTGGTTTCCATTGAGCAGTGGGGGGTGGGATCCATGTTGTCAAGAAATGAGTGGGAGGAAACAGAAATTTGGTTATAGATTATTTACTGTAAAAACAATGAAATAAAGGTGACAAATAGGTACAGCAGAACCAAAAATGTTGCAACAGAGGAAGACAAACAATGCTGGAGGTGTAATCAAATACATAAACACAGAAAACAAAGGCAATAAGCTAGAGCCAATAAGTTATGAGAACGTTCTTTCTAAAATATTCTGATATGAGTTAAACTATTCTATGATAATTATGTTCAATTATGCAGGCCACCCAATGTGTAAGTGACATTATCATTGAACCTAAGAAACAAGGGGCTGAAACTTGCCTTTTATTGACAAAACTTCTGAATCCACTCCATAAAAATGACTTAAAAGTACGATGAGGAATTTAAAGTAACTTGAAACTTGGTGGTTAAGTACACGTGATGCCATACTTCGATCCACAAATCCTAAATTGAGCAACTAGTAAAGCACTTCCTATTCATTTCCAGTTGCCTTATTTACCAGCTCTTTATTTTATCTTATCTTTATAAAAATATGTTGTGAGATTTTTAGCTTTTGCTATGATTACTTCCTTAATGTTGGAGAATGTTTGCAAACCTCATTTTGTTTTATTTTCTCTTCCATTTCCAGTAAATTTCCCCTCTGCCCACCCAGTACTTTGCTGCACCGACTTTCTCTTGTAGGAAAAAAACCAAGCCAGTCCACAATGCATCTGCAGGCTTAGCTCACCACTGCACAGCGTGTTTAAAGGAAGAAAGGCAACCAGTAGCTACTTCCGCCTTCACTGTGGTCTCTTCTGAGTCTGGCCCCAGGCAGAAGCCCTCCTAAGGTTACCACTGGTGGGGGTGGGGGTGGGGGTGGTGATGATGGGGACTGCTTCCGGTGAGAAAGGTCAACTCAATCGAAGAGGTCCCAAGTTACTAATGAGAAAAGAGATTTCTCAGAAAGGGCTGAAATGAGCACAACAAAATCTCATATTTCTTTATGCAGAACTTTTGGTAGGCAATGTTTATGGAGTAAAAAGGGCTTTTCCTGTCAGTGAAACTCCAATCCAAATAGCATTCATTTTAGTATAGAATTTTTAGAAACTTCATGGAAAATGAAGAGTGCCACACAATATGGACTACACTGAAGGGGAATGCAAGCAAGCCAACGAAAGAGGCAGACGGCAGTATGTTCTTGTGTGAGTTGTGATGTATGAGTACGTGTGTATAGGGTGTGTGTGATGTGTGTTGTATGTGAAGGGGTAGTATTTGAGTTTAGTGTGTGTGTGTATGGTATTTGATGGGTCTCTGCTGTGTATTTATTTTTATTGCATTAAAATAATGTATAGTATTCCATCCTTGGGCCTTCAGACATGCAACACTCTGTAGTGATATGTGTTCATATTATTGAATTTCGCTAAGATTCAGGAGGTGAAAATTCTCAAGTAGGTGAAAATTCTTGATTCGACAGGAGAGGGAAGGAAGAGGACAGGAAGAGAAGTTGTTTGTAGAGTTCAGTGATCCCCTTTTAGAATCTAACAGCAAGTAGAGAAAGAATTACACTTTTTCAGAAGTGAACTTCATCATTGGTCAAAGACTTCTTCCAGAAAAAAAAAATGTTATAGTGCAGAGATACGCATATCTTAGCAATTAGTATTTTAGTGTGTTATTTCAAAAATTAAGATACTGATTTCAGGATTTAGTCTTTTCTAAATTTCCTATTGAGAGTTTAGGAGCTTACTATTTTCAGAGTTTTTATGCTATAGGGTAAATGCTGATCTCTATAAATATCATCTGTTTTCATGAAGTCATGAGTATTTAAATATGTCCAGTTTTTAGCCTGGTCTGTTACTGAAAATGAGACATTTCTAAGGGACAAACAATTGTTTCTATGGAGACCATACTCTATCCTCCCCTTGCCTCCATCCTCAGAAGTCAGGGCACAACAACAATAACAAAGACATCAAAAATACAGTGGCTGCCATGGGACTCCTATTTTATGTTTCATACTAATACGTACAACTAGATCACTAGTGCCCTTTTTAAAAGTCATGCAACCAATTCATCACCTAAAATATGGTGCTCTTTTCCCATTAAAAAATTAACACAATACATTTTTCATTGCAATATCATTCCTCGGTGCTCCTGGCCCAGAGGGAGGGGCTTCTGAGCCACCATCCCGCTGCTCCTGGTCCAGAGGAAGGGGCTTCCCAGCCACCATCCCTCCCGTTGCTCCCAGCCCACAGGAAAGGGCTTTTGGGTCACTATCCCTACTGCTGCTCCCAGCCCCTGTCCCACCTCACCCAGCACAGAGGAGGTAATCCATGCAGGCGCTAACAGCCCCCCTCCCCAGTCGAAATGAGAAAACACTTAAATAAGTCTCAAAACCAGACTTCCAGATCACCTACAGCAACCCCAAAGGGAAACAAGATGGAACA
>NW_004624823.1:392218-439244 GCF_000247695.1 Heterocephalus glaber | reverse complement strand
GGTACAATTCCCAATGAGAAATGTAATTGTGTTGTATACCTACAATGTATCAATAAAAGAATTAAAAAAAAAAAAGAAATAAGAGAGCAGAAACTAAGTGGCCAATGAAGAATAAAGGCTGCAGAGGGCAAAGACAGAAAAAATCCATGTGTCAGTCTAGGCCAAAGATGACTTCATAAAGGCAATGTGACCTGAATCAAGCCCTAGAAAAAGTAAGACTTTGAAAGTCACAATTATAAGAAAATCCCCCAAAGCATAGGTTCTTCAGTGTTTGAAAGAATCACACAGAAATTTGTTAAAAATATGGATTCCTGGGCTCTATATGAGATTTTGGTAGATCTGATGGGGATTTGGTGATCTGGATTTATAATGAGCAGCTAAATGATGCTCTTGAAAGATTGCTACATAGAGCGCGCCTTGAGCAATGGGGACTGACAAGCTGGCTCACCTAATAGTTTTCTTAGGTGGAAAAATCATATACAGTAATATCCTCTGCAGCACCACCTTCCAGTATTAACTTTTTTACGTACTGAGGCTTCATTTACAAAATCAAATATTCTCTTTTTCCAGTGCATACTCAACCGTATGGATTCTACTGACCAGTTGGATCATACTGTCCATCAAGCCTGGGCCTCAGAGCTACTCCCAGCTTCCCCTTCTGGCTTCCCCATTCCCTGTTAATTTCACTTCACTTCCTCTTCATGAGAAACTTCTTTGCTTGGAGTTTTGTAAATCTGGTCATGCATGTTATGCCTCTCAGTTATGGTCTGACTCAAGTTTCCTAAGACTCGGAGTTATTGGCTTTTTGGGCCAGAGCACTCATTGATGTTGTGGGGGATCCTGGGGATGGCATTTCTTCCTGGCCTCTCCCTATTAGACTGCCAAGCCAGAAATATGTTCAGACATTGCCAAAAGTTCCTTGAGGATGGAGGAGCCTCATATCCCCCAGCGTCCACCCAGAGGCTAAATCCAGTGTTTCTTTGATGATGGCTCTCAAAGCCAGTGATGTAGAAGATGTTGGATGCTTCTCTGTAGACCAGGATTAGCACCTCTTGAGAGCTGAGCTGACCTGCTGGGAAGAACCCCAGACCTGCTGGCCTTCCTGTCAGTGGCCTGTCTCACTTCTCCACATTCCTCAGAATCCCATCATTCACGTTTGTCCATGAGTCTAGGTTTCTGTGTCTGTTCTGGTCTGTCTCTACTAAAACACAGTTATCACTTGACTGGAAAAAGATATGAAGCCATTATAATCTTCAGGAACTTGAAATAATGTATTGGAAGAGGCGTGCTGCACTAGGCAGGGCTCCAAGGAACTGGAGATGAAGACAAGCATTTGAAGGATAAAGTTGGGAGCATGGTGTTTGGCACTGTAAGTAAGATCTCTGTGCTGCTGGCAGTCAGCTCACATTCGGTTCTGGGGCTTTTTGCTCATTTGCAGGGGGTCTCTGGGCAGGTTACCCTGTCAAGTAAAGACAACCAAAATATGGTGGACCCTTGACTTATGAACTCAATTCGTTTCTGAGGGCTGGGTGTAACTCAAATTGGTCAGGGTCCTGTACATAGCCTTCAAAGTCTCTCTCCTGTGTAAAGGCAGATCTGAGTGTCCTAAGAGAGTCATCAGCCCAGGATTTCTCAATTAACCCCACACAGGAAAGGATGTAATAGTGTTCCATCCAGAACTCTTTAAGGGTTAAATCTGTATCTGAGACCATCTGGAACCACAAGCACCTGGTTGGCATTCAGGTGGTAATTCAAGGTTGTAAGTTAAAACTAAAATTCTGGTTGTAGCCCAAGTTGTTCATATGTCAGGTCATTTGTAACTTGAGGATCCATTGTACCTACTTCATTAGATGTTGGAAAGCTTCATGAGAGAATGCATGTAAAGCACTTAGCACAGTGCTTGGATCATAATGATTTATAAATGCTCAATGGATACTGGCTGTAAATTTGATTAAGAAGCAATTCTTTTGAGCAGGTAGTGTTAATCTGGGTTCCTGAACTGTTTTAGGAGTATAGGAAGGCCTAGATGTTGGTACGATGTGCATAAGGAGGAAAAGGAAGAGGCAGGGTTCACAAACGACACCAGATGGTTTGAAAGTGGCAGTGGAGGAGCCAAGGTGTGTCAGAAATGAAGGCAGTGACCAGAAGGCCCGCTTGGTTTGCATACGGATACTGAGGTTAACAGTCCCTCCTCCCTGCACACTTGACCCTTACACAGCTGACATCTTTGTGCTCATTGTGTCCTGCAACACTGCTTATTTCATCTTTAAATCCCCTCTGTGCACAAGTACAAAAGGTTCCAATTATCCTATTTCTGTCATCTCCCTTCAACCCATACAAAAGACTCAAATGCCAAGGAAGTTTAGAAAGCCATGTTTTAAGCAATATCATATGCTTTTATGTCTTTTCATGGTTACTTTTCTGCCTAAGCAGGATTGTGAAATCCCAGAGCAATAAACAGTATGGTCTTTATGTCTCAACTGTGCTGGGTTTTCTACTGGCATGTGGCAAATCCCAACATTATAATGACCAACTTGATGCTGTGAACAGGAGAAGGACATTGCACCCTTCTTTTTGTCTTCCCCTTGGCCCTTCCCCTAACTTTCCAAGGACACAGAAAGATATTAAAGTACACTGATAAAGAGACATTTAATCTGACTTTGTTCTCTTTTTTGAGGATGTCATGGATTGGGAAAGATATCTGCTACCTCAACTGAATCAAAAGATCTTTAGCAGCATTGAAAATTGGCATCCCTTTGTTTTAGCTGGCATTAAGGGACATATTTTCAGAAACCAGTTTTGGATTTGTATTCACTTCTTATGTTTCGTGCTCATAAGTACTGAATAGAGGATGCCACTGATCTCTCTTGTTTTGTTTTGTTTTGTTTTGGTATCGGGGATCAAACTCGGGTCCTTGATCTTGTGAGGCAGGCAGCGCAACCACTGAGCTAAATCCCTGGCCCTGTCTCTTGTTTTGTTTGGTTTCTTTTAGGCAGATCACCTCAAGTGCCTGGTGGCAGGAGCCTGGGAAGGCAGTCAGCAGCACTTTATTCAGAAGTCCGTGCATTCACTGATGGGCTGAGTGATCTTGGGTAATACAGTAACTTCTCTGGACATCTTTATCTTAAAAAGCTGTCTTCATGTTTAGTATTTTACATTGGTGTATGTGTTTAAATAAAATAACTTGTATCATTCATTTGCAGATAAATGAGTGGACACAAAAAATAAACTTTTCTTTTTTTTTAAAATGTAAACACCAGATGGAAAAGAAAGCCAACTTCCAATCAGAGCTCCCCTCTCTCTACACTCAGTTGGATGGCATGTCTGTGCCCCATTCCTTGTCCTCTGTTAGATTTTATTTCAGATGGAAACAGCTGTGCTTTCTCACTGGATGACATTGGCCTTGACAATGTCTGTAAATAGAGTACAGAAAAGAATTTGGCACTGTTTTCACACCCACTTAATTTCCTGATATTATCTTGGTTAAAGGTATGAATATTCAGATTTTTTTAAAAAAAAACATATCCCGACTTTGGCCTTGAATGTAGCTGCAGAATGGAAGCCAACACTGGGAAACCAATCCTTTCAACTTTCCTGGTCGCCGTTTTTCCCTGCTCTGATCTTGGGACCGATTTCTTGGGACTACTACCAAAGGCCAGTCTTTGTACAAAGCCGGAACTTTTCAATCTATTAGAGAAAGGGGCAGAGTGAAGGTGGGTGTGACATATCTCTCTCTCCTATCATGGAATCGGGCACTGATTTTCCTGTAGGTAATGTCTTTCTACCGTCTCACCTTTCTGAACATCAAATATGGTGCCCTTAGGGACGGGGATTTAGCTCAGTGGTTCTGGTGCCTGCCTCGAAAGCTGAGGACCTGAGTTCGATCCCCAGTACCAAAAAAAAAAAACCAACAAAAACTCCTGCCTGGAATATGGTGCCCTAAGCCCACCTCTATCCACCAGACCTCCCTTCTTGGAATTTGAGCTTCAAGAAGAAATGACACAGGGACAAAATGCAGTTATGATTTAAACCAAAAACAGTATCTTGAATTCTGTGCATTATTATTATTGCCATTGTGATTGTTTCTGCACCCTCCTGTGCTTCCCAAGGTCAGCCCCTGAGCTTTTCCTTCACTTTGATGGGCTCTGCACCCTCTCTCACTCTCTGTTACCCTAAGGTCACTTTCTTTTTGAAGCAATATAAGTGTGACTATTCACTTATTTATGCCACAAGTGAATAGTGATACTGAGCTAAGTATAGTAATTCCTCGGTTTGCAAATTGAAGTGTTTGTGAACAATTTGGTTCAAGAACAGAAGCATTGGCAAAATGTTGCTTGTGTAGCAAACTCTGCAGTGGGGGATGACCGCAGCTATCTTCCCCAGGATTGTGGAATGAATTAAGTTCATGAACTGAGGTACCACTGTATTTAGGGTAACCAGAAAGAGGTCTTTTTTGCCTTTATAGATCTGAAAGGAGATAGTTCGACAAATATTTTGATCAGAGGTTTGCATTAGAAAGCACTAAAAATCAATCCAATCAAAAAATCTCATTATCTTATCTTTCAAATACTGTAATCTCCCCCAAACCAAACCAAACCAACCCAAAACAAGACCCCACCTAAACAGAACAAAACAAATCAAACCAACAAAAAGTTCATTACATTTCCTTCTAAATACTATTCCATGTGGGATTACCATCATGGCATAACATCTTTATGTACCTAGGTGATAAAGCTGGGGACTCCATTTTCATTTTCAACATGCCTCATCTGGTCCATCAACTGTATAACCAGCCCATCATTAAATTCTAATGATTATCCATTTTCTTCTAATCAGCTCTCTCAATGCGGCAATTTTCCTCTAAAGCCAAATCTAACCATGCCATTCCCAACTCAGCGTCCTTAAACAGCACTTCCTCTTGACAATATAGTGCCCTCCCCACCCCAGTTCTCGAGATTCCTATAGTGCCAGTCAAATTTACACATAAGAGATTTACAGTGTCAAGTAAACTGGAGAAACCCTAGATAGAACAAAGCTAAACTGTCCCCCCCACCACACACTGCAAAACTCAGAGCTGTAAATTTTCAACATGCAACACGACTCTCTCAGGGAATGTCTACCATGCAATACTTCCCACACTTATTTTTGTGCAGAAACATTTTACTTATTCTGGGTCATAGCTTGGGAAGTGGTATCTGCAGCTGGTATACATAGCGAGAGACCTAATGAGACTAAATTTAAAATATTTTAGCAAAAGAAGATGACAGAAGCAACTTCTCTGGAGTGGACAGGACTCGTATAAGTTTATGTGAGAAAACGAGACAGTGCTGGGTTGCATAGGTGCTAAATCAGGAACAGGACAGCCAGCGTGGCTGGCTGACAGGTGTCAGGGCAAGATCTCTGCACCTCTCTCAGTTTTGACCCATTCCTTTATGAGCACTGGCCAAATAACCCATCTCTCCCCAGAATGACCTTTCACAGCAATATGGCCAAGAACATTGTGCACACCAGTTAGGGAGGTACTTAAATAAATGATTGGCTTGAAATAGACTAAAAGGACATTTATTTAGTTATTTGGCCTTGGGCTTGTTGGGTCTCTGTGAAACCTCATCTTAGTAGGATGAGCTGTAGACAACCTGCATGATTGTTTAGTAAGCACTATAAGAAGAACTATAGTCAGCATGGACAATAATTCACAACCAAGTGGAGGTGAAAATATGCAGTATATGGGTCCACTTTCCACTCCAGCCCTCAGTGGTAGCTGCTTATATCTCTAGTCTGGTTTGTAAACAGATTTCTGAAAGTATTCATTGCCTTTGATGCATTAATTCCCACATCTTCTACTTCCACTTCAGCATTATGTTGCTGAAAATTAAATTAAGTACCAGATATTTATGACTGCATTTGCCTTTTATTGTTTTACAGTCAAAAGGGACCCTTTGATTTGTTATTATTCAACTACACCTATGGAAATCTTTCTGAATTAAGAGCCAGGGTGAACATTTCTGGAAATCAAAATAAAATCCTTAGCCATATATTTAACATCAAAATCATTTTCCACACATGTCAGCTAAACAAATTACAATGTGCTGTAAGCAATGTAGCTCTCACTGCTTCCTTGAAGTTAGAACATTGACTTAAAGTGAAACTAATAAAAAGTTATAAAAGAATGACAGCCTGGGACTCAACTTGGTCTGACAGTTATAATTTTTCTGCTGAAAGTATTTTTAAATATTACAATTCATTGCCAACATTTATCATGTTGTAGGTGTTAAAATTTTAAAAATTTTTATTAGTATGTGTTTACAGTACCTAATGATTACATTCATCATGGAGAATTGGAACATGGACATAACACACCTTCATTCTTCTTATGTCCCATCCCTTCCCCAACATTCCCCTCTCCCAGGGAAAGATTACTCTTGCAGCTGTTGTTGAAGAGAAGAGATTTGGTTTCTGTCTTCTCTTGAAAAAATCAAGACCTAATCCTGCCGATCTCATCGTGTGAAACGAAAACTTGTGCCCCAGCAGAAAAGTGCCTGGAACACTTGGAGGGACCATGCCTTTTCTAGTTGCTCTGCTCCTCACCCCTCTCTGTCTCCTTGTCTACCCTTCCTCAATTATTCCCTTGATGGCCTGCAGGCACTTCTGTCTATAACCCTTTAAGTCACACTTGAGATTGTATCAGCTGGTATGATTATTGTGTCTGGGAGTCTAATCTAAGCCTCCCTTGCTTCTTTTACATTATACAACCAACTTAAACATTTCTCCCCTTGATAGATTTGCAATTTATCAGGGTTGTGATAAATCATTCCCCAAATGAGAATAACAGGTCAATATTTTGAATGTAGTAATAAAATTACATTTCTATTCTAATACATCTAATCAGACTGTCCTCTTCTTAAATGTATGGGACAGAGAATACTTCTACTAACTAAGCCACAGAAAGTACTATATAGCACTAAATTTCTTCTTTAATTTTTAAAAACAAACCCATTTTGATGCTGAATTAGTTCATGTGAGAAATCAGTGTGGCAATTAGTGACATGGTTCAATGCCTCTTCATGTAAATGAACATAAATGAACATAGCACTACGCAAAACTTCTAAGAAGTGACATTCGTTTTAAAGAGGAAGTGAGCATTTGTTCAAGTAGTAATTTTATATTAAAAATTAAATTAAGATAATTAGAACTTTCACATGAAAGGCTACTCATGATATTACAAAGTTATTTATCTACAAACTTAAAATGATTCTCACATACATTTTCAAAAATGGCTCACACTGGGTTAAAGAACTCAGCACACAAGTGGATCATTTTTCTCATTAAAGATGACTTTATAAACAGTTCTGAGGACACTTAGCTCTACAACCCTATTATATTATGGAAGCAAAATGTAAAACATTGTCAATTATTTTATTCCTTCACTACATTTATCCTTGAAAAAGAAGGGAATAAATACTCTTCTTTTTCTCCTACAGAGTTCTTGTATTAGTAACAAGATGTGATTCATGATAAAAGACTACAAAGTCTTTTGAGTAATTGAATGAATTTATAGAGCTATTTTCAGACATGCTATAGCTGCAGATTTCTTATACTTGGGAAGGTGGTCAAGGGAGGATTCTGCCATACTTCAGTGTCTAGTAACTCTATAGTTGTGTTGGTGTTTCTCTTCATGTCAAAGGACATTTTTATGGCAAATACGTTTCTGGTCTCTTTGTTCTCACCACTAAATCACAGAACATTAAATTGTCATAGGAGAATAATCCAAATATGATGCCATGTTTTCCTAAATCATGAAAGCAAGTAATTGAAACATCTGAGTTACTCTAAGGATAGAATGAGAAATTTGTACTTCAGTAACAGCAGCAGCACTGGCAACAACATAAGATTATGATGGCTGCAAAGAGATCAAGTCAAAGTTATAAAGAATTCTGAAATTCGCCAGAGCAGATTCAAGCCCATTTTTCTCCAATTATTTTTATATAACATTAATAATGGCCAATTACCAACTGCCCTGGCTTGTACTTCACGGTCATCTATAAAACATAATAAGCCTGGCCATCTCTGTAGGGGCCACAGGTTACCCCCAAGTGACTTAATTCAGGAAACAAGTATCCGGCACTGCAGCATCTCTCTGCCTCTTTTTTTCCCAAATGCTATTTGTTTGAAAAGCCCAGGGATCCAGGATCAGTATGTAAAGAATTGTAGGGAAAGAATACAATATTCACACTCTTGATGAGCAAAGCAAATGAGGGCAGGCAACGTGTACTTAGGGCGTG
The DNA here is from genome assembly GCF_000247695.1 of Heterocephalus glaber. The sequence goes on along the minus strand of NW_004624823.1, from coordinate 430,962 downwards.
TGTGTGTGTGTGTGTATGTGTGTGTGTGTGTGTGTGTGTTTCAACCAGATGAGTCTCGGGAACAGATTTCTTTGATCTTCTCTCCTCATACTTTGACAATTTGGTCTGAAATTCATGTTTTACAAAAGAGCCGTTTCCCACATACTACATTTTCAATATATCTATTTAAAAGTTTGTATTTGAAAGAAGGAACAAAATACACGATGCAGAGATTTAGAGCAAACGAAATGCTTTGTGTGACTTTTCCGTAGTGAAATTTAGAAGACTTGTGTGCTTATGTGGGTGTAATAAAAATCTGCCATAGAATTTAATGTGAGTGAGGCAAACTCTAAATGATAAGCTGCTACAATAAAAGGCATTTGATGAGCAGTCAAAATTAATGTATTGCTCATTTCCTAAACACAAATGATTCTTTAATATGGCCTGATCTTTAAAAAAAAAATCCTACTTGACTCACCAGTATTGCTTTGCTTAGGGGTTAAAGAAACTTAGGAACTACATAGCCAGGAATGAAATCATGATTTTCTACCATAGGCTTCAATCGTGGTCTTTAAATGTTTCTCAGAAGAGGTTATTATTGGTCTTGAATATCCTGAGAAAGTCCAGTAACGTTTTCCTTTTGATGACATATTCTCAAAAGCACAAACTTCCCCTCCTGACTTTCTCGTTTTCTTACCCCGGGAGGCACTGCATGCAGAGGCACAGTTGTAAGAATGCATGTTCCAAGGAGACACAATTTAGAGAAAGGATGGCTAAGGGCAGGGATTCAGGTGAACCCGGCATCCACTATACTGCCAGGAATTTCTACTGTGGATGTCCACGCAAAATTCCTTCTCCTTGATGGTTTATGTCAATATTCCTACACCACATAAAAGAGAAATGGTTTTGGTAGAAGGCAAGGAGCAGTCTTAATCACTTTCTAACTGCTTGAAAAATCTTAGTAATTATTATGGTTTTCCTCATTCATGTATCTTTTATTTTGCTCTTTAGTTTTTTTATATGTTGGGTTTCTCATTTGAGTAACCATGTGATATTTAGGCTTGCATGTCTCATTTATTTCACTTATTATAAATGTCTCGAGGCTCATCTATTTTTATTCAAATCACTCAAGTTTATCTTAGTGTCTAAACATCACATTTTCTTTATCCATTCTTCTATTGATGGACAAACAGGCTGCTGCTAAGATTTAGCTATTATGAAGTGTGCTGATGTACACATAGGAATGCATGCATCACTGTAGTATTATGTCTTTAACTTTTTGAGGAAAACACCTAGAAGGGGAACAGCTAGGTCAATTGGAATTTCTATTTTTAGGGTTTTTTTTTAATGAATCTCCATCCTGCTTTCCATAGTGGTTGTACTAGTTTAGAAATTAAATTCTGCACTTGATGCACACTTTACTGAAAACATACTTATTCAATTTTGTAAGCATATGGAATGATAGGGTTATTCAGTGGCAAATGATTCAGTTTCACAGTGTGTACAAGGTTCAAGGAGGTCTAGTAATGATCCTAAAAGGGGCCAAATTTCATGTTATATTGGAAACATTAAGTTAATATTTATTGCTTGAATGCCTGCAGCAGTCACTGTAGGGAGCCATCTTCCATAATGAGGTCAATGCTGCTGTAGAAAACTCTGCAATAGACATCTCTCAGTCTGTGTCGAAGTGGAGTCTGCTTATTGCTCTCTTGAGACATCATGGTACTTTCTTTGTACTTCTCTTGTGAGAATGATCTTATTTCTCTTTAGATTTTATTCACTTAATACAGGACAAATATCCTGTTGCGCTAATATTTTCTTAGATGTATTGCTCATTACTTAACTATCTTTCTTCCTTTTGAGAGCTTAGTTTCAGAGCCTAAATATAGCAGGTGTTCCATAATTATTAAGAAATTAACTGGCTTTCTCTAAAACTTTCATGTAACATATTCAAGTCCCAAGCCCAAAACACTATTCTTGAGAGTTTATTTAAAAGTGCTGAAAGAAGGAACTTGAATTTTATTCATTTATGTAGGAAGGGGCAGAAGGTGTCATATAAAATTACATTTTTCTTCTCACAAGATTATTTCCAGGGAAATAAATTTTACTTCAGTCATGTGTCTTTTATATTAAAAAAAGCACTTTTCAGAGAGCCAGGTTTAAGGGCTGAGGGAAATGCTACTTTTGGAAATCAGAATGTATTATTAATCATACCACTGTGGCTTCCAGTGAATGTAATTACTTATTCTCTATGGAAGAATTGAGCTAATTGATTAGCATTACCCCATAAAAATGCAAGTGGGCACAACAGACTCTCTGACGCCTTTAGATATTTGGCAAACATTTTCAAGTGCCCATCCACTTTCAGTCTTCTCTTTCCCTCCAAATTGTTTTGAAAGCCATTCCTGAAGGGCCTGCATTTTCCTGATACCTGATAATTATGTGAGTAAGTAGAAAAGTACAGAACCATCTCTAACTCTGACCCCAAAGCCATGCCCCTTGATCTATCCTGAATCTCACTGTAGGAAGATAACCTTATTTGTTAACACATGCACCTTTGGATATATAAAACGAATGTCACCAAATACCTCACAAGATTTACAGAAGACTGAATATCTACTTTAATGTAAATATAAAACCCTGAGTGTAATTTCCAGAGGGATATTTGCTTTATTTCTATTTTCTAGAAATCCAATGTTTTTATTTCTTCTTTCTGAAAGTCAATAAGAATTCTGCTTCTTATATGTGAATCATCAAATGGATTACACAGACCTTAAATCTGAGTATTTACAGTATTTATCACAGTCCTCTCAAACAGCTGTAACAGATTCCTTCTTGTATTCCTGAGTTTACTCACTGACAATCTCTTTCAAATATATATTTTATGAAATCTCAGCATCAAGCAAATATTTGTGATAAAGATCTAGCATTGAAATGTATGGGGCTGGGGATGTAGCTCAGCGGCACTGCACCTGCCTGGCAAGAACAAGGTCCTGAGTTCCATTCCTGGTACTGGGGAAAAAAAATTGAAATACGTCACAAGTACAAATACACACTGGATTTTAAAGACTTGGTATGAAAAAAAGAATGTGAAGCATTTCAATAGTTTTTATATTAATTATATGACAAAATAATAATAGTCTCCATATACTGGATTAACTAAAATATATTAAAATTAATTTCATCTATACTTTTAAAATTTCTTCACATTTTATAATATAGCCCTCAGAACATTTAAAATTATAGATGTGGCTTGTATATTATTTTAGTCAGTCAAAGCTAAGTCTATATGCTTTAAGTTTTTCCTCAATAGTAGAGGGAATAAAAATAGTACTTTTTTCTGGTGGTTGTTGTGGCCACAAAAATAGATCAAAGTGCAGAGTTCTTAACCAAGTGCCTGGTAAACAGCTGGGAGTGCTCACAGAAGAGCTACTGGCTTTGGAGAGTTTCCATCTTTCTCTATCCTACAAAGCAGAATTTAAGATAATCTATGGGTTATTCAATTGACCTTTATAAAGTATATGAGAGCAAAGAAAGTCTCTGACTCTACCTGGGGCCCAACATCAGAGTTGCTGATAATTTATCACCTGAATCCAAACTCTTTCTACCTCACACATTCCTACCATCTACCTTTATAACACACAAGACTCGACTTCTACTCATTCATCCATCTAACTTTTAATTGAGTAATTATTTGTAATTTTGAATTCTTAAGTTTCTCAATAGGTTTAACTCAATAATAAAAAATCTACTTATAACAGAAGACAGCAAAATAATTTTAAAATTACAAATAAGATACAGCCTATTCTGTCTCTAAGTTCATAATTTCTGTTGCAACTATTAAATATAAAATGCACCGCACTGATTTTCTACTTTTCTTTATTGTGGTTGTGGTTTTTAAATTTCAAACATTTCTTTTAAGCTTTTGTATATTCTTCCCTTGTTCCTTATAGTTTCTAAATTTCACATAAATTGGAAAGCTGGGAAGATCCAATATTCCTTTAATAAATGATGAGAACAAGAAAAAACTGAAAGTTAAGTTTCAGAAGACAAGGAGTCAGTGGATAACACACGAGAGACACTCAAATCAATGTTCTCTAAGTAATCTATTTGTATAAATAATCTCTTCAGTGAGTATACACTACTCTAAATAAGCCAACCTTGAGTTCCTTTTCTTCGTATTCTATGAAGCACAAATTAAGTTTCTCTTTAGTGGTTTTATATTTTCCTCAAATAAGTTTTAATGTAATTTAAATTTGGAAACTTTTCTTCATTTCATCAAGACAATAAAAGCCATAAAAATAGCTACAACTTAGTGAGTTCTTATGAAGTATTAGACATTATTATAGCTCCTTTATTTGTATGCCCCCACTGCCTCGGAATGAGATAGTACAGTGAGCAGTGTAATAGCCTCCTAACAAATGTGCACATTTTAATTGCCAGAGTCTGTGACTGTGTTGTTTATAATACAAAGAGGAACTAAGGCTGTGGGAGGAATTAGGGTTACTAACCTGGAGAAGGGGAGAGAACCTGGATTATCCAGAGGCCCTCTATGTGACCACAAGTGTCTTGTCAGTGGAAAGAGAGAAGGGAGCAGGAGAGTCAGAGGTTAGAGTCCTGAGGAGATGCCATGTCGCTGGCTCTGAAGCTGGAACAGGCCCACAAACCAAGGAACGTGAGCAGCCTCTAGAAGCTGGAAAAGACAAGAAAATAGATTCTTCCCTAGAGCCTCCAGGAAGAAATACAGCTCTGCCAGTTTTAGCCCAGTGACATCCGTTTCAGATTTCAGCTCCAGAAATACAAGACAATAGATGGGTGGATTTGTTTTTTAACTGTAAGATAATAGTGATGCTGTTTAAAATTACTTTGTGGTACTTTGTTATAGCAGCCATAGGAAACTAATACAGTTTGTCCACTTTACAGACAGGGGAGCCACAGCACAAAGAATTTAAATAACTGACCTAGAGACAACACATGCAGCAAGAGCTCTGGCAAGGGATTCAGATCCAAGAACTCTGGCCTTTTAACTCCCGGCAACACAGTGAGAATTAAAACAGGCACAGGGCATTTTCTTATGTGATTTCTTAGCAGAATCTATTCATTCTGCAGGGCTCAGTTCTATTGCCACTTCCTCAGGGGACCCCTTCTCTGATTGCATTGATGAGGTTGGATGTTCAAAGGATGCAGCTTAAGTAGGATGAAATTCTTACTGAGGCACTTGTCATGATTACAATTTTACATTTGTTTCAGTTCTGTAACAGCCACCAAACTAAGCTTTGTGAGACAGAGAGAGAGAGAGAGAGAGAGAGAGAGAGAGAGAGAGAGAGAGCAAGGCAGATGCTGGCTATTGTTATCTGGGCCTGCTAAATGCATGGCACAACTGTCTACTGAACTCCTTATGTCTAGACAATGTGTGACAAATTTACCAATGCACATTGCACTTGTTGAACATTGTCTTTAAAAATAAATTATACTCCAGCAAAATAAAGTAGACTTTGGGAAATGAACTGTGACAAAATATCTGAACTAATCAGGTATTGGAAGGAGCAAAATTTTATTTTGGCTCACAGTTTTGGAGGTTTCAGTCCATGGTGGTTGGCTCATGGTTTTTGAGCCTATGTAGCATGGTACATTATGGTGGAGTGTATAGTAAAAGTAGCTGCTCACCTCATAGCAGTCAAGAAGCAAAAGAGGAAAACAGAAAGAGGTTGATGTCCCAGTGCCTCTTGCAACAGCATACCCCAGTAACCTTTCTTCTCACTAGGTCCTACATCTTAGAGGTTTTACCACTTTTCCATAGTACCATACCTGAGGGCCAAATCCTTCACATATGCACCTCTACAGGACATTTCACATCCAAACTACAGCATGAATTTCAAAAATCCTAAGCTTTAGACCCTATGTATTCAAGCAAATCAGTTCCATAAAAATGAAATCTGCAAGAATAACATGACTTTCTAGAAAAAAACTTGTTGAAGCATGACAAAAATATTGCATTTGCATTTGATTTGGCAAAAGATGCTTCTTATCTTCAATTGTATCTCTCAGTTTTCAGAAGACATTATTATATGGTAGCCTGGTGTTTGGGGATAAGCCTAAACCTAGTCTTCTAGAAACCAAAAACAAACTTTTCTTCTAGAAAGCAACAAACAAACAAAAATGAGCCTGTTGTGTTTTAAAAAAAATATTTTCTTGCTTCAAAAATGGAGAGATTTAAAAATTACCAGAGATTTGAGTTTACACTCTTTTCTAGCAATATAACTATATATTTCTACATGGGAATATAATCTTTTTAACTTTCACACTATGACTTCTCCTAAACACATATCTATATCTATATCTATATCTATCTATATGTAGTTGAATTATTTTTGCACTGTTTTTGGTTTAAGTTTCTGTATATCATGCTCCAAAATTTAAATCTAATTTGCAATTTTTGAAAAAATAATTTGTTTTTAAATTTTAACATGTTTTTGTTTTCCTTATGATTTCCAAATCTGCAGTAATTTGGAAAAAAATAAAGATGAAAAGTTATATGGGTGAAATAATGCCAGGTGTTATTTGAATTTGGTAAGTCTTTGCTGTGAAGATTTGTGTTGCTAATTACTAAGCCTCTTAAACATTCAATTAATTCCTCTACCTACGGAGAAGGTGCTCAATTCATTTGTCCATTTTCTGTGGGTTTGGGATTCAATTGAAAATTCGTTCACATGAACTAAAAAAACCTGCCAAGGAGTCTCTGAGCATTTAAGTTCCATGTTACATTCACTGGGGGCTGACTATTTCAACTTGCTCTCTCCACTACTCAGGCTTCCTTTCCTAGGGGACTCTTATGTTAGTATATTCAAGATTCATCTTCAATATAATGAAATAAAACATGACCCCAGGATTATAGGGTTTAGAAGTTGTTTTTATTATCATGCATCCATTTACAAAGATGAAACTGGAGAAAACATGTTAAAATCCCTTTGATAAACTTTATTAACATAATTTATTATAGGGATTAGAAGAGAGATTATTTTATTTCCTTCAAAGTAGTTTTCATCATATATCCCTCTGTGGCCTAATATTATTCATAGGATACATGTAAACAAATGTATGTTCCAAAGATGTGGAATTATGATTTTGGTAAATAACCATTTCCTTCACTTATCGTCCTTTCTTATAGCTGGTTTCCACAGTATTTGAACAGAAAATGTGTGTGGGTCGTTGTGTTTATCTCAGGGGTGGGGATCCAAATGTGGAAACTTGCTGAAGGTCCAAAAGTAAGTAGAAGCTCACTAATGCCCTTGGTGACCTCTGATTTTGGTCACACTTGCTGTTTCACCCTTTCGGGGTGGATGTGGAACAAACAATGGTACAACCCTAGTGTAAATGGCCCCTCCATTGCTGAGCGAGTCACCCACTGCATAATTCCTGGCACAGCGGACTACAGAGGATGTCAGACTGTCAATCAGCCTGTTACCTGAGTTACTCCACCGCCGAACAATACTAATTAGCTTATGATGTGGTCCCATGCAAGTGAAAATTTTGGTGCTTCCAACAGGCAGGACAGATAATCACCCCCACTTAGCAAACTCAGAGAGATGAACCAGCGTGTTTGAATTAAACGGACTTGTATTCACTGAGATTTGAGACTCTAACACCAATTCTTCTGGCTCCCAATCTATAATTCATTATTCAGTCACAACAGTACTCCGACCCTCAAGTAAACAATGGGCACCTGGGAGAAAAATCCAAGTTGCTTTGGATTTATTTAGGGACAAGAGCAAAAAATACATTGTAGAGGTTAAAGGCTAAAAGAGATTACTTTTAAGGCCACGTCATTCACCACACAGGGTGAGCGAACTTTTCTGTAAATGGTCAGACTGCAAGTATTTTTGGATCGGTGAGCCAAACATGGTCTTTGTACATTTTATCCACCCTCTTCTTCCTCCTCTTCATTGTCCCCCTCCTCTATCTTTATGTTCTATTCTTCTCCTTTTCTTTCTCCATCTCTGCATACTTGGGTTGTTGTACTGTTTTGTGCCACTTTAAAATAGTGAAAACCATTCCTTTTCCAAGGATTATAAGGCTGCAGGTAGAATTCGACCTTTACAACATATAGTTCATAAGACCATTAGACCAAGTAAATTCTAGAGCAACAAAGGATGATCTGAAATGCAGGTCTTGGGTGAGTACCTGGAATCCCATTGCTCTGAAAGGTTTATCATGAAAGTTCACATCTTTAACTCACAGAAATATCACCCCCTGGACTCACTACAAATAGCTATTGTTCTTTTCCTCTGTCTTTGACCAATGAGAGACAAAGCAATGTTTGGCTATATACACTAAATGCTCGGGACTTTAAAATTTAAAATTGATGGTTTCAGCTATTTCAGAGACCTCTCAAAGTGCTGACAGGTTAATTTTTTTCCCCTTTGGAGTTGAGTGAATCTGTTGCTAGGGGTTGAACCTACAGCCAGAGTGAGATCAGCAGCCTGCTCTTCATTCTCCTCTTGTGGTACCACAGCTCCACGATGTCAACAGATACGACCTCACTTTATTGCAGGCAGCAGAAAATAAAGGAAAATTCTGGGGTTGGTGTTAAGTAAATGACATAAGAAATTATAGATATTAATCAGAAAATGGACCAACGTAAATTAAATTAGACAGTGCCTGAGAACTTTTAATGAAATATGATATAAGGAAGCATGACAAATAATATGTCAAAAGATTTCTCTTAGTTCACTCTTTTGCATGAGAAATAGATTAGAACTTTGAAGGCATTTGTTCCTTTCCCCAGCTCACCTTGACTGCAATTTAATAGACCATTTTAATAGCCTGAGATGTTAGGACTCACGTGTCCCTTACAAATGCCAGAGGTCTACAATAGTTCATTTTCGTGCTTACCATGTCTCTCCACTTTGAACCATACAGTCAAACTATAATCTTGCCAGCTCAAAGATTATTTCTGAAGATTTGGAGCCTGTGCCTCAGAAATGAGACTCTTGGGCACAATCTCCTTAACATAGTCCCAAGTGCCAAGACTTCTGAAGGCCACCGGCATCCGGGCCCTTCATCTACTTTGGCAGAGTTCTGCCAGTTTAGCTTACTGCTGGACGCTTCAATTAAGAAGTATGAGAGTAAAGTTATCAATTGAGCCTTTCATATGGGTGTTGACTACTTAAAATGTCAAATAATCACCAGATATTTATTCAACTTCTAGTCTGTAAAGCACATTTGTGCTAGGCACCACTGAGGCAAAAGCAGACTTAGCTCCTGCCTATTCCCCACTACTGGTGATATAAGAAAAATAAATGTATAGTAAAATAAACATGCAATTGCTGGGCTTGGTGTAAGCCTGTAATCCCAGCACTCTGGCTCTGGCGGCTGATGCAGGAGCATTGCTGAGACATTGAGGCTAGCCCAAATTGCATACCAAGACCCTGTCTCAAAAATGAAGGAATCAATCAATCAATCAATCAATAAGCAACTAAACCTTCAGTTAAATAACTGAAGATATGTTAGAAGGCAACACCCGATTAACTATCAGATGGGTTCATGCACTATAAATGTCATAGGAAATTAATGAGAAAGATCATTGATTTATTCATCAATCATTTATTAGTATTCACATTGAGCCAGGCTTTTGTCCTTATATATTTCCTTGAAACTCCAGGTTCCTATTTCCATGTATAGACTTAACAAGCATTTCAAACTCAACATCTTTATTCTGAACTTAGATTCTTTCTCTCTAAGGCTCCGTTATTTGTTCTCTTCCCTGTCTGAAGGACAGCTTGGTCCTGCTGGATTCTCAGCCCCAAATCCAAACAACCAACCCTTACTCCTTGCTTGTTCTCATACTTTATGTTCAGTAAGGAAAGTCTACTGGCTCAAATACATCCAGAATCCAATCACGTCTCACAATTTTGAGAAACACTGTGTAGGTCTTTTTCTGGCACCCCTGCAACAGATCCAACAGTCTGTCTGCCCTCTCTGTTTTCCTAGCCATTGGACCTGTTACTCCCCTGCTCAAGGCCCTTAACAGTGAGGAGTGCATGGCTAACAGACCACAGACTACTCACCAGGCACTAGCAAGTCCCTGCATGTATTCACTCACCAAATTCCTACAGTAACCTTACCCAGGAGGTACTGCTACTGTCCGAGTTTTATCAATGAAGAAATGGAAGCACCCGAAGGGTGAGTCACTTAGCAGGGGCACACAGTTCCTGAGTAGGAGAGAGAGCATTCAAATTCACACACACTGGCTCCACAGCCCAGCCTCTAACCTCTGTGCTTGCTCCCTCCTGGGCTGCCTTCTTCGCTCTTGGAACATGTTTTCCTCTCCATGACAGCCCCCAGAGCCTGCCACCATCTGTCCCCACTGCCCTCTCCTTCGTCACTGGCCTCTCCCTGCCCCTCAGCCCAGTCATCTGCTTATCTCAGGGCCACTCAGCGGGCTGCTCCTGCTGAAGCACTTCTCCCTGGAACGTGGCACCGCTGAGCCACTCATCTCAATGTGTCCTCAAATGACGTTTCTTCCGATAGGACGACACTGACCCTCCTCAGGAACCTCTTACCAGTACAGCTAGGCACGGTTTCAATCACTTGTCATACACTTTATTACACACACATGACTGTTGTGTAACTACTCTATTTTACAGATGACAGAAAGGGACATGGGGGTGTTAAAAACCACGCTCAAAGTCACACAGCAGATAAGGGATAAAACCACGATTCCAACTTAGATTCTGACCCCCGTCTGTGACCTGAACACAAACCAAAACAGAAGCTTCAGTGCATACAATGTGGTGACCAATGGGAAATAGGTAGGTAAGAAAACAAAATCAAATTTGTTCAGTAAGAAGGTGATCAACTAACACAAAAACACCAGGCTGGAGAAGAGGGGAGGACAGCTTAGGTTATCACTTTCCCCAACTGAGCTCCATGGCTAACGGGGCCACCAGTTGTACCCCTCCATCAGAGCCTCCTGGGATTGCTCCCCCAAAGTGCATATTCCCAGGCTCCCCCAGACCTTCTCATTCAGAATCATTCATGCCAGGAGCTCAGAAGCCGAATGAGCTCCATGAATAAGAACTTCTAAGTGATTATGAAACATGCTAGCCGTTTTGAACCACTGTGTTGGAAGCTAAGAAATAGTCTATCACCATCCTAATAATGCATTTCCATAACAGCGAGACTTGCAAAACTGCTGTCACCTTAAAACTAAGTAACTGAAAGAGGAGATCTTTGATGGTTTTCTTCAGCAGTGGATTCCAAGTATCTAGAAGTGTGCTTGGCGCATTGTGGGCCTGCAGTAAATAATGGTGAGATGTGTGAATTCTGTGATGTTCCAGAGGAAATTTCTGTGTAATGACTCTGTATGAGCACATTTTACCCTGAGTGGTGCAAGATTTTCTAATGAAAAGTAGTTTATCTGTTTTACCATTAGTATTTTCTTTGAGGTAGGAACAGAATGGAAAGTACACTGGCTTTTGGAATCATTCATCCAAGTGTGACTTGTGGTGTTGGCATTTAGCAGCTATGTGGCATTAACAAGATATTCAACCTCTCTGATCCTCTGCTTTCTTCATTAGGAAATTCATTAAAATTTTTTCAAAACTCTGACATAAGAATGTATGTATTTACAGGGTACCATGTGATCTTTACATGTATGCATGGTGTAATGTTCAAATAAGGATAAACATGTCTATTTCCTCAAACACATCCTTTCTTCATCATTAAAATATTAAAAATTCTTCTAGCTTTTTAGAAACGTACAGTACAATATCATTATCTCTAATATATTCTTTATGACTTTAATTAATGTTAAAGGAACTGTAAAACGGATCCTTGAAAAATTAAGAAATTATTATTAGATAAAATCTAAAATTTTTTATTCTGAAGTACATTTTCCCTCTTTGTAGCTAAGAATTTTATACTCAAATAAGTAAAATGAGAAAAATGATTGTTTAAGATGTGAAATGGCATGAGCAAGACACACAGGTGTAGTATATTAATGTTCTTATCAAGAGTTGTCCTGGTAAACAAAGATCTCTGACCTTTCAACCATCTCATATCTTTTAGAAATTTAATTTATGAACACTTACAGGAGTAGTGAGTATGACGCTGCTCCCGCTTAGCGTTTCTAATCAGAGATAATCACGGCCCCAAATTCAAGAGCAATGTTACTTTTAAAAAAATAAAATACTGATTTGTTAAAGAAGTTGGCATAAAATGTTTAGCTTGGTATTCTGTCACTGAAGGGCACAGCCCAAGCCTAATGACTTTCACTTGAAAACAGCATTAACAGGTACTCTGCATTCATTATTTACTACATCCTTGATATATGAACCTTGAAACTGAAGACAAAAAAGCCAATTGTGCTGAAACCGCCCTGAGTTCAATGCCTCCTCAATTTTAGAAACCTTAACACATCACCTATATCCTAACAGGGGATTTCAGTGACTAAGCAGATCTGTTCCTAACCTAAAGTAAGGAAAGAATCCATTCTCTACTTTTTTCCCTGCTAATCAAACAGTTGCACAAAGAAAAGGCAAAGTGTCACAATTAAGGCACAGGCACACACACAAAAAACCCAAAACAAGCCATTTTGCAAGTGGCAAGAAATAGCTTTCCAAGTAAAACTCCATGCATTCCACAAAACTCTCAATATTTTATGTTGACTTTATGCCTAAGTGAAGCACTTTGAAACAATATTTATGTGGCAGAATTAGAAATAAAAGCCCCAGATACCCTGAGGTTAGAAATCAACACCTAGAAAACTTGATTGGTTACATGTAACATAAAACTATCCATTTGAGCTTTTTTCCCCAATTATCTATTTGAGATTTTTTTTTCAAATTAAAGTTACACAATAAAATCCTCTTACTTAAACTCCAAAATGTTCTCATTGTTTCTGCAGAAAAGTTAACAACACAGAAAATTCTAGGTAGAAGAAAATTTCTAATAATTTCTAATAAACTACACACTTTTCTGACAGATTGAAGAGGAAGAAAATCAGCTCTCTGGATGGTAGAAATAGTTCTGAGAGGTTTTTCCCCAACAATACAACAGAGTAGTAACTCTAGAACACGTGTACCTTGACCTAAAGCCGAACATCAAAAACAAAACAAAACAACAACAACAAAACACCTCTAAATTGCAGTGTCTCTATAATAACAGTTCAAGGAAAGCTGCTTGGCCAGGGATACGGTACCATTATGATGAGTGTTCTGGGTCTGCTCATCTCATCATCACTTTCCAGAGGCACAGTTTCGTGGGACGGTTCCTCTTGGTGTCGTCTACAGATGTGCGGACAGCTCCTCTGGACCACAGAGCGAAAAGCTTGCAGCAGAACAATGCTGGCAGTGCAGCCCATCGCTGCATCCTGGAGCCTACAGAATAACTTCTATGTGGATGCTATGTTTGAAAAACAGTGGCTCCTTGTCCCTGAGCACAGCCTACACTGCAGCTGCAGCCAGCTCACCCTCCAATCGCTTCCTTGAGCTCTGATCATCTGATCAAGGCCAAATAGCTTGGATGCAGAGATGGGAAAGATTTGATCCACGGAAACTGAACACACTCAAGAATATCAGAGCATTTTGCTCAGAGAGCATTCCTTACAGTGATGCTTTTCGATTCTTGTTTTAAAGATTTGGACAAATGTATCTTTCCCACTCAGATGCACAAATAACAAGTCACTATTTTTCAAATTAAACAACTGACAATCTGACTTCATGCAACATTTTTTACCCAAAGCAAGTCAGCATCATATAAAGAATGAAAATCACTGTTTTTAAATGCAAATACTTCTTGAAGGAAATTTTGCTGGGTACCTGGGCTAAAGTGGTAAGGATTTTACTCTTCATAGCTCGTAAATTTCAGAAATGAAATGGGCTCACACAAAACGCAGATTATCTTGAATCAATGCGATTTATCAAAAGTATGCACACGTTAACCAAACCCTTATGAGAGGCACCAGTGTTCCCGAGATTTCCTTTCAATAGCATGGCTGTTCTGTTCCCACACATGCAGTTCTGCAGCCTAATACATTTTTATATTTACATAGGCGGCCAGCAGCGCTGAAAATATCTCTATCGCTAGGGTCACTCAGTGCAGTCTGCCAAGCTGACCTCTCAGAAAAAGCAGCTGCAAAGCATTTTAACATCCTGTCAATGAGAACTCAAGGTTTTGTTAAGGACTTCGAGGTCTTTGGTAGTTAAGAGTCTAGTGTTCCCTAACTTCCGCAAGACTAGTCACTTAGGAGGGAATCAGAGAGGGATGCTTAAAAGTCACGTGACCCATCTGGAAGGGCCTCAAGATCTAATGGGAGCCTGAAAGAGAATAGGACAGCAGGGGATACTTGCACTAAAAATATCTCAGGGAAAATGGATTTTGCTTACATGTGGGGAAAGCATGAAATCCCCAGTAGGATTTTCAGTGTTGGGATCTTTCTGCCAAGCTAATTCTCGTAGTGTAACTCTCAGAGGTTTTAAAGAGAAAGGGGATGTCCTTGGACTCTGGGCTCCCCAGCATGTAGGGTGCTGCAGAAAGTTGAGGAGACATCGTTTTGTTGTAAGGTATGGCCTCCCGGGGCCAGGAAAGTCACTTTCACAGAGGCATCTAGCTTGATGCTCAATTAGGCACTAATTGCTCAGTAATTTGTCACAACACAGCATCATTTTAATTGGTGTGTTTGCCAAAGAAGTAAAACGTGTTCTTTTTTCCCTCTTCTTTTAAGAGGTAATGGCTGCCAGTAGTTTTTCATCTCTCTCTGTTTTGAGCAAACATATTTTAGTGCTGCTGGAAAAAGAAGAAAAAAAATGCTAATGCTGCTGGCAAGTCCCTAACTTCCTCTGGACCTTTTGTCAGAGTGCCCGGGTGCTAATCTAAACCATTTTTACTCCAAACAACTGAGACATTTACTGAAGAGAGGCTACAATTTAGCCTGTCTGGCTTGTGAGTATTGAATATCTATATATAACAGTATCCACCAGAGGCAAAGTACAGCATGGGATTCTGTGCTTATGCGTGTGTCTTTTCAAATAGGACAGTTGCTCCAAGGCTCTCTGATGGTCCGTGTCCAGCCCACCCACCCACTCCCGTCCACCATGGAGTACGTGTCAATCTTGAGTAGCTTCTGCAGGTTCTGACCGTCTGCACAGGAGCACAAGGCTCCAGTGCACCAAGGGGGTGGCAGGAAACGCTCTTCCATATCTCCAGCTCCAGTGGGAAACCAGCGAGGGAAGATGGCGCTCAGCTACACACCACGGGCCTGGCAGGGAAGATGCACTTTGCATCCTCAACTTCTTTCTAGCCACCTCTCTAAATCTGGCTAAGGCTCCGGGGTGACATTTGGAGTCAGATGTTTTGGCAGATGTCAGTATCTTTAGGGAAACCAATGAGATGCTTTCTAGCTATTAGAGGCCTGTCTTCATTGATCCTTCTTTGTCTCTAAGGAATTCACCCCTGTTGTTGCCGGGCTGCTGAGGGACGCCTCTCCTCTCTCCTCCTGTTTCTTCTCCTCCCCCTCCTTCTCTCTCTTCCTTTCTCCCTCTTTCCTTCTCCCTCTGCCCAGCTCTTCTCCTTAGTCTCTGTCATCAAGTTAAGGGAAATCCTAGGATTCATTTCTTTAGAATTCAAAACACACCACAGTTATCCAATGGACAAGAAATAAAAAGGAGGAAAAGTGGGACATGAAAGTGTATCATATTTTCCAACACTGTCTTATGAAAATTTCAAACATGCATCAAGGGTACAAGAAAGGGTTTGAGTTCTAATCTCTAAGATTTGCACTTCGAATTAAACTTGGAGGGGTGGGGAAGACAGCATTCTCATATTTGGGCTATGTGCTGATACACAGTAAATATTTAAAAATGGCGTACAAATCCTTCAGCAGAAGCCCATTGTTTTTGTTTGAACTATTAATAAGATGAGCCATTGATTAGGTCTCTATACATGAATTGCACAGCCTTACCAACAAACAACTTTTGGAGACTTTCCTTTGCTTTCTTGTCTGCCTCCTTCCCCTAGCTGGGTCTTATTTTCTTATTCAATAAGACATTGATTAAGTGGCAGGATTTTTAATATATTGTCCTAGATGAGGAAATAGTATCACTGACAGTTTATAAGGCTGAATTTTTCAAAGAAGTATGGGAAACTAGATTTTGTTCTTGGTTTTTAAACATATGTGATGTTATATCATTCCTATGTATATATATCCATTCAGCATTTGTGAAATCTGAAATTCACGCACAGGGCAAACCTCTCATGTTTCAGGGTAGAGAGTCATGTTCTGTAGATACAAAGCAGTTTTAGTGAACACAGGAAATGGAAGAAGGTTGTAAGGAAGATGATATTGACAAGTCAGTATACCAGGGAAAAAGATAAAAGTAAGGAGCAGAAAAATAATGAAACAATTAATGTTTCTTAAAAATCTGAAAAATAGTCTCTAATAGCAGGAAGGATGTCTCAGTGGAGTACTCAGCCTGTAGGCAGAGCATCTCTTTCCAAGAAATCCAAACATACAAATGTAGTTTTTAGAAAACTTGCCTAAATTTTTCGGTGTAAGAATTACTTAATTCTAGATATAGATATTTTCACCACTGGGATAGCAGGAGCAAAGATTTTTTTTTTACAGTGGGCAAGGAAGTGCATGCTTAATTTAAATAAATAATGCCTATTGAAACTTTGTTAAATTATGTAAGAGCTATATATTTAAATCTATGTATCTGATTTGTCTTTGCGATATAGCTAAATCTATCTTGACCATCTCAAATGGGACTAGTTGGGCAGGACAGAGATGAAGTTCACGTTGTTCTCCCAGAAGACCTGCTGCTCTCTGTCTTCCCTAGCACAGGACACTGAGAGTCCCAGAGTGACAGCTTTTGGCACATTCTGTAAGGGGCCAGCAATACTGAAAGCTGGTGCTGGTATCCAACACTTGTCTTGTAAGACGAGAGATGAGCTTACATCGAGTATTTTAATTGTGAAAGGAAGTCTGACAAGATCAGCCTTAAGAGCTTTTGGACACTGTTCATTTCACTGCTTCACACATGGTGAGTCTCTGACTGCTATTTCAGGACTTCAACGGGGACATGATTAGAACTTATTTATGAAGAGAAATTGATGGCAAGGCTGAACTATGGAGAGGAGCAAATTGTTATGCTTTGAATTGTGTGCCCACAAAATTTATATGTTGAAGCCCTGATGCCCAACACGAGCATCTCTGGAGATAGGATCTGTAAAGTAGTAATTTAGTGTTAATTGAGGTCATATTAGAGGAGCCCATAATGTATTAAGACCAGTGTCCTTATAAGAAGAGACACCAGAAGCCCTGGCCCACCCTGTCTCTCTCTCACCCAAATGAAGAAGCCATAGAAATGGAGAGGATCCTGGTATACAGAAGACAATACTTTCCAGAAACCCATCCTAATGCCATGAGGATCTTGAATGTCTCACCTCCAGAACTGCGAGAAAATGAATGGTTGTTGTTAAAACTGTGGTTTTTGTTATAGCAGACTGACATGAAGACCTTGCCTGGGGAAACCATATTCCAACAGTGAAGCCATGTGAACCGTCACTTCCCTAGACAAAGGTTTCCAGCCCCTTGGGTTGGACTGACCCCTGTCCTCAAAGCACAGAGGCTCTGAGTCACTTGGGAAGAGTCTGTCCCCACACCTGCCTGTCCCTGGGCAAGCAGAACGTGGCTTCTCCACATATGGCAGCAGAGGCTTTAACTTTCAGTTCAAGCTGGTAGATGTTTCACATTCTTTTACCTCTTCCCTTTATGCAGCAAGGGAAATTTCCCCAAGCAAAATAAAAGGGAATATATTGACTACAACAATGAAAAAATCTGTGTGGTATGTTTGGGGGTGAGAGGCCTTCAGCAGATAAGAATTTCTGAGAGATGAAAGTGAACCTGACCATACCGATCAATAACACAAAGCAAAGGGTCCAGAAAGGACTTACACATACAGCAGGAGGAGGACACAGCACACAGAGCTTCTACATTTCCCAACAGAGGCCAGGCAGGGCTCCCAGACTGAGGAAGCAGGGGCTGGTGTGTTCTGTCCTTGCACTGACAGAATATGAAAGCACTGATGACAGCTCTTAGGTTGGCACATTGGACCCCAGAGAAGCCCTTTGGTTATTTTGGCTTTGGCCACAGGGCAGGAGCTTGCACCTGGCCTGCCACCAGTCTGGCTCACTACAACTGGCACATCACTTATCTTATCATCCCCACACTCTGGAAGGCTTAGGTAGGAGGATCATAGGTTCAAGCCCAGGGTGGGCAACCTAGCAACTTAGTGAGACTTTGCATCAATATTTAAAAAAAAAATTTAAAATGGGCTGGAAATGTAGTTCAGAGCAAAGGCCCTTGATTCAATCTCCAGGACTGTGGGGGAAAAAGAGAGCTTGTCCATCAAGTGTCAGTCTGACTAGGTAAAGGAGAGGCCTCAAATGTTCATCCTCTTTCTGTTCCCAGAGTCAGCTACCTCAATGGAGGAGAACTTGACTTATATTTTGGTTAATTTATAGAATAACTGACAGGACATGTGGTCAAGGCATACTGAGCAATATAGTCGAAGTCTAATCAGATCCTTTTCCTTAATGGCAGTCTGGTGGAAAAGGAAACCAGCTGAGCACTGTGAGATGCTCAGGATGAGTCTCCTAGTCAGACTATCACTCCAGCAAAGGCTTTGCCATGTATAAGCTGCGTGTTCTTGACCAAGTCATTTATCCTCTCTGAAACCTAATAGTGACCCATTTAAAGTGAAGACAGATCTTTTCTATTTGGTGGAAAGAGAGTAACTGAAAAGTCCAAGGTTATGGTTTAGATTGAGAATGTCCCCCAGATGCCTCATGGGCTCATAGGTAGGACTTTCGGAATCACTGGGATGATAGGGCTGTTAGAGGTGGGGTCTAGCTGCAAGAGGCAGGTCACTAGGGACATGACTCAGAAGGGCACATTTCCCTCCCTGGTTTCTTCCTTCTGTCTCTGCTTCCTGGCCACCATGATGTGAGCAGCTTTCTTCTGCTCGAGCCCTTCCACCATGCCTGCTCTGCCTTGGAGCCAGCCGACTATGGACTGAAAATTTGAGCCCAAATAAACCTCTCCTCCTTTAAGGTGTGGAAGTTGAGTCCCAACAGTGAGGAAAACGACTGAGACAGCCAATAGAGCCCCTAATCCTTCAACAAACAAATGTGATGTCTCCTCTGCTAATGGAAATGATGGATATTTGGTCTCCATCGCTTCAATTCCAGGCTCAGCTTGAAAGCATCCTGTCTTGGAGAAGCCTCCCCATAGGCCTTGACACAGAGCCCTTTACTCAGTCCTTGTCACTGCACCCCTGGGTACCTGCCTAATGTACAAGCCTTAGTCTTCGCTGATTTAATTCTTGAATTATTGTTCCCCTCTCTATAAGGCTAGACTTGTGCTAACTGTCCACTCTTACTCTTGTTTGCACCTTGCAGTAGGTTCTTAATGCATAACAATCATGGTGACAAGGGCTCTAGCCACCCCCACCTCCCACAGCACTTACTATGCACTATGCACAGTTCCGATGAAATTTTGCACATACAGATCCATTTATACCTCCCCTAGGAGACACTGTTAAGTTTACCTGCATTTTACAGTTGGGGAAATGGAGGCAAGGAGAATTAAGTAGCTTCTTTGCAGAAATCACAGCTCCAGGAAGTAGCATGATCAGAATTTGAATTTAGCTAGGCCAGATCCATAATCTGAGTTTACAATCAATTCTGAATGTTAAACATGTGCCAAGTAAAACATCTACCTTCCAAGATAGATTTACACCAGAAAAAATCTTTGATATGCAGCAAGGTGTGGGAGGAAATCCTGGAAAACACCTTTTGAGAATGAACTGCTCCCCACAGGAAGATGTGTAACACTTCCCTGGATGGCAGTTTCAGAGGGCAGCTAAGTAGTCTTAGAAGACTGCTTTGGGGTGATGATTGAAATTGCATTTTGATGGGGATTTTAAACACCTTTAAATGCAATAGATTTGATAAGAGAATTGTTAAAAATGTGCTATGTTCATTGTGTAAAATGTTCACCGGCAGGAAAGACCCAACTATCCAAATTGGCTGTCAATCATATACATTTGAAATATGGAAACATCATCAGCACACTTCAAATTCCCCACTGATATCACATCATATGAGATGATGGTTGACACCATAATGCTTCTGGAAAAGAGGCCCTGGTGAGTTGGTTGACAGCTTGGGGACTGTCTCTGCTGTCTCCTTACTGGGATTGACTATCATGTTAGCAGAAGCTCAACTGCCCTGCTATCCTTTTCCACCAGCTGAGGTGCTCTCTGTGTTCTCTGCCAAGTTGTGTGATGGCAGACAATCTAGGGACTAATGCAGAACATTGGAAACCCTCATTTGCTCATGTACACTGTAGTAGTGTCTTTATGAAGGGATCCAATAATCATCCGGGGAACAGATGAATCAATCAGTTGGTACTAAAGAGCAAATCATCACCATCATTATAAACAAGCTCTTGAGCATGGTGGGCTCCTTTGTAAATTTTTCATACACTCAGCAATTGTTCCCAAGCAAAAGTGATCCAAAGGAAGAGACCCCTCATAGATTAAAAGAAAATGGGGATTTAGCCCTAAGTCAGGTAAAACCAGGCCACAGGATTTGGTTATTTTCAAAATAAGGGGAGGGTCTAGTGAAAATCTTTTTCCTTGTCCATTTCCAGATGGGTAAGTCTCCTCAGATAGCAACACATTTAAATGGCTAGGAGGAAGTTCATCAGGGGGTTCTCAGCTGAAAAGGGGAAAACATAACCCAGTGGAGTGATTCTCCCTAAGGCCCAGTTGACTTGTCAACTTGCTTCTGTCTCTCCTACAGCTGCATCAGCTCAAGAACCTGGGATGTAAGTCTATTTCAATGATAAGCCATGACCTCTTTTTTTCCACACCTGTGATTGGTAGACTTCTTATCATTCAGTTCCTTTCTCTTCATTTTCAATTAATTATTGAGGCCTCTGCTTTGCAGGCATCATTTTCCACATACGAACATTTATTGAGTCATACAATTAATCACGTTGGAAACAAGCACGCTATTCTTTCATTTTAAAAATACACGTGCAATTGCCAAGCCCTCCTTTATCTTCATGTTCCCACCTTTGGCATCAGTGCAGCTCAAAAGCTGTTACATTCCTTTGTTGCTACATTTAGATGCATCAGAAAATCATCCCCCTTGCCATGTTAGCTCCCTGCAGAGTGCGTGGACGATTTATATGTTCCATTAATATCGTATCTCATATTTCTCAGGTATTTATGTTTAATCCAACTCTTCTCAGTTCATAATTGATTTTTTTTTTTTGTTTTTGGTTTGGTGTTTTTTGGTACCGGGGATCGAACTCAGGACCTTGCGCTTTCAAGGCAGGTGCCGGAACCACTGAGCTAAATCCCCAGCCCTTCATAATTGATTTTAACAGAAGGTAGTAGAATGTGGCAGCTAGGCAAAAGATCAGGAATCAGATCCAAAATTTTAATTGATGTTGAGCTACTTATTGCCTTGAGCAAAATTTCTAAACCTCAGTTTCTTCACCTGTTAAATGATGCTCATGTCTCAGCCCAGGCCTAGATACAAAGTAGTCAAAACATTCAGTCATTACTGGAAAAGAGAAGATCTAAGGATTTTCAGACATTGTCTCTCCCCACCTCCTCCCCAAGTGGTCTTTTTTATCTTGTGCCTCTTCCCTGTCTAGCGACGCATAATGTTCCCCGGGTACTGGGGCAGTGGCCATGTTGGCCGAGTCTTCTCTGTGCTTTGAAGTTACCTCCCACAGCAACATGACCCAAGTTCCATAACCTCTTTGTGATCCTTTTCCATGAGTAAAGAAATGGAAACTAATACACCAATGCTCATTCATGCTGAGGTCTCTCATTTTGTAACCTCAACTATTCTTGATCACAGACAAGTCCTGGGAAGGAAAAGAAACAACTTCTACAGAGCCAGAAAGAGATGGCATACGATTCATTCCAGGAAGCTTATGGGAGTAGCTTGGAGAAGGGGAACTCATACCGTCACTGTACATAAAATCACCTTACACAGGACTGTAAGATGCTGTTGAGCTAAGTTTGCAATACCTCTTGATCAGAAGCAATGCAATTCTGCCCTCCTAGGTCCAGTGGGAACAGAGAGCAGCCAATTATAGCTGGAAGGATGTCCCTGTGGCAGGCTGGTGTGCTTACACATTTCTTCAAGGGACTAGGGTGGATGAGGGGTTAAATGAATCCACCCAGATTCAGCCCCCATTGGGTTCAGGGCTGGGCTTCTGGAGGTAGGAGTGAGTACACTGGCCAGGCTGGCATTTAAGAGGTGATTCACAGCAATGAACACGAGCTTTGGATTTGAAGAGATCTGAGTTTGAGTATTAACTGTATTGTCTTGGAACAAAATTTAAATTATCTGGGCTTTATTTTCTTCAGTTGTCCAAAGAGAGTAAGACCAACTCTTTTGCAGAGTTGTAACAAAGACAGTATAAACCCTTGTCATAAATAGTAGATGTCATCATTCTTTTACCACTGATATTTGCAAAACTCATTATACTATTATCACTATCATTCTAAGTGCCAGAGAAGGCAAGTAAGAATCTGGTAAGTCAAGGGTGAAGGCCAGTACGACAGTCCTGTGTAAACAGTAACTCAAACAAAAGGCAACTTTGGCATCAGAATGAGATAGCAAGGTTAAGAGTCAGCATGGGGCAGGAAGTGTTGTTGGCTTCTCTTTCCCAAGTGATGGCTTCCAGTGAGGCTGACTTAGAGTTCTGAGTCATCCACAAAATGAAGGGACAGATGATGGACAATCCAACAAAAATAAAAAGATAGAAGTTATCAATACCTGCAGTATCTGGGACTCATCTATGTTGGGAGCCATAAACACTGCGAAGGTCAATATGAATTACACAGTATTATGGCCCTGTGCCAGAGTGAGGGCTCAAACAGTGACACAGATGGATTCAGGAAAGTCAGTGTCCAGTAGATGTCATTTAGGGACAGAGACATCTGTGTAACTTTCAAGGTAGAATTTCCACCAATGGCTGATTTTAATTTTTAAAACTTTAGTAATTAAAGTGGATAAGTTGTGCTATTTTCATAAGCTAGCTCTGTGAAAAACAGGCTCAGATGATATTGGGTAAATGATCTAGCAACTGTACTTTCAGTCCTTGTTCTAGTTCATTTCTCATGTTCATATGTTTTCCCCTTGAATTGTGGCAGGAATTAACCACCCACATCCTAAACATTCCAACTTAAATGTAGTTTACAAAAATCTCGAATTGCTTTCCAAACACTAAAATGGCAGTCTTTAAAGTCATTTACAAATGTTCTTTCCAAATCAATTCAAAAAGATGAAAAGGAGCTGTCAACCTGCACAGATCTCAGCTTTGCCAGGACTCAGGGGAGGAACCCAGCCTATCCTTTGAAAGTTGGTACAAAGTGCCCAGTTCAAGGCTTTCAAAAGGAAATGAGGACTAACCAAGGTTTAAATCTAACAAGAACAGGAAGGCCAGGCTGCGATTCAAAAGATTAATTTGATAAGATAATGTTCAGCTTCTCTTTAAAACCTATGCTGCAGGATATGAATTCTTAAAGGTCCTGTTTCTATTATCTCCAGTTTATGTGTCTGACAAATGAAGTCCCTGATTTTCATTCTCGAGCACTTGTGGAGCCTTTGTTTGTGTCTGATGTAGTGGGAACAGGAATGGAGGGGCTTGGGCTATGATACCAATTAAGGCTTCAGACAGGGCTTGTCACCTGTCCACATGTGAGTTTGCTTGCCCACACAGGTGGAGGGCGTTTTGGTTTAGATAGGAAGGGTTTCCCAGAGATGTGAGGGCTCTATTCCCAGTGCAGCAATGATCAGAGGCAGGGCCTAGTGGGGTGACTGGGTCATCCGAACTAACCCACTGACAAGTTCATAGCTGAATGGGCTATTAAGAGGCAGGGCTGAGTTGGAGGAAGTAGGTTACTAGGAGCATTCTTTTCTTTCTTTTTTTTTTGGGTACTGGGGATCAAACTCAGGACCCTGCACCTCGAGGCAGGCAAGGTGCTACTGAGCTAAATTTCCAGCCCTAGGAGCATTCTTTTAAAAGGTATAGCTAGTCCCTGTCCCCTTCCTCTGGGGTAGTCTTCCTGCTCCCTCTGCTTCCTGTCTGCCATGAGGTGAGCAGCTTTCCTCTGCCACACCCTTCCTTTAGGATATTTCTGCCTTGGAGCCAGCTGACCATGGACTAAAACCTCTGAAACCATGACCAAGTCAAACATTTCAAGTTGTGGATGTCAAATACTTGTCCAAGCAACAGAAAGCTTAAAAATACAGAGTCAGAGCAGATGGTCTCAGGATCCTTCTAGGTTTCAGATCCAGATTTAAGGGATCTCTGGGTGGAGGTGAAGATAGGAGATGCTAATATATACCATATTCCCCTACATAGGGCATGGACACCATGTACTGATAATAATGTTGCATCTTGTCTTTGCATAACATTTAAAAAATATAAAGTATAATTTTATTATGAGGATGCTATTGTAATTTATCTGTATTATATTTTTAATATTTTTAAATTTTAAATTGATGCATAGTAATTACATGTATTTATGGGGTACAGTGTGAATATATATATATACAGATACATATACATATGTGTGTGTGTGTATAATGTGTAGTCCTTAGATCAGGATGACTGACATATCCATCCCCTCAGACTTTTATCATTTCCTTGTGTTGGAACATATAAAATCTTCTTGCTGCTTTGAAATATATAGCTTCTCTACTATGTATACAGCTTTAGAAGTAATGCCGCCTGTCCACTGCACCTCTCTCCCCATCCTTTCTGCATCCCTGTTCCTACACTTCCTGTTAATTTGTGAAAAGGCTGTAGTGAAGACTATGAGAAGAAGCAGCCTGGGCAGATGTGAGAGCACTCAGAAGTAAGGTGAAGAGGAAAAAATTGGAAATGAGTTAGTGAAAAGAGATTCAACCAAACCCATTTCTCTTACATGGAGATGGAATGATGGTCAAGCTGGAAGCCAGTAGGATTTTATCCTGTCTGCTCCCTCCTCCACCCCAGCCTGAACGTGACAAGAGTCACCCAATTAGCTATTCTTGGAAAGCAAAGCAAAAGCAAAGCCCCATGGAACAGCCTTATGAAGACAATAATAAGAAGACTCAGCTGGCCTCTTTGCAGTTGTGGTTATCTGGGTGTCTTACAGCTGAATTTGCCTTTTCCTAGATTTGGGACTTCTTGGTAAATACTTTTGAGATTTTCTTCCCAGTTGGTGAAATGGGGATAATAAAAGTGTATTATATAAATTGCTTATGTGATGTGAGGAGTAAATGCAATAACGTAAATGAAGTACTTAACCCAATACCTAGAATATAGGAAGAACCCAGTAAAAAGAGAAGCCTTACAATTTATGAGTTTGACTCAGCAATGTCCATAGCTCCAAGCCACACATCAAGTGAGTCAACTGTGCTTTGAATTTCTGGGTGGCACTAACAGTCATGGAAAAATAGAAAATCTTCTGTAATGTAGGAAATTTCTGGACTCCAAACATTTCAGAACAGAAGAATGCAAGAGAGCAAGCAGGATGTTCATGTTTACCCTCTAGGCAACATATTATTATCTTGTTTCCTATTCCAGCGCAGAAATGAATGAGAGCAAGACTCACATTTCATAAAGATTTGGAACAGAATGTAGAAAGCATCCCTTTTCTATTGCTACCTTCCAAGCCCACTGTACATAGCCACACAGTCAGGGTGCCTCGGGGCAAAACTGAAGTTCAAATGGAGATTTTGTTTAGGACTCTTGGTGTATAGGGTATGGGGGTGGGTAGCTCAGGCACCATGCTGATGTTACTTTTACCTTGAAAATCCCTTAAATCTGGATGCACAATGAATTTCCCAAATACAATTACATGTGTCCTCGAGTATTTATAAGTGTATGTGTGATCAAGATATAGCTACTACACTTTTGGAAGGGAATGCCAAGTACTTTGAATGTAACCTTAAAAAATAAGGGCTGATCCCCACCCAATACAGGGATGAAGACAAGCTTGTAAATGTGCTTTGGATTTTGAAACACAGTTTGTTGCTACAGGCATACCAATAAAAATAGTCACATGTTAGATCACTTTATAAGTCATTTAATAGATGATTCATTTATTGTTTGTTTGTTTGTCTTGGTGCTGTTGGACCAGGGACTTAGCACTGAGCTGTATCTCTAGAGCTTTTTTATTTTTTAATTTTGAGACAAGGTCTCACTAAGTCATTAAATTGCCCAGACTGGGCTCAAATTTGTAGTCCTCCTGCCTCAGCCTCTCAGAGTGCTAGGATTGCAGGCATGGACCACCACACCTGGATAAGATTCATTTTTAAAAGAATAGCCTCTCAGTTTATATTATACCATCTTTGTAGAAACAAATCATTATGTAAGCTTAAAAATAGTTTCACCATGTCATCAGCGGTAGTATATGTACCAAGTAAGGGAAACTTTTGCAAAAGTCAGTCAGGATTTGAAAGTCAGGTTTGCCTCTTGGAGCTGTGTTGGTTATCTTCACTGAGTTAGTTCACTGCTCGCCACCTTTACCCCTCCGCAGGGGACTGTTGTGAGAATTATGTGAGATAACACACGTAAAGGCTTGGTAAGGTGTAAGGCAGTACTAACAGATGGTAAGTGTCAGCAATTACTGCCCCTTTCAAAAGTGGGAAACACTGTCACTCAGATAGGTGCACACTATTTCCTCTGCAGGCGTTGGAGATGAAAGAGTGCTCACCAAAACAAATCCACAGCAACTTTGCCTCTTACTAGCAGCATCTGTCGTCCCATGGCTTGACAAGTAATTGACACTGGTAACAGCTATTGAAAGCCTCCTGAGAAAACATCCATGGTACATATCCAGTGTCAACAAACAAGAACTTCCTCCAAGTGTCTGCTCTCATGTATATGGTACATCATTCTTCTACCTGCTTTCTGTAGTTCTCCTTCTAGTTTAGAAAGCAAATCCCCACCCCCCACACAATGTATAAATAAACTGTTAGTTCTATATCGCTGAATAACAAAGCACTCAAACCTTAGTGGCTTTAAAAACTTAATATTCATTATCCTATAGTTTCTCTGTGCCAGGAATTTGGGATTGGCCAACATGAATGGTTCTGGCTCCAGGTATCTCCTGACCAGGTGTCGGTATTGGCCGGGCTCACAGTAGTCTGAAGGCTGTAGATCCTCTGACGGCTAACTCAGGTGGCTGGCTGGATGCTGGGGCTGGCTGGGTAACCTGAGCTCCTCAGTAGATGGATCTCTCCACAGGGCTCCTCATGACAAGGCAGCTGGCTACCTTTGGAACCAGTGACCCAAGAGAATAAGGTGCAACGTCTCTTCTGCCCTAATCTCATCAGCTAATGTCAACAAATACAACACATTCAACACACGGTGTTATCTATTTCAGACTAATGCACAGAAATGACTTTTTCAATTCTAAGTCTTGACTAGTTTGGGTAATTTTATACAAGCTTGTGGTGTCATATCACTGAAAGATGTGGCTGCACAGCACAGGTATTGCCTGAAGGTAACATCCACTCCCTTATCAGAGACAGAACCAAGGAGAACCACTTTGCATCTGAGCCAAGGAGAGAGTCACCAACTGCTGGAGTGAATGGGTAAACAATGTGTGTGGATCTCAGTGAGTTTCTTGGTGTGTAGAGATGTGATGTGTGACCCGCTACTTTGGAACACAGGTACAGTATGAGACTACCATGCACTGATTTACAGCCATGGCTTCCTATTTGTGCCTATTTCCATTTAAGGGCTGACCTACACACTTGTGCCCCACTGTGGACTGGATGGTGTGTGATCGGAGGGAGTGTCAGGGACTGTCAGCTTGCTACTTTCACTTAATAGAGGAAGTGTGCATTTGTACTCGGGTGACCAAAGCATGGTTAACTGTGAAACTCAGTAAATTCTCTTCTTTTCAGCTTGTGTAAAGTAAGCTTTTGTTGCATTTTTAGCTTTTGGGGGGGTGTTATTTTAGAGAAAGTGATGCTGTTTGTTATTAGCTTGAAGAATTTTTAACGTGCAGTTCTTATGCTCTTGGCCATAAACTCGCCTTAGCATGCAAAAAGACACTATTAATAGTGAACCTTCAACTTTTGTCCCCAAAATTCTATTTGTTAAGGTGAATTTTTATATGGCAGAGTTGTGCTTAGCCATTTTAGACAATTACACAATCGGTACCATTTGCTTCACTGAAAAAGATGGGGGGGTAATTTGAATCGATTAATAAGTTGTCCAAAATTTACTGTGTCTGACCACTTGTCATTCACGAAAGTCTAGCTCTGGCCTTTTATACTGAACTGCTCAATTCTTCTGTCCTTCAGAACACACTGCTCTGAGGTCTCCTATACACTCAAGAAAGTACTTTCTTTCTTCCCCATTGCTGCCATGTGATCAAAGCCCACTCTGTATCTGGTGTCTCCAGTGAGGCATAGGGGGGCTACAGGGAGGGTGGGGTGAAAGGGGATAAGTTGCCTGGTGTGGCATGGCTCATTAGAACTGAAGCAGGGTAAGAAGTGACTCCTTAGGTGCCAGGTCTTCCCTCAAACTCTCAAGGAACTAGTGACTACATTTTGGCTGAGTGACAATGGATAAGGAACCTCTGGGTACCTTGCCTGTAAAATGAGGAAAATAAATGTAGGAATACTGAGGGAGGCCATATAATTGACCATCCAAACAAGGACCTTTGAAAGTAAAAGAAGATGCTATTAAAAATTACAGTAAGGCATAGCTAGGGACTAATCATACACAAAACAGGACACACAGTCACTGTAGTAATAGTGTATAGCTAACTTATTAATTGCTGTGATAATCCAATGAGGCAGTCCATGTATCATCACTTAGCTAGGTGCTTGGCATAGTAGGGTACCAGTAAATGTTAGCAACACGTCCAAGGCTTAACAGTCAAAGGGTCCAATCTGAGCAACACAGTCATGAGAAGCACTGAGCAGCTTTGGGATGTATCTGCTCAAGGAGGATGCTCGGCCTGTGGGGAGGAGATTGCACCAGGGGTGGGAGGTGGTGCAGGTGTCAGGACTAAGAGGAAGATTTCCAGCACACCTATGGGTGCAGCGGGCAGAAGCAGAGGAGGGTCAGGCTGCAGTTCTAGAGAAGCTGGGGTGAGGATCAGGAGCTGGAGCAGAAGCCTCTCTCGGCCTGGTGGCTTCAGATTAGGGGCAGGGGAAGGAAAGGAGACTCCTGTCTCAGCATTTGGGAACTTAGCTGCCCTATGCATTGCATCCCCAAATTCTCACCTGTAGTTTCAACATAGATCCTAACCCTCAAATGCCCTTTTCTATATTTCTTTCCAGATACTCTGATTCCTGCCAACATCAACATCGGGAGCTTGTTCTCCCATCAGCTCTTTTTTTCCAACTGCTCTACTGTTTCCAACAGCTGCACCATTTGTTCTCTTGTACTGAAGTAATCCCGGCTGCCTTGGTCTTCATCACTATCAGTGTGCAGCCAGCAATGAACACAGCTCATACGTACTCGCCGATAGGAGGAGAGGACCCAGAGAGCAGCAAATGATGAGTATTATGCAGACCCTAGTGTTTGGTGCTGCGGTTGGGTAATCTGAGAAATGGTGAACAGGAGAAGTGAAGTCCAAAGCTACGCAGAAGCTAAGGAGGAACGGAGCAGAGTCCAGAAAGAGCGCCACTGCCAGATATGCACGTGATCCAGCACTACAGGGGATTTTAGATCTGCAGACCGATTCCCAGAGGGAAGACTGATGGCCACAGTACAGTGAGGAAGCCCAGGGCAGGACGTGGGTGTGTGGGCGTGGGGATACGAACACATTCTGCCAAAGATGAGTGGCTCTGGCTGCCACTTGTCTTTGTTTCCCCAGTGTAGGTTCCAAAAGCTGTACAGTTCTGCACACTCGGATCTCCCAGTGCCTGGCAAACACACGCCCATATCTCAGTTCCTAATGTCATCACCTTTGTTACTGTTCTCGTTCTGATTACTTCCAACCTCATGACCCTGAGGGTTCCCGGAGGTAGACAAGGTTGACTTGAAAAATGGCAATCTAATTCTAATTCTAATTCTGAGTCTGTCAATTCTAAGTTTTTCATATATTTTCTTAAGATTTTGCCTCTATTGCTATTTGTCAATGAGTCAGCACTAGCAACTGAATAAATATGAATGAAAAAGTAGCAAACGAGCATCACCCAAATGTCTCAGAAGCATCTGGGTTTTCTTGGCTCAACACCTTGGTGTTATTTGTATGACTGTTGCTCTTTTAAAATATTTGCATACATCCTCTCCACATTCTCTCAGCATCAGACTCGAGGGAAGCTCTCCCTTCTGCAGGCCCATCTCTGCTCATCTCTTCCAGGGTCTTGCTCCATTGACCTCTGCTCTCCCCTCTGTGGGCTTCTGTTCTTGAGCAGCGTAAGGGCTTTTTCCATATATAAAATGAGCAAAGGAAAATAAAACCTCTTTCAACCTTGAAATTCCTATGGTACGAGCTCCTTGGCCTTCTCTCATGGGTAAACAATGGCAAGATTCACTTCAGACCCTTTTCCTTCCCTTCCCTCTTTACCACTCCCTGCAGACACTCTGGACCCTCAAGTTGCTGCCTAAAGGGCACTGGTCAGCCCCTGACACGAAACATTTATGAGAAAAAGGGCATCTGAAGTTCTCAGACATATTGTTTGCTCTTATGGAAAAGTTGTGATTGAAATCTCAATCTCATTGAACTTCTGCTTAATGAGATACACTGCCAGTTTTCCTCTCTCCCTCTTCCCTCCCACTATCTGTCTTTCCTTTCCCTTTCATGCTCCCTTCTTTTCATTTAGTGAATATTTCCTGAATGCTAGTCTGTGTCAGGCTCTATCTCAGGTATCTCTGGGGATTGAGCAGTGAGTACAGAGACAGAGAGCTTATTCCCCTTGAAGCTTATATCTTGGTAAAAATATCAAAAAAGTACAATTTCCTCTTGGGAAATATTATACATAAATACCATAATAGTGTGTGTGTGTAGTTTTAATCTAAACCAAGGGTTGTCTGGTTTAATGCCCATGACTTCAAGTAAGAAAAATCCAAATAAATGTTAGGTTGCACCTAACAGTTTGCAACACTAAATATTACAACTTACTTCACTACATGCCAAATGCAATTAGAAGTTTTATTATGTGTGATGCAAGAAGATGTCGCTGATCATCCTGCTTTGTGTCACAAGGCACTAAAGCAGTAATTGTTGGGTTGGTCAGTGGCCTTCAATTAGAAATTTACAGTAAGTTCAAGGGGAACAGAACGAGACTTTCAATTTCACACACTATTTATGCAAAAACATAGCTGGGGCCAAGGAACAGATACAAGATGAGTCTTCTGAAGCGACAGAGGTCCTGCCCTATCATCTATAAGGCAGGACTGGGGTCCCTTGTGTCACAGACACATGCTTAGCTTGCATGTGATGGAAAACTGACTGCTGTCTCACTGATGCAATTTTTAGGTATTTGTGGTTGGTTTCCAAAAGCACAAAGAAAGAATCATGACCTTTGAGGTGCTCGTAGTTTCTACATACATGTATTCACTTTATTACAGTCTATAACATTGTATTTTCCGTGTGTGAAAGACTGAAAGGTGAGTGTTTTAATAAAGCATACAACAACTGCACTGTTTTGAGCACTTCCTGCTCACAGCTCATGGAAAGCAACAGTGTCAAAAGAATGTCACCACATTTCAGAGTGGCTTGAGGGTGTGCATGCCAACTGTAGGGCAGGATGAAGGGACTGAGATCTGTGGTAACTCTATGTTCCAGCCGTGGCTTTTGTGTGCTTCCCTTAAAGAAAGGCTCAAAGGGCTCTTGCTGCTACTACAAAGAAAACCAATCAGTAGAAAACATTGTGTTACTTTGACTGGTAGTGTGTTAGTTGAAGAGTTCACCTACTGAAATGGTTCAATGCTATTTTATGTCAACAACAGACAGCCGAGGACTGTGGTGGACAGAGGTATCATATCAGATCTTAAAAATCACTGGTTAGCTAGTAATAGTAGGAATAATAAAAGTAGCCCAGTATTTCAGGTCATCTCTATTTGGCAACAAGAATATAGGAGCCAGGAGAAGGTGCTGGGGACTTTGGTAAGTCATGAGTAAGTACACAATAGTGTACTAAAGAGATCAACAATTGAATTTTACTCAAAGGGCTATGGAAGGATATTGTGTTCATCCCTCGAGGCTGCAAATAACATAAACTGGGGGGCTTACAAACAGCAGCAATTTAACTCTCACACTCTCAGGGCCTAGAGGTCCAACAGAGTTAGAGCACGGTGAAGGTCTCACTGATTGGTTCACAGATGGCACCTGTCCGCTATGTCCTCACAGAAAGAGGCAATGAGCTTCCATTGGGACTATTCGATAGGGACACTGATTCCATTCATGAAGGCTCCGCCTCATGACCTAGTCATGCCCTAGACTGCACCTCCCAAGGTCAGTCCCTTGGAGCTAGGATTTCAATATACGAATTTAGAAGGGGACACAAATATGGCAAGAGCGGATGTGGAAACATAGTTAATTCAGACAAGGGATTCAGTAAGGGTTTCTTGTGAAGCGTGAATAAGTGACACAGGAAGAGAAAAGCATGAAAGGCTCTGTGGCTCCGGAAGGAGTCTGACTTGGAGGTAGTAGACGGCATTGGCTGAGATTTTTCCCATCTAAGCACCGCCCCCTGGAGTCCATTGTGAGAAGAGGCTTCGAGAGCGAACATTCATTCTTTTTGCCGCATTGCCCTCCCTGTGTGTAAGGGTTCACCAGGAGGACAGATCGTGTGTGTGTGTGTGTGTGTGTGTGTGTGTGTAAAATCCCATTTATGTATGATATGTAAAAGATTTACAATGTAGGCTCACGATGGCCACCTGCAAAGTCAGCAGTGAAGAAGGGAAAATGGGTCCGTGTGCAGGACAGCAGCGGATCCCAAGGTCAAAGGCCAAAGGCCTGGGGCGCACTGCACAGTCCGGCGGCGTGAGGTGAGTGCATGCTGGAAAGCCAAGGGGTCTGCCCTGGAAGGCTGAGGAGCCACGCCGGAAGCCAGGAAGAACTGGAGAGGAACACGCAAAGGTGACGGCAAAGACTGGAGCTCCTCCGAAGAAGAAGAAGCAAAAGGGAAGACTTCCTTCTTTATTCCCTTTTTATTCCATCCAGGCCCCACGCCTATCGGTTGGTGTGGGTGGGTCTCTCCTCAATGTGTGGCTTACAAGTCAATCCCCCAGACACACTCAGAACTCTGCTCCAGCAACCAGCTCGGTGTTTCTTAATGCAGTCAATGAACTGTCACACTCTGTAGAATGAACAAGACGCTACCCTCAATGCCACCTAATCATTCTCTCATTTTTCCAGGTTGCAGTTCCTAAGTGGTGTGTTGAGTAAAAGCCAGCATAGACCAAGAACTCCCATAACAACACAAATCTTTCTCAGTGAGCTTAAGCAGAAGGAAACTGCTTCTCAAGGTCCTTTATTGACAGATGTGTGTCACTAATATTTTAGCCTTAGTGGCTAAGACTTGGTCAACTGTTTAGCTCTCTTTAACTGATGAGAAGAATACTGTGACCCAGAAAGTATTTTAGGGGCTATTTATCACAGTGTGACCATGGGCAGATCCTGCCTCAGGGAGTCAGGCACATACTCCAGCAGCTAGACAGATACACACACAGAAGGAAAGAAACCAGTGAATGGTTGCTGGTTGCCCAGTTCGCAACCAAGGTCTGCAATGTTTCTGGAAGCTCCTTATCCACCACAAAACTTGCACAACTGTATCAGTGTGTCCCGCCCTAGGTGGACAGGTAAGAACTGCCAGATGGCCAGGGAAAGTTGTGAGGGTGAGAAAGTCCATCTCCTTTTGAGAATGAGGTGGAGTTTAGGGAAGTCGCATTTTTGAGTCACTGTTTGGAGTAAACCACTGCAAGGAGAGTTTGAGCTCACTGATGATGGGAGGTGGTCTTTGTCTTATCATCCTTCCACGGGGCTGGAACTCAGAAGTAGAACTGTCCCCTGCAGTGTGGCTAAGTCCATGAGAATCAGACATGATTCCTGGTCCTGAAGTAATTCTTTTCTAAGTTGACTGACTTCATAGGCAAGTCTGAAACACGCAAGTATATGTTACTTAACTTAGTTTCCCATGGAAACTTGTATCTCATTATAGTGTTTGTTCCAAATTTTACAGAACTGGATTGGGTATTTCCTGAGTGTCTCTGATCCTCAGTGGCCTGTTTGCTAAAACAACAAGAAATATTGTCTTTTTAAAGTACTGTAATATATATTTACACTGGTAAAATAAGGCTCACGACTCCCAAACCACTTTGACAGAGAAGCTGTCTGTTCTCTACTTGAAATGTTCAAAGAAACTGGAGTCTCATATATGCTTAGCAGATCCAATGGTAACAGAGCTTACCAGTATATGGAATTAGGTCTTCCCCCATATCCTAATCTCTGGAGTAAACGAATGTTACTTTAATTGGGAACAAAAGGTCTTTGGAAATGGGTTCAGGATCTCAAGATGATCTCATCTTAGATTATCCAGGATGGCCCTAAATCCTGTGCCAAAGAGGAAAGACACAGGGAAAGGAGGGAGAGATGCTCAGGAGGCCATGTAAAGATGGAGACCAGCGCTGAAGCCAGGCATCCCTACCCAAGAATGCCTGGGGCCACTGGACTCCGGAGGCCACCATGGGTCTGGCCCCTAGAACCTGCAGATAAACAGCAGACCTACTGACTTCATTTCAGATTTGCAGCAGGAGAGGATAAATTTCAGTTGTAAGCCACCTAGTTGGGGTCATTTGTTATAGTAACTGTAGGAAATGAATGCATCCTTATCTTAAAGTTGAGGAAACTGGAGCTCAGAGATGTTAAATAACTTCCCAGAACCACACAACTAGCATTCACACATGGAAGAGTTGAGATCAAACTGTTATTCTTACTCCAGAACTGGTGTGCTAAGCAAAATTCCATAAGGCTCTAGCTGGCTTAACAGTCTAGAGAACACCTGTTTTGCCTAAGAAGAATGCTGAGCATGTGTCGTGTAGAGTTTCAGAGAAGCCTCTTCCAGCAATTTTCTGCTTCCAGAATCAATTTTTTTTTGCATTAAAAGAGCCATTAGAGTCTGCCCATCAGCAGTTCAGTTCATATGTGGTCAGGCTTCCCAACCCAGCTTAAGGCAGTTCTTTACTTGGTCTTCGAATGCTTTGTTTTATATCTCTAATCATAGGTATGACTGCTTTTACTCATGTTGGACAATAATACAATGGAAAATGAAGATTAAATTAAATGTATAAAGAATCTGAAATCAATCAAGCCTTCATGAAACTAATTTTGAAAAAAGATCATTAGATATATTGCCATCAATTTGGAAGTGAACTGAGAAAGGGTATCTCACATTCGCTTCAGAAAAAAATTGTTTGAGATAGTTTTTATTACTTTCTAAGAGTAGGCCAGCCAGTACAAAAACCCTACATTTATAGGAGTCAAAGTAGTCATTTTATGTTACAAGTGGAACAAGCTACCCCTGCAATGTCTTCTCCCCATCAGTGATTTGAGCTGAAAAGGGGGAGTGTGAACCCTAGTAAGGGGGAAATAAAATCCCCAACTTTAACAGAGTACTAGCAATACTGAAGACTTGCATGTCAAGCCCAGTAAATTTCACTGTGTTTTGAGAGAACTCACTTGGTTGCAGGTGTGGAGATAGGAGACTTGAGCATGCAGAAATGCACCACCCAAATGATAAAAGGAGTGTAAGTCTAGCCTACAGTCCACTGCCACACTTTAGGGAGACCTTTAGCAAATTTCTATAATGAACAGTAGCAGGATTGAAGGCTACCAGATGTCAGTCACTGAGGCAAAATCCAGTCATAATCATTCTGCCTCATTCTTCCTTGGCTTGAGAAAGATTGTCTTGGTTTTCTGAAGTCATCTGATAAGAACTCAAGCTGTTCCCATAGACAGCCTTGGAGGGTGATTTCTAGCAGTGAGCATCATGGTGTAGTTGGATCTGTTAAACCAAACACATGCATGAATGAATCATGTGACCAAAGCCATGGGTCAATACGGCTGTAGATAACACGAAACTGGAAGCAGAATTAGTAAGTTGACATAACCAGAACCATAATGCTTTCACATGAAATGGAGGTTAAAAAGATGTACTGAAATGAGATCTTCAAAGAAGATCCTACTTTGAATTTTTAAAATCATAGGTTATGAAAGATAGAAACAGCTTGATGGTGCATTTGTGAAAAAGATTCTGGCATCGTGACAAAGTAGCACACAGTGGGGAATCTAATGTTAAGTTGTATGAGCACAAAAACTATATTTTAAATAAATGAGATGATGATTCTGCTTTCTTGTCATTGATGAAATGTTGAGTGCTGTATCCAATTCTTGGGAACAGACTAGAAGAGATACAGACACATAGGGAATTAATGAAGACATTGAAAAATGTGCCAAAGGATGATTTAGCTTTGAAAAAAGAAGCCTATCAGGACCCAAAAACTGTTTTCAAAAACTTCCAAATGACATGTAAAAGAACAATACCTAATTATGACAATGGCCAGTGATATGCATCCTATTCTTTGAGAGACTCTACTATCATCTTGGTATTCTTTTAGTGGAGTGGGAGAAAAAAGGAAACTTTCTATGCCTAGCAAACACAATACATTCAATATAACCCAAAGAAGTAGAGGTAAAGCTATTTGTGGATGTTCATCAGGATCAATTCTAACTCATATGATGGAGAATATTCTAGATATACAAGCTGTAGACAAAATGGAATTATCCACTTGTCATTCATTCAACAAATATTTCTTGTGTGAAGATTCTTCCTTGTGCTTAGGGCTAGATCTTGGATGGAAACAAGGAAATTAGTCCAAATGGAGAAAATTGGGAAACTGAATCTGAGATGGCTCTATGATTCTATCTGCTACTCCACTGTCTGCTCATATATTCTACAGACCAGAATGTATTTATGCAGAGCTGAATTCAGAACGGAACTGAACAGCTAACCACAACCATGTTAAACATTACTGTATCCTCTTATAAACCGTGTCTCGTTTGGCATTAGATGTACATAAAATATTTCTAGTAAACTATGCCCTTATCATGTCAAAACGAAGGTTCTACTGCTGACAGATTTACGAAAGTATTCCAATCTTGTAATCGAAATGACTTCAGTCTCACATGATGCTCTGAGACCAGCAGCCATCCTCTGAAAGACCTTCGCGACGTGAGGAGATGGCGCCCTCTAGGGAGAAATGCTTGAAAAACTAGGTCATCTCAGAGGGAACAGGGTCAAGAACCACTAGGTTTCAGTGTTAAAATTTCGTCCCCAATAGAAAGTTTTCAACTAAAAAGAAGAATTAGATTTTCAGCTTACATATATTATTCTAGCTACAAAATTAAAACAGCAATGATTGAGTCAAATTATTAAAAACAACTGATACTAAGCTCTGTAAGAGTGAAACTTAAACAGAGAAGCTGCCTACTAAAATAGGCTCAGCTGAATTTCTAAGTCAGTAAAATACTGGGGATGGCACATGGCTGTAATCCCAGCATTGTGGAGGCTGAGGTGGCAGGATTATAAACTCGAGCCCAGCCTGGGCAACTTAATGACTTTGTGAGACCATGTCTCAAAAGAAAAAAAATGGCCTGGGAATGGAGGTCAGTGCACAGATTCTGGGTTCAATCTCCAGGAATAAATGAATAGATGAATGAGTAAATGGATGAAAGAATGAATGAATGATGAATCAATGGATGAAAGAATGAATGAATGATGAATCAATGGATGAAAGAATGAATGAATGATGAATCAATGGATGAAAGAATGAATGAATGGATGAATGGCTGGATGAATGAATGGCTGGATGAATGAATGGCTGGATGAATGATTGAATGCATACTTGGTGAATTTACCTCTTTGAGATGTCAATAAACAAGAGTACAAAATATTCACCCTATCCACTTATTTGCTTCAACGAAAAGAGATTACTTGTGTAATTATCCTTCATGTAGCACTGTTTCCTCTTCCCTAGTGGCACCCTGCAAATCTCATTTTACCAGAGAAGAAACAGAGATGAAAGGAACAAGGTCAAAGTCAGGCCCTGAGGTGTTTGTTTGTGTGTTTGTTTTAAAGGCTGAAAATTCTCCAACAGCAACTGATTTAAACTGGTCATTTAAAAGACATGTCACAAATTTTTGTTTTGATGCAATACTATGCTTTGGTCTTACTACAATGATTGATACAGTTAACTCCTTCAAGCTGCCTTGGATCTGATTACATGGATACTCTGAGAAGGGCATTTCAATCATTCTCCTCCTGCTTAGCTGAGGCGCTGTATTCCTTTAACAGGTATATCAATTAGCTTTTGCTGCGTAGAAAACCATCCCAAACACTGAGTGGCTGAGGAAGAAACCAACCATCTTTTATTGCTAAGGACCCTAGGAGTTGGATGGTCAGTTCAGGCACTGGCTGTGAACATTCTAAATCACCTGCAGGCAGCTCAGCTAGGCAGCTTAGGGTTTCTAGGACCTTGGCTACACCAGCCAGAAAGACTCAGCCCTTCTCCCTACATCTCATTCTCCAGCAACTGGCCCAGGTGTCTTCACATAACAACAAGAGAGGAAGAAGCCAGGGACCAGAGGCACCAAAGAACATTTACATTTAAGTTTCTCTCTCTCTCTCTCTCTCTCTCTCTCTCTCTC
>NW_004624823.1:377124-392118 GCF_000247695.1 Heterocephalus glaber | reverse complement strand
TCTCTCTCTCTCTCTCTCTCTATATATATATATATATATTATATATATATATATATATATATATATCCCTCCCTCCCTCATTTATTTTATCTCATGCCAAAGCAAACCATAACACTGAGCCCATTCTCCGTGTGGAAAGATGCCTCCTGGACTCAGAAAGTGTGAAAACTATGGAGGTCTATGCAGTCAGTCTATTAGGCCAGGGGACAGAATCTTATACCAATCTTACACTGTCAGACAAGAGATAAGGCACACAAAGCAAATACTCAGGCAAAGGTATCATTCACCAGTGCATGTGCCTGACATCAGCTTCTTTTGAAGAATAGAATCTGAGAGAGGTACCAGGACAGCATAAGACAGGATCCATTCCAGCACTTTATCTTTTGATTGAAGTCATATAGTTCATACATTTGTGGGAGTTAATATTTTTAATGAATGAACTGGAATTGGCAAAATGGATTAAAACTTAAGAAACAAGTACCAAAAAAATAAGTGTTTTAAAAGAGAGACACAGACTAATGGAGAATCAGAAAGAAGACTTTTCTAGGATGAGACTTTGCAACACTCTTCTTTCAAAGAAACCCTTGGCCCATGTTAAATGGACCAACTAATAAGCCACACAGCACAGCTAGACATCCTGACCCCATCATGCTCACTCCTCTAAATCAAACTAAACTAGAGGAAGAGGGCTGGAGAGTCACCACTTTGAAGGGAAAACACAGTAAAATATTTCAAGTCTTAGAAGCAAGCTCAGTACAGCATACTGTGACTCACAGCAGCACACAAGTTTTCTGACAAAGCAAAAATTGAGATGGGAAATGTTGACATGGCGTCTATCATAGCATATGTAGCTAGTCAATGTTCTTTTACAGCAAATGAGTCTTGCTGAATAATCAATTCAAAGAGGATTTCACGGCAATAAAGATATAAAGAGAAAGAAAAAAGGTAATATTGCAGTCATTGCCAGAAAAATCTTACGGCTTTATGCCAAAGTAGCAAAGACAAAGGTCATATTTTCTTTCCTTGCTCCTGGGAGGAAAACTGCTAGAGGTAGTCACACCACAAGTTCCAGCTTCCTAAAGTGATTCCCATTTATAAGCCAGGGAGAAAAGAGGTTGACAAATCAAGTTAGCTTAAAGAGCAAACAAATATCAAACTAAACTGAATCTTAAAGGATGTTGAATTGTGAGATCAATGCCATTGGAAATACATTCACATAGCCTTAATTCTGTAAAGAGAAAGACTTTTAACTTTGGCAAAGAAACTCAGTGAAGTCCAGAGCTGGGTTCAACTAAATGAAAGGAAGACTTGGGATTGCAGCAACATTTGACAACTGGTGGGGAGGACGTGTAATAAACACAAAGGCCTTGTAAAAGACACCTAAAATGTTCTGATAGGTATCAATACTCTTAGCTACAGAGTGAGCAGAACAATCCACAGGCAGGGTGGAGGTGTGGCAAAGTGAATGAACACTTGCCATCATGCTTGAGTTAATCAGTTTGGTCCCCAGCACTGGAGAGAGAGAGAGAGAGAGAGAGAGAGAGAGAGAGAGAGAGAGAGAGAGAGAGAGGTGTTTACCCACAGATCTACCCAGTAGGACAAGCTGAATGTGCCAAATACAGACACGTGCTGAAGAAACTCATGTACACTATCTGGGAGAAGGAAAACAAACTGCCTTCTAAAGCCATGAAGTAGGGAGTAGTGTTGCAAGTGTCACTGCATGATACTGCTGCGATCAGTAATGATTAATATATATGACTCCAGATTTCTCAGAAGGAGGCTTCATTTATTCAAAATCTGAAATCCCTAAGCAAAGTGAAAATACTCCCTGTACACTAAAAGAAACTTGAGGCCCAGATGCTTGCCAACTGAGAGTCGGTGGCTGAAAGTTTTCCATCCAGGTTTCTTAACCTTTGCTCAATATTAGACCACAGCAGACACTAATCAGATATCCCTTCATGGGAACCAAAAGCTAAAAGCATCCCAAATTATGTCTTCATTAAATAAAGATGTATACAAAATATCTGTAGGAATGTATGACAATTAGGAGAATATGTAAATCATCCAAAATATGCTACTAAATTCATTTTATTTTAGTAGTAATCTTATGCTAAATTCCATCTGCCTTCACTTTATTTTTTTAAAACAAGAAGAAGGAAGACCATTTCCTGATCATTTACTCTGCGTGTATAACAACGTCACTTCCCTCAGTTTTATATTCAGTCTTCAAAAATTATAATGTCAATGGAAGTTGGCTTTTGAATCATATAGACATAAGGAGATTTTAACACATTTAGCTCCGTGAAGTTGACAGGACACTTACAGTTTAGGAAACATTTAGCTCACTTGATCACTCGAATAGTAACAATAGTTAACAATGATGAACATTGTATAACAGATACAAGGCTTTGAATTACTTATTTTTTTAAAAAATTAATGTTCACATAAACTCTATAAATTAGGCATGGTTATTACCCTGTATGTAGAGAGAAAACTAGTTTGGTAAGGTTATGCTATTTGTTTCGGTCACACATAAGCCATGGTCGTATATCAAAACATTTAGGAATTCATGTTGTAGACTAGTTACAGTAGAGTTAAATCATAACTCAATCCTGATCAATACTTTGAGTTAATTCACATCAAGGAGAATACACAGATCATTTCTTTCTTGAGGTCAAAGCACATTCCCTTTTACTGCACATGTATGGGGTTTTCAGTACTCTGCAAAAAATAATCATTTACCATTATACAACAAGTACCATCAAAACCCTTGAATATAAAAGTCCCTTAGCACTCATCAGCACTTGTATATTTACACGAGCCTCAGCTACGGAAGTAGGCCCAGGTTACTGCATGCCAAAAAATAATCCCTCAGAAATGGCTCCACAAGTGTAACCAACACCCATCCTTTAGCCTGCACTTCTTGTACCTTGTGAGATTATGAGCAGCAACTTCATGATTCTGATGTGAACAACATAATGTAGGTCAGATTACTGCAGCCCAAGTAAAGTGGAGAGATGGGACATGTTAACCAAAAAGGGTAGACTCTCAAAGTACCTGGGTAATAATGTCTTCAGTGTTTCACTCCGCTGCATTCGGGGCAACTTAATCTGTGTGCATCTTGACATTACTTACGACAGGTACTGGCACTTATGTCCCATCCCTCCTGTGCTTAATGCCAGGGTCTGAAATAGGAGCTTACAGATACCTGCTGTTCTGTTCAGTTCAAACACCGGCTCCCTGAAATGACTGGCAATGCCACGTATTTGACATAAAATTTAGACAGAAAAATCCAACACCGGCTGCTGTATGTATGTGTGTGTGTAAGAGAGATAGAGAGAGACAGAGGCAGAAAAAGACAGACAGACAGTAGACAGACAGCGAGAGAGGAGAGAGGAGAGAGGAAAAAAGGTAATATAATAAGTA
Source organism: Heterocephalus glaber (assembly GCF_000247695.1). The sequence goes on along the minus strand of NW_004624823.1, from coordinate 388,692 downwards.
ATGAAAAGTACACAAATAACTTAAGCAATACAGAACTTGCAAAGCATTTAAGAGTCTTACATATTCTTTCTCTTTTCTCTGTACTTTAGTAAACTGCCACTTAGACAATAGCCACAATTTAAAAGCTTAAAATGTTCCAGAAGTCTGAGAATAACAGTTATTTTTACAAAAGAAAGAAAGCTTTAGAGAGCACTGGAAGGAAAACTCAGCCCATAGCTGAATCAAAAATCCCCAAATCAAATGGGGAGTTTTAAACTGAAATTTTACCTCTGGACATTTTTGGTGATATCATTTACTTCCTACAGTTAGCGCATGGCATAGTAGCCTAAGAAGTTTTATGTTTTAACAAAAAATTTTGAGACAATATGTTGCCTGTTCCTGTGTTGAGAAAAGGATTAGTTGCTGAAAAATTGTAATCAATTGGAAATTTCCTTTCAAAAGAGTACAAAAATTTTTTAAATATAAAATTGCAATAATACACTAGGGTATTATGCTATTAGTATAACTACTAAGTATACTACTTTATAATAGATGAGGTTAATCAACTTTATTGTTATTAATTGATGTATTTAGATTAATGTCTAAAATTTTACTCTGAAATGCCAATTATGCCTTTTATTTATGTCCTCTTTGTTTTATTTTCATTTTTTAGTTGTACTGGAGATCAAATCCAGGAGATCTCTACAACTGAGCTGTATCCTTAGCCCTCTTTCACTTCTCATTTTGAGACCGGGTCTCATTAAGCTGTCCAGGTGGGGCTTGAATTTGCTACCCGCTCCTGCTTCAGCCTCCCTCAGCTGGGATGGGATTATAGGCATACAGCATCAGGTCTGTATGTCCTCTTTTTTCGTGTCATAAGTTTAGCTAGTTGTCCTCTGATGATTTCAAAGCTCAATACTTCTTTTCTTCTTTTAGTTTTAATATAGTTAAATTTATATTTTTTTCTCTTTCATACTTTAAATATCTTAATGTGTCTGAACTTGGTTCTGTAAGGAGTTTGAACTATTTTTAAAAATAAATTAGTTCTCTCTGAATCTGGGTGTAACTGAAATTTATTTCTTAATTTCATGGGATGCAATTACCATCTGGATGATTTCAAATTGGTTCACTAAAAAGTATCTGTATGTTCTTTCTCGCTATTCCCTTTGGCAGCCATTACTTTTCTTTGACCTCTTGAATAACTAAAATAAACTCTCATCTGAGGGAACCCCAAAGACACTAAAGTGGTTATAAGGTGATTTACCTGTGTCATCTGCCTGTTCTCATCTGAAGGTTGAAGAAAATACTTGCTAACTCTTGGGGAGGGGAGGATACAACTGGAAAGTGATCACTTTATGGTCATTTGAGATTTTTGGAATTTACATGTTACAAAGTTTGTAATGATTATGTTCTCTTAAAAATTTTAAATATATCCAATTCACACAAAATTAAATATTTTTTCCTCACATTTTTCCCACAGGATCTGGAAGATAGCCAAAATACAGTTCATTATTCTTAGACTAATACAACGTTCCAGCTTATGTGATTGAATTTTTTATATCACATCATCATTTTCTATGATTGCAGAGTTTTGTACTTTTAAGGAAAACTTTTCCAGATGTTATAATTTCTATATAATAAGGACCAAATCCATCTTTTGAATCTTGATTTAATTTGGCACTTTCTCATAGAATTCATTTTCCTCATGTGTTTTGGAACTTTAGCGTAAGACAATCTTTACTTTTATTTTTTAATTTTACTTAACATGTGGTAATTCTACATGTTTATAGGATACAGTGGAATAATCCAATACATGTGTAGAGTATATAATGATCAAATCAGGGTAATTAAGATTTCCACCTCCCTTTCCTTTCTTTATATGCTTGGGGTCATCAAGCTCCTGTCTTCTAGTTCTCCATAAATAATAGGTGACTGTATACTACAGTCACCCCACCATGTCATACAACACTGGATCTTGTTTCTCTTGACTGTATTTCTGTCTCTGTTATCCAAATTTCCTCTATTCCTTGTCCTCCTCCCCTTTCTAGCCTATTCTACTTTGAGGTAAATGTTTCTAGCTTCTACATATGAAAGATAACATGATAGTTGTCTTTCTGTACCAGGCTGTTATCACTTTCTTGATGAGCAGACTCGTGTGGAAGTAGACTGTGTCACTCCACTTCCCCCAGCCTGGGGGTCCCATCACATGGTGACTACAGAGATCTGGATCCAGCCCAGCAGGTCACTTGGGCAAGCCTGAGAGGCTCTATTTTAGGAATGAGGCTCTGAGGAATGGGAAGTGGTGGCATTGTTTTCCAGGCCTTTCAGGAGCACTGGAGCCCCATTTCCATCCATACCCAGCCTGCTTCTGGAAAATTTATCATTCAACTATTTCTAGTTTTTAGTCCTAACTTCTTTGTGTTTCCATTCATTCCTGGTACCAAATGAAGATATTCCTGATCACAGGCACTGGATTTCTTTCTAATATTTTTTTAAAGATTTTACTTAGTTGTCTTTTACATTTGGTTGGCAGAAGACAGATGGAGCTCAAAATGTCAACTAAAAAAACAAAATTTTACCAGTTTAAAAAACAAGGCAACTAAAATAAAGCCATTTGAGCTAGATATTTCACTCAACTCTCTGAGCTTCAGTTTCCCCCACCACAAGTTTTTGCAAGGTTTGATGAGATACATGGGCTCAAATGCTCTGCAAATTGAGCCCTATTTTCTATTCATGTGCTGGTCGATTACACCTGCTTCCTCCAGAGTCTGGTGGCTTTAACAGGTTTGGTTAACAGTTTTGTCATTAGCATATCACTTGGTTTTCAAATGTCTTTTTATAACCTTTCCTGTTCCAAATATGCAAGTAAAAATGAAAAATATAAATCGGCTCTAGATATAAAAATTTTCTTTTTTATCTGGACTTTTATACTGTACACAACACTTCAATTTTATGGTCAAGCTAAAGGACACTTTTAATGATGTATTCTAATTTATATTTGTTTGACAGTTTATGCCTAAAAGGAAAAAATGTGATGTTTTCTTCTGAGTAAGGAGGCAAATATCATATTAACAAATAGGGGATGATATTATCTAAATGTACATTCTTTCCCAAAGAGCAAATTATTTTAGTTAAATTCTTAAACTTACTTAAGTTTTCTAAGCTTGAGCCAAAATGAGACTGTCTAAAGTTAAACAAAGAAAATCTTTTGAAAGGATTTTCTAACACAATCTACTGTTCAATAATTTCATTTTTAGGAAATGTCAACAGTGGAAGGGTCATACACTCTAGGGCAGGACCTTCTAAAGGCATTTTCAAAGGTCATGCATTACAGTAAGATAAAAATCAATATATGATGTGATGAACCATCTCAAGACACAGGAACAAATCCCACTACCCGTACAAAGAATTCCATGTTCTATGGAAAATAACAGAAGCAACAGCAACCTTCTAGAGGGAGGGAGGGGGAGAGAAGGAAGGGGAAAGAGAGAGAGAAAGACAGACAGAGAGAGAGAGAGAGAGAGAGAGATATTGACTTGCTAAGCCATTTCGGTAAAACATCTAGAATAATTTAATTATTTAACATGAATGCTTCTCCAGCTTGCCCATTTTCTTCTGATTTCTATACTGAGTTTCTTAGTAATTTTTTTCTGTTTTTACAGTGGGTGTGTATCACTGTCTATCCAAAGAAGAAGACAATAAGTGGAGATATGCCTACTTTTAGAAAAAAAAATAAAATGAGCAGAAAGAAAATGCTGGGCTGGCCTTGTTGAGTGTGTTTTAGCTGGCTCTCCTTTTAGATCCCCACTAATGAAGTTAGGTTAATCACTGATGAAATCATCTAGAAAATTCAATCTAACAAAACCTTGTGTTGACTGAGTTATCCAAGTAATCCTGGTCTGTGCTCTAATTCTATTTATATTTGCATCTGTTCTGCGTTAGTCCTGCCAACAGAGAGCAAAGGCTACCTTCTGGTTGCCAGCCCCTATTCCCTGCCCTCTATCTCAGTTACTCTGCTAGAATAACAAGAATTTACAGTCATGGCACGGTGGCCCCTTAGGTGTCCTACAATTTCTGTTTGACTGGATTTTCAATAAAATAAAACATGAGATTTAAAGAATATTGCACCAACATGACAGTTTTTTTCTGTCATGACTAGGAATTATTTTTGTAATGGTTATTCTCAACAAAGCATTTATTGCTCCTCTGTGTGTGAAATCAACCAGGCCACTAAATGGTTCAGCTCTGCTTCTTAACAACTGGAATTAAGAAATGCTGGCCCAGGGTTAATTTGGAGTGTGCAGCTGTTCCTTGCAGGACTAAATCAGGGTGTTGACTGGGGTGAGCAGTGTGCATCCCATTTTAACATTACTCCCTCTCTCTCTTGAAGTGGATCTCATAGAAAGGCAACAAGTTGGAAGTGGGGGAAATTCTAGGCCTATCCAAGATGTCATATAGTTGTCTATATCGCTGTTACCATCTAGCAACAAGCTTATTGAGTCGCTGCAGATTTTCTAAACCTTTCTTTTGAATTACTCAGAACGTTCTGGCAATTAAGAGAGAAAACAGCCCCCAGCATTCTGGTGCAGCTGAGACCAGACCTCTAACATTTTGTCATAAGGCTCTCTGTGGGCAGCTCCTCACAGCTTTGGGACCCCTGCTATTATGCGTGGGATTTTGTATGAGTAAGAGCTGTCACTCTGACCACATGATGTGATTGTTTCCTGAACAGATATGGAGAAATACCACACTCCCAAACTAATACAGGCTCTGGGTTCTCAAGATCTGAAACAGATACTCATGGTTAACTAAAAGGAGACAACTGGAAATTTGGGGAATGGCAACTTCAAAGCTCAAAAGAGTGTGGTTTAATTTTTTTTCCTGGCTGGAATACAAATCCTCAAGCCAATCCCACTTCAGGGTCCCATGGTCCTGCCTGGTTCTCTTCTTTATACTCATTTTTGATATTTCTGGCATCTGTGCCTTCCTGGCTTCCATTTGGTTCTAGCTGTTCAATGGTTACTATTTTCTGTCAAGCACTGTGGCCTGTATTTTCTTCCTTTGACATCAAATATCCCATTCTGAAGTAGAGGGTTTATTCCCTCATCATTGGAAGCTCCTTAGTATAAAATCGCCTTTATCGCTGGCTTTGGTTTCAAGCTGGTATATGAGGGTGAATGAAAAGACTGAATGTTTTTAATGATTAGTCCTCATTCTACAAAGTATGGTCTCTTGATTTCATGATTACAAAGCCAAGAATCAGCAGTCAAAATCTGAGAAGTCAGGCAAGTTCTCATGCTTTCTGTCAAGCTATGTGACCAATTGACAAAGCTGAACCAATGAGCTGAATCCTTCCATACAGGGGTATAAATTACAAGCATTTTTGTTGTCCATATGTTGTTACTGAGTATAAATTCCCAATGAGTCAAGCTCAGAGTCAGGGATACAGACCCAACATGTACCTGTTTGCCAATGTAGATAGTGCTCTTTACTCCACGGCACTTTGCAGCTTGAAATCTTCCAACAGCTCATTCCTATTTTTCCTTCCCCATTCTAAAACACTCATATTAATGCATCATAAGTGAAATTTCTTGAAATAGATAATGAAGTCTACAACATTTTTAAAAGGAGAGTAATACCAATTTTTACTGTGTGTCCTTGACATTGTGATGAGAATGAGATACACATTATTGTTCATCTGGTGTCAATATAGTTGGAGAACAGATGAGTCACAACGCAGACCATGATAAAATATGGTGAGCAGATTGGCAAAGCAGCAAGGAAACAATGAGCTAAGCATGAGGCAAAGGATCTCTTTTCCAAACAACTTAGCCTAGATAATTTCAATATTTGCAAAGTAATTTGCCCCTATATTTTGTCACGATTGTTCTCTTAAAATCATATTCTATCCTGTTATTCGGAAGAACAAATATTACACTGATTGTTGTGCTGTATTCTGGGGGATTTCTCATCTCTGAATAGAGGTAACTATTTTAAGATTCTAAGGGACAATTTGACAACTTAATGGCAATGATAAGATGATGCAATTCTCAGACACTAGAATGTAAGCTTCTAACCATGAGATAAATGAAGTCATATTTGCCATCATTTTGAACAGTCACTACCTTCAGAAACCTAATTTCTCATGTACAGTAGAGCATTTACTCTTAATAAGGAAAATAGAATTGATTTAGATTCCCAAGAATTTTGGTTTCACATACACTCATGTGCACGTGCGCGCGCGCGCACACACACACACACACACACACAGTATTTTACAGTGCAGTGGCTGAGGTCATGAGCTCCAGAGTGTCAGTGGCAGCTGCACCATTAAAAATGGTGTGGTCTTGAGTGAGTTACTTACACACTCTGAGCCTTCATCTTCTAGAGCAGGGATGGCGAAGCTATGGCACTTGTACTGCAGTGGGCTGTTTGTTATCATTGAAAACTCTAAAAGGTTCGCCATCACAGTCCTAGAGGCGAGCATCTGCAGAGCATCCTGCTCTGCTGCTGCAGTCAGTGCCTTTCATCTCGTCCTTGAAGGTTTAGCTTTGCCACCTAGCACCCACACAGTGAGGTCCTGCAACCAGCTCCGACTCACAGTCCTTATCCATAGCAACGCTGTGATAGAAAAATGAGTCTTCTGTATCAAACTCACTCCCACAACACACTATCACACCAATGTAGAATTTAATTGTTAAACTCATCTTAAAGTCAAAAAGAGTAAGAAATCTTCATACAAAAACTAAATACTAACCCCAAATTGGTCCTTGGAAAAATTATGAGAGTTTGAAATTGCAATCTGCTGGGTGTTCTCTACAATGCAAATGGAATGTCCTGTATAATTTAGTTTTTACTTAAACAAAGAAACATTTGCACAAGAAATGCCTGGGGCCAGAAAACTGTGTAGCCTAAATAGCCCCACTGTCCCTAGTTTTGGGCAAAAGTTGAAGTGCCTGGGATATTCTTAAATCGAGAAACCTGTTTGTGTTTACTGTTGTGAACTTCATTATAAGAGACACTTATAAAGTCAGTAATGAAGCCCATAAGCCTACTGATGAAAATGCACTAATCCTAATTCCCAACACACTTTAGAGAAAATGCTAAGGAAACTTCAAAATTCAACTTGAATAAATTTAACAGATTTCTTTCTACAAAACAACTTATACTCAACTCATTCATTTTTGACACACTTCCCACATGAATGAAAATCTCTCCAGGCTAAACTGTCAGTGTGAAAAAAAAAATTGAATGGCCAGTAACATACAAAGATGTTCAACTTTGTTTGCTAACAGGGAAATGCAAATAAAAACAGTGATATGGTATCATCTTATACCTACCAAACTGGCACAAATCAGAAAGCTTGACAATAAGTTTATTGCCAAGGAAATTGCAGAAGAAAATTTTTTACACTGATTGTGAGGGTGGAAAGTAGCACTGTACTTTTGAAAAACAAACTGGAAGTATTTCTAAAGTTGTAGAAGGCTGTGCCTTAGGCAAAATCTGTGCATGTGTGCAACTGGAGATTTAGAAAAAGATGTTCATGGGGCCAGGGAATTAGCTCAGTGGTTCTGCCACCTGCCTTGCAAGTGCAAGGTCCCGAGTTCAATTCCCAGTACCAAAAAAAAAAATACTGAACTAAGAAAAGGATGTTCATGGAAGCACTGTTTACAAGGAAAAAAAAAAAAGAAAAGTAAATGGAATGAAAAGAATTTAAATGTCCATCCACAGTTTTGAGTATTTTGGGAAAGCATCATCACTGCATGGTGAAATTAATGACAAAACTATTAACAGACTCAGGGGAGTCCCAGAAGATCTCACAAGTTACTCACTGGTCACTGAGGGGAATCTACTAATTTAATTATTCATAACTAAGTGACCGATAATGGGACAAGCTGACATGTCCCTCCTGATGTGAAGCACTAGCGACATCAAATATCTTGTGACATTCTTGACAAAAATAGCACAGGCAAATCTAACCACAAAGATGCTTCAGCCTCAAACCTAATTGAGGGCTATTTTACAAAGCAACTGGCCTGTATTTTAAAAATTTCAAGGTCAAAGAAGACAAGGAGAGGTTGCAAAACAGGTCTGGATCAAGAAAAACTAAAGAGACCAGGAAGAAAATTAGTGGGGATAATTAGCAAAATCTTAATATCCGTGGGTTGTATATCATTAGGTCGAAGTTAAGTTTTTAATTTTGGTTATCACATTAAATTTGCATAAGAGAATTGCTTTTAGAAAATGTCTGGGGTATTTGTGGCAAAAGAACATTATGTGTACAATTTATTTTCAAATGTTTCAAAAATTTCTCTTTGTGTGTATAGAGAAAGGTGGGGAGTCAAAGATTAGTTTCAAATGCAGTAAAATGTTGAGGATTCTGGCAGAAAGGCATATGAGATTCTTTACACTCTTTTTCCCATGATTTGTAAATATGATTATTTTCCAATATAAAAAGTGAAAAAAATGCAAATAAGCACAGCATTTTGATTACTGGTTACATACAGAGAAGGGAGAAAACCAGGATGGAATGTGCCCGACAGGTTTAGAAAGGTACTAGTCATGTGCTTTTCATAAAAAAGTATTTTTTTTAATTGTTTGTAGGTAAATATATGTTTCCTACACTCTTTTCTGACATGGTTTCACAATTTCAAAGTAGAAAACAAGTATTTGTCATAGGAAGAAGTTACCTAGTACAATTCAAATTGCCTAGCCTTGGTCTTGGAGATCCAGTGCTCCAACTATAACCCAGAACTCACTTATTTATCGCAAAGTGCCAACACTGCAATTGAAACTGAATACCTGATGCTTTGCGGTGGGAGGGACTTGGTTCACGTGCCAACAGAGAGGGCTCTGCGTGCCTGCTGCGGCGTGTCTGTGCCATAAGTTTACCACCACTGGTCTAGGAGATCAGAGAAGGGTTCCTGGACATGAGTGAGGATACCTTACAGTAAAGAGGCATTCTAGTGAAAGGGGCATGCTGGGTAAGAGAAAGACCAATGGTGGGGGCTATGGTTTAAAGGAGCAGGTTACACACATATCTCAAAAGGTGGGCTCTGTGCCTTTGACCAGGCAGCAAGTGGATACTGGAATTAGGAAGTACAGTATTAAAGCAAAGACTTTTCCTTGTTGTGATGGGGTAATTTAATGTCTTCATAGTTTCCCCAGCAAACTGGATAATTCATTGAAAAATGTACAAGTGAATATGACTCACTACTAACTAGAAAAAATATTTAGAAATTATAGAAATGTTCCAAAGCTAAAAATTCCCATTAGAAATGATAGGTTATGCACTTTGAAAACTAAAGAAATCACAGGCCTACCATGCATTTTTCCTCAGAGTTGCATCATTTCATTGAAAGGCAATAATTAAAATGGGTGCTTTTCAAGTCTCTAAACCTGCTTCATTCTTTCAAAGACATAATATGAATGCTTGGGCTCCTGCTTCCAAAGCTAGGTCACAGTTCAGACATCTAAATAAGGAAAAGAAAGGTAATGCCACATCCCAACATTTGAGTGCATTTCCCTTCTGAGAATAACACAAAATGTTCCGAACAGTTGAGTCACAGATATGCATACATGTTGTCCATCCCTCCAACCCAGTATCCTTCATTAAGCGCTAATAAAACTCTATAACTGTCTGATGAAGGGAACCAATGATTAAATAATTACAATGAAAAGTAATTAAAGCCTTCAAGAAGTTCAGTGGGGTCACAGAAAAGGAAGAATTTCAAGACAGGTAACACATGATGAAAAATAAGTTGTGTCTTGCAAGGCAAATGGAAGCTGAACAAGGAGAGACAGAAAGGAAGGATGCTCAGGCTGCTGGTGGCAGAAGAGTTCACAACATACTTGGAATGGTTATGATGTGGTCAAAGCTGAAGAGAAAACCAACTAGAAAGTAAGACTGGAAAGGCACATTGGACCCATGTGAGATTTAATGCATTGGAGGCAGGAATCAAGAGTGCCAGTAGTGTTTAGGTTGGGTTGTACCACGACCCAGTTGTGTGCTTACAAGCTAATATAGAATGGATTACCCTGTGGGGAGATCAGAGACAGGAAGGTGACCAGTGAGATAGCTAGAGAGGAATCACAAAGGCGGTGCAAAAGACAACCCAGAGAAAAATCTTGAGCCACTTACCCAAAGTTGGGGAAAAGCTTGAAAACTTTTGAAGTTAGCAATGTCAACCCCTGGAACATGATCCCATGTATGGGAGCAGGGAGTGGGAAGAAATAATTTCACTTTGAGATTTAGTGGATTAACTAAGATCTAAAACTGAGGGGAAAGAAAGAACAGATTGATGAGGCAAGAAAATGTTTTAGATAAAGATCTTTCTTTTTTCCATTTAGTTTACTGGTACATTTTAGGTATACAGTGCAGTTACATACATCACTGGGACCTTGTACCTGTACATGATGTATCTTGGTTCTTATTTTTTACCCATTCCCCTGCCCTCCCTTCGCCCCCTTCACCCTTCCCTATTTACAAAGACTTTGTTTTCATGTTTTTCCTTTTCTAATATTTTTTCTTTTCCCTTCTTTCCTTTCCCCTATGCCTCCCACTTCCCCTACTCCTTTAGACATTTTCTTCCTATTTCATAATATCAATTATACATTTTGATTCTTATTTACACTTCTAGTTTTTCACACCAGAGAAACTATTCAGTATTTATACATATGTGTTCTATTTATTTCACTTAAGAGTGTAGCCTCAATGTGCATCCACTTAGCTACAAATGTCTCCAGTTTCTCATTCTTTATGGCTGAGTACTCCAATTTATAAAAAAAAATACACCTTCTTTAACCAGTCTCCAGTTGATGGGCAATTGGGCTGTTTCCAAGTTTTAGCTATTACAAACTGTGCCGCTATAAACATGGTGCACATATATCACTGTGGTATGATTCTTTTCATTCTTTTGGGAAGATACTCAATAGAGGAATAGCTGGGTCAAATGGGACTTCCAATCCTAGTTGTTTGAGGTATCTCCATACTGATTTCCACAGTGGTTGAACCAGTCTGCACTCCCACCAACAATGAAAAAGGGTTCCTTTCTCCCCCCAACCCCTCCAGCATTTGTTATTGGTTGATTTCTTGATAGCAGCCATTCTTTCTGGTGTGAGGTGGAATCTCAGAATTGTTTTCATCCGGAGCTCTTGAATGACCAGTGATGCTGAATATTTTTTCATATGTTTATTTGCTGCTTTTATTTTTTTGTCTGAGAAATGTCTGTTCATTTTGGATGCCCATTTTTGAATTGGGTATTTATATTTGGGTATTCTGATTTTTTTCAGTTTTTTTATATATTCTAGATAGTAGATCGTTGTCTGAGTAACAGCTGGTAAAAACTTTTTCCCACATTGTAGGTTTTCTCTTAGCTCTGTTGGTGGTTTCTCTTACAGTGCAGAAGCTTTTCAGTAAGATGAGATCCCAGTTGTTGATTCTTTGTGCTAGTTCCCATACTATTGAGGATTTGTTCATAAAGTCCTTTCCTATGCCAATGTCTTTGAGAGTTCTACCTAACTTATCTTCCAGCAAGTTTAGTGTTTCTGTTTTAATATTTAGATTTTTAATCCACTTCGATTTTAGTT
>NW_004624823.1:348003-376329 GCF_000247695.1 Heterocephalus glaber | reverse complement strand
TGTGGCTAATGTTTCCAAAACTATATTGAACAGGAGTGGTGATAGTGGGCATCCTTGTCTTGTTCCTGATTTTAGCATGAAGGATTTTAGTTTTTGACCATTTAGTGTGATGTTGGCTCTTGGTTTTTCATAGATAGTCTTTATCAAGTTGAGATAAAGACCATCTATTCCAATTTTCTGCAGGGTTTTTATCATGAATGGGTGTTGAATTTTGTCTAATGTTTTTTCTGAGTCTACTGAGATGATCATACGGTTTTTGTTCTTGACTCTGTTAATATAGTGTATAACATTTATTGATTTACATATGTTGAACCATCCTTGCATCCTTGAGATAAATCTGACTTGGTCAGGCTGTATGATCTTTTTGATGATCCTCTGATAAAGATGTGTCCAAAGTAACTGAGGGACCTCAGAAGAGACTGACAGGGGCAGAGCTCCAAGTGGAGGTAGAGTGGGAAATACTAGTAAAAATATGGGAACTGAAGTTGTGTGAGAGGAACAAATCACCTGTCTAAGGCCAGATACATGGTGAATGCTAACACTAAGAGTTCCTTCAAGGTATTCTGTGAACTACAGTGTTTCAGGGAATACTTGATCCACTTTTTTGTGACCAAAAATGTATTGAGTCTAACTACTGAGGAACCAAGATATTCTTTTGAATAAAATTGCTCATTAGAAAGTTAAGCCTGTTTTTCTGAGTAATTGTTGAAAACTCCATGTATTCATTTTGTAGACAGTTTGCTTTGTGTTGATGCACAGAATACTTGGTCCTGCCCATCAGGCTCTCCAGGACATGACAGTAGAGACAATACAAGGAAAGTGAAGCTAGTAAGCCTGAGAACAACCATAGGTCACACTCCTCTCACCTAAACATTGAGGCCTTGCCAAAGAGAAAGTCATATGTAGACCTAAAGCAGAGTTCAGGTTTCCCTGAACAACAGACCAGATTCTGCTGTAGTCACCTTTCATGATTATCTATTTTCTACTGCAATATAGTGAGGCTTATTCCAAGAAGCTCATTCCTAGGTACATAGATACTGAGGCAACTGAGGAACACTCCAGGCCAGATAACAACTATGACAATAAACATGACTGTGGCTAAAAATCTCTTTGGCAGATTATCACTGGCTTCCCATGGGAGTTTTGTGTCTGCTCATTTTATACATAGAAAAGCTAAGGTTTGTTAAGTTAATCCAAGCCATCCACGTAATGCAGAAGGTCAAATTTAAGAACTGAAATTTGGTCTTCTCCTACAAAGACTGTTTCCTCCACTGTGTTGGAAGATCAGAAAGCAGTGGTTCAGGAGGATTTATTCCTTCTAATAATCTTTATAAGTATTTTGTGGTAGGCCCCATAAAGATGTCCACACTTAATCCCCAGAACTTGTGAATATGGATGTCTACTTCCATGGAAAAGGGAACTTTGCAAATTCAATTAGGATCAAGGACCAGGATATGGAGAGATAATCCTGGATTATCCAGGTGACTTAATTCAATCATACAACTCTTAATAGTGGAAGAAGAATCAGAAGAAAGGATCAGAGAGATGCAATGTGAGAAGACCCTGATCCATCATTGCTAATTTTGAAGATGGAGGGAGCCACGGTGAAGGCATGTGGCACTCTCTAGAGGCTGACAACAGACTTCAGTTTCTATCCAACAAGAAAATGGGGGCTCCACTTCACAATCTCAAGGATCTGAATTATGCAACAGCCCAGATGGACACAAAATGGGCTTTCTTTTACAGCCTCCAGAAAATGACAAAGTCCTAGGCAACAGGCTGATTTTAGCCCGTTGGAACCACCACCAGCCTTCTCACCAATTCCTATACATCAGTGTTGTTTACACACTAAATTTATGGTCACAGCAGTGTCAGATATCTAATAACAATATTCACATCTATATTAGATCAGACTCAGGTAAGCTGTGGTAACTTCTTAGGAGACAGACAGCAAGTACACAGTCATTCCGATCACTAGATGTGGCAAATGAAAACATGAGGTGAGCTTACAGGAACGGTTCGGGCCCAAGGACACACTGGGCTCTTCCCACACACAGGAACTGGAGGCAAACATTTTCAGCAAGCTGCCAAATAGGGCCACATGTTTTGAGACACCTGTACAGAGCCTCAGAAAAACATCAAGTAACCATGATCTCAGATGCTCAAGAAGGGAACTGAGAGTACACCCAGGTTAGGTGGATGGGTACCACTTAATCTCCTCTAAAGGTAGAGCTCTGTAAGATCCCTGCACTTTCACCAGAGTCACTGGACAAGTCAGGATTCTAGACTTTCATTCTGCAGCATGAAATCGTATCATTGCAGATGGAGCACTCAGTGGAAGGAGAACACGCCCTGGGGGCCAGATCATGCCTTGACCTTGCCCTGTGACCCCGGTCATACCCACTTAAACCTCCCCGTGACTTAGTCTCCTTATCTATTTTAGATGACACTTTCCTGTAGATCTAAAATTTTGATTGTAGGATATCAAGAGAAGTAGCATAATTTCTCTTTCCATATTCCCAGCATAAAATTTCATGTTGTGTTGGTACATAAAGAATACGTAGAATGTGCAGAAAGAATTGGCACAAAATTTAACTTAAATCACTTGACACACATCAAAATTTTAAATATTCAGTATTGGCTCAAATGTATGTCAAAGAAGGATTTTAGTGTACATTTGATAAATGCCTCAAGCAAACATACTGAAAGTTTGCCAGTGGGTAGGAGGATTGTAGATGATCACTAATTCTTTTTCTATCTTCTGTATTTTGAGTTACTAACTTAATAAAATTATAAAGTTTGGGAAGTAAAGAAATAAAAAGGGACTATTTTATGAAGATCAGAATTTAAAACATGGAGAGAGCAGTCATCACAACCCTGTATCAGGAAAGCACTCTCATCTGAAGGAAATAAGGCAAGATTTCAAAGACTAAAATAGCATTCACATTCACTGATAAAATCATATAGCTCTGGTGATTTATTAAGTTTTTTTTTAAGTATAAACTGCTTTCCATCATGAGGCTGGGAACACTGCTGCCCAAACTCTGCTGCCCACACTTCCTGGATTTTAATCAGCCATTTTTTGCACTCTGCTCTGTTGGATCATCTTCAGCTGGTGGCCACTAACAGTGTCCATGGGAAAGCCAGTGATACGCCTGGCCAAACCCTGAGGACTGCATGTGTTCCCCAGGCACCTAGCAGGGAAGGAGCTGGTGTTGGAAAAACCTCAACACCTGCTTGGCCCAAACTTACTTAGTCCAGAGTACGGACACATGCCAATCAGCATTTTACTTGCTAATTTTAAATAGCTCTTTGTGGAAATCTTGAATTAAATTCTGTTCCATTTCCTATTATTGAGCTGGTATTCTATGTTAGTTCTTGGCTACTGAAGTATTTCATCCCAAGCATACCTAAGAATTTCTTTACTGCTAACGGGGTTCTTAGATTTCCTTTCACATACTTATCTATACTTCCACCATTTCCAAGTGTGTCATTCTTTCTTCCACTTGATAAGCATTTGGTAAGTACCTACTATGTGCTAGGGTGTTGCTGTCCTTAAGATATGGAAATAAAAACCACAATCCTAGACTTGAAGCTTCCTCAGAATATTGAAGGTATAAGGGCAAATCCATAATTCATTTTCCTAGTCCAGGAGAAGTAACACAGACATATCCCATTTAAACTGTAGGCACACAAATGCCATTTAAATAGGTCTACTACAGATAGACTGGCTACCAGTGAAAGGATAGGCTATCTTTGGTACCCTAGCCCACTTCTGTGCCTTTTTTGTCTAACAGATTGGGACTCTTCCAAAAATATGCCAGCTCACTCTCTGATTGACAGTTTGGAATGGATTTAAGAGCATCACCATGCTGCCCTATGTTTTCAAGGTTGACTACTAACTGTGAAATAAAATACCCCACTCCTTGTTGAGTACCAGCTTGCAAGTAAGACTCTCCAGGCACAGGGCTGAAGAAGAATCTGCTGTCTTTTCAACATCTCTGAAATCACACCAAGTCCAGGGCAGATCATATTACCTTTCTCAGGTGTGAGACGAGAGAAGGAGGTGAGAAAGGTAGAGACAAAAAACAGACTCAGAGACAGAGGTAAAGAAAGAGAAGTTCTTGCTGTTTGCCAATGGCTAGGAGGACTGGAGTTGAGGGAGGACTTCCCACTCTCCCTGCTCCCCCATATTCGTCATGTGGGTACTAAGAAGAACTCAGCTTGGACCTTAAGCCAGAGGATTGTGATGAGCTGGAAAATGTGCCTTCTGAAAGCAGACAGGTCTTTTCCTGTTCTCTAGCATAGGAAAGAGAGAAATGAGATAGAGTGCTTGCCTCTGAGGCTCCACAAGGTTGGAAGAAACTGATTTGCCCAAACAGTTGGTGACCAGCTGGTCAAGTCCCAGAGGACTTACTCCATCCTTGGGATGTGAAAATAGCCATTCCCTTCATGACAACCCCAAACAACCACTCTATTGTCTGTACTGGGGGTGCTCTGCATGTTAGGCCAGCAGCACTCTACCACTGAGCCACACGATTCGCCCTTTCAATTAATTTATTATTCATTTTTACTTTGAGACAGAGTCTTGCTAAGTTTCCCAAGCTGGCCTCAAACTTTCCATCCTCCTGCCTCAGCTTCCCAAGTAGCTGGGATTACAGACATGCACCACCACGCCCAGCTGATAACCAGTTTTTATACTATCACTTCACTGTTAAACACAAATTTGATTGTAGATTATTTGGACCAATTCTTCCAGGTATATGAATGAACAATGAAGAAAAAAATTTTTTTTAAAATCCTATGTGAAACTCTCCCAGAAAGAGTAAGAACTAGATTTTAGGCCTAAAAAGCATTTTTCGTATCAGTGTCCAATCTTCTTGTTTAAGAAGCAATCCAAAGCAGATTAAAGACTTGGCCAAGGTTACACTGCATGGAAACCACTGCTTTCTAGTGATAAAAAGATACATTTTTCAAACTCATGGGCTAGCAGCCACATAATGGCTTTTGACATAAAAAAAACTGAAGTTAATGAATGAACCTTCCCTGTTGGGCTCTAAGAAAGGTCCTAAAAGAATCTTATCTCTGCATGTTAGGATACCAATAAATTTTATTACTAGCAGTTTCACATATAGGACAGATTTATAGCAATCTACATAGATATGTTTTAAAGCAGACAGAGATACTTTCTTCATTTGAAAATACAATCTTCTTTTGAATGAATATCTGATTTTTAATAATCAAAAAATGGAAAAAAGCATACAAAGCAAATGTCTTTAAATATTAATTTTCCATATTTGCATTTTCTTCTGCAAAAGTGACTGAGCTTCCACACTGCTTTCATTCTATGAAGGTTTCTCAGCTGAATTCAGTTTCCATTTTATCCTTCTAAAGAGCTGGGGCAAAGGGACTTTGAAGAGCTTGGCAAATAAACAGGGGGGGGGTTGAGAATAATTTAATTATCTTATGTCATTGAATAGTAAGTTTTGTTAAGCTTTTTCGGTTTGCTTGCTTTACAAGTCAAATACTCATGCCTGTGTTCTTTTGATAGAATGTGTAATTTGAAAGGCCAATAGTCACTGGTCATTTTGACAGCCTTAATTAGTCATTTAGATTGGTAATTACTAAAATCATTATATGAAGAAAAGCTCATTGTGCTAATCATAAATGGTGTCATCTTTTCAAATAGACTCCTTTCCAGATCCTTTTGTTAAAGTCTACCATTTTGGTATTTAATTTAAATTAAAAAGCTGCCTAGCTTCCCAAATTCTGTGTCAGGAGAAGAGGTATGCTGAAATTGAATTAGAAACACTGAATATTTTCACATTTTAGCAGTACAAATTAAATGAACTTTTTATGATTTAAGTCTATTAATGCTTCCAATATAGTCAGACATTTCCACTTCAATCCAATTGCAAAATATTAACATTTTTAAAGGCAAATGCTTTTCTCTATTGCTGATAACTCAGTCATTTTCATTAAATGTTATTATTTCTACATCATTAAATGTAGGTCAACATGTTGAGTTCTGCAAACAGGCATTTATTTCCAGCACATTCATACTGCTGTGAATGATAAAAGGCAAACAAATATCACTTCAATGGGAGGGGAAAACACTTATTTATAAACATGACATAAAATCAAGACTACAAGAGGAGACCATGTAACAGATGGAATAAGGCCACCCAACCACCCCATACTTATCTTGCTAAAGAATATATTTCTGTAGAAGAAGAATCAAATGATGCCCCTTTCAGAATCTAAAGAGCTTTTGTTTGCAAAGCTTAACCTACTCTGTGCCAGTCCAGAACTTGGGAAATGACAGCACTCAAATAGTGACCAATGTGGGTGTCACTCCAAATGCCCCATGTTGTAGGGAAGCCAAAAACTGTTAAGCAGAGAAAAAAACCCACACAGGTGTTCTATTAAAAAACGTTCAAAGAAACTCCTCCTATGGCAAGTCCTCTGACATTGCCTTGTATCTCTCTGCTCCCTGTAATGGACGCTAACTGCATGTTTAATATGGCTTTTCTTGCTTGGTGCGGCCAGAAAGCAGTTGTAGTCAGGAGAAATTCAGACTGGGAGGCAGACTGCTTGCATGGAGTCCCAATTCACCATCCATCAGTCAGTTGATCTGGTTCTCTAAGTTGCTCCTGGACTTTAAGAATCTTTCCTGTCCTACCACATAAGGAAAATAACCCATTGTCACAGGGCTCTTGACAGGATTAAAAGACATTGCACAGGTGAGGCAGCTGACATGCAGGACACAATGGCCGCCTGGGTGACTGCAGGCTTGATGCTCACCAAGCTCCATTAGTAGACTACAAAGAGCATTCTGTGCATCGAGGCGCAGCTTAATCAGACATGGCCGCAGGTCCCAGCTCCACTGTAATTGCTCACTTCTGTGCACCCAGCACACTCTCCAGGATGACCGTAAGCAATTTGCAGGAAGGAGCCCTGCCCTTAAATCCTATTTTCTCATAATTAACAGCTTATACAAGTAGTGCAATAGACAAGTTTGAAAAGACACCTGAGGTAACAGTGAGAGGAATGAAGCAAAAAGAATCAGAGGTGGAGACAGGGGAAGCAAGTAGAAATACTTCCACCTGTGGTCCAAGATAACCTTCCTAAGGACGGGACATCTGAGACCCTGAGGAATTAGGAGACCCGTGAGAGCTCTGGAACAGAGGAACGACAAATGCAAAGACCCAGTCATGTGATCCCCTCGTTTCACAAATCTGGAAACTGAGGTTTAAAAGAGAGAAGTGACTTCACAGAGTCCCAGGGCCAGGTTAGGGATTCTAGTGTCCAGACTCCAGAATCTGCCATTTCTTGTAACACCTCTTTACCATTTGCTAGAAGCCTACATGGCCAAACTGTCAGCAGTGTACTTTAGAACTCTTCCTTGGGTAGTCAAAGAAGGAGTATCCCAAGAGGAGGGTGAAGGACAGGCAAAGTGATCATGGGCTACATTGTAGCATATGAAAATATCAAGACTCCCATCCTTAGTGTATCCAAACATGAGTGAGAGAAATATTTTTTCTGGGACTCAATAAATAGGAGAGAGAAAAAACATTTGCCTAATTTTCTGATTGTAATAATGGAATTTCTTGATGTGGCTAATTATTTTCAAACTACCAATAGCTTCAGGATGACAGCAATATAGATCTTACAAAGCATAAGGAATCATCATGTTATTGCACATTGTAGTAATGTCAGTTTAGGTTGCCATAACAACACAGGTGGCTTAAACAACAGAAATTTATTTTTCATAGTTCTGAAAGTCATCTTCTCAGTGTCTTCACAAAGCAAAGAAAGGGCAGTCTACCCTACCCTTCTTCTTGTGAAACCACTGTTCCCTTCATGAGGGTACACCCTCATGATCTAATTTACCCCAAAGACCCTCATTTCCAAATACCCTCAGACTGAGAATTAAAGCTTCAACCTAAGCATTTTTTGAAGCATACAAACATTCAGTCCTTAATGCAAGAGTTGAAATATTTCTATTCTAACACACCCTGGTATGATCAGTGACATTTGCTTCACCCTGCAACACATCTTTGGAGTGTGAACTGTCACCCTATAATCCAGGATGAGAACTCTGGCTGATTTAGACTGCAACTATTAAATCCATGGTATGACTTTTTTTCTTAACTTAAAAGCTTAAATTAAGTTCACACTACAATTAAGGTGAAGAATAAAATATAACACAAATCAGCAAGAGATTTCCCTGAAGTTATTTAGTAATTAATTCTCATGTTCATTCTTAGGTGGCCTAAACTTTACCTCTGCCTTAAGTAGAACTTTCAAAGATTTGCAGAATGAACCACATAGCACTGCATTCTTGTACAGCTGTCTTCACCTGATGATACACTGCAAAAATACAGCTGAAGACATAGTGCATTTTTGTTTCTCAAATTTTAATGTGTTTACGAGTAAGCAGATGATCTTGTCAAAGTCCACAGCCAGTATGTCTCGTGGGAATTCTGGGGTTCTTCATTTCTAGTCAGCTCCAAGTGGCATCGATGCCTCTGGTCCTTGGACAGAACTTGATGACAGCCTGACTCTGCATCATGCTACCTTTCATTAAAAATCTCAAGGAAAAAAAAAATGTGTCTTATCTCTTGAGTTTCAGTAGAAGATAAAGTTGAACACACCTAGATCAAATTATTTTTTTTAACTTTATAAACCTCTTTAATCTCATGGTGTTTTCAATTTTATTTAGCTACAGGAAACACCTTTAGAAAGACCATAGGATTTTGTGTTTATGCATTTTATTTACCGATCATATTCCATTGACCAACATCTGGCTACATTTACCTTTCCTAATAATACTATTTTTAAAATACTTTCACTTTCTGCTCTCTTGTTATTTTGTTGTTGTCTTACATGCATCTTTATGAGACACTTTGAATCCTTCCTTTGAAGAAAACAAAATGTGAAATAAGAGTCTCAAGGCTCTTGAGATAAATGGAAGTATGGTTCTCCAGGGTACACAATGCCCTGGAACATTTGAGGCACATTCTGGAGTGGAGTGATGAGACTGAAAATGGGGAAGCAAGCAGTCCTAAGAAGACTTGAGAACAATTAAGCCCACTCCCTTTCACAATTGCTTAAGGCTTTTCCAGAAACACAAGAGGAAACTGAGTGGGTCATAGTTTTAAGGATTTCACTACTGAGTTTCCAGTTGCCTTCGGATGGTATATTGTTATTGTTATTAAGAGTACAAGGAACAAACTCTAATGTTGCTGCTAACCACGTGGAACACTAGATGAATGCTGTGAATGCTGACTGCTGCTCTGAAACACTGGTGGGAAGACCCACTTCCTGTTCCTTTGGTAGAGCTACATCTTAAGTAGACTGGAAGGCAGCACCAACCCTTTCTCCAACTAAGAGACGCCAGGAGGCACAGCTACAAAACTACAAAATTGCTGGAGGTTTATTGGAATCTTAACCCTCTGTACTTGGCATTCAGAATGTAAACAAGGTTCCACATCAGTTACTTAAGGTCGATTAGTGTATGAGTTCCAGTGATCTCTGTACCTGGGAACAGTGGGAACTTCCTTATACAATGAATCTGGGAATTATACAAGCACTTGACAAGGTGCCAGGCACTTCATAGATTCTCAATGAATCTTCCGTCACAACACATTTATTATTCCTCTTCTTCTATATTAGGCACCTGACAAGATGGTTGAGGAGAAAAAGACAGGCCAGAATCATACATGTTGGATCATTCTTTCATTTTTTTAATCTTCTAGAAGTTTTAAAAACCATTTATTTTTAAAGTTACTTCTCCACTGCCCCTGAGGAATCCCAAGTATTAGCTGATACGATCAATAACATTTAGACTTGGTCTTGTAAACTAAATTTGTGTTTTCTTGACCAAGAAAAGAAGTTGAGGGAATCTCCTCACATAAAAACATAAATATGCATTTCTGCTAAATTTTAAACACTTTGCCATAAAGAACCACATCAAAGGAAGGCAGAAAAAAGACTGCTGTGAATACCAAACAAACAGGCCTTTACTTTGAATATTGCTTTCACTTTAGACATTGACAGTAAAACAAGTGTGTGGCTTTCTTTCATTCAATATCAATTTTGGCATCTTTTCACTTACTTCTAGCATGACCTTTGGAAAATTCCTATCTCCCCCACTCCATATTTAAAAACTCCTCCTACTCTCAACTATTAAATGTCACAAATTTCAGAGGGTAGGAAGTTCTTCCTTCTAGGAATTTCTCATGCTCATGTAAACATTTACATGTTCATTTCTTCTCTAGCAAAGTCTTTTGCTAGGTCAAAGGTTCTGCTTCTTATACATAGCTCCCTAAAATACCCAAAGTAGTATTCTAAAGGAATAGAAGAATTAGACAACATCAAAGCAAGGAAATGGAATTTTTGTGATCACTGAAATAAATACTTCCCTCTCTTTACCCATCACCCTTGCTGGGAGGGTGGGCAGGAAGAAAACATACCAGTTAACTATGAGAACTTCTTGCAGGATTTTATCGTCTTTAAAAGTTACCATGAAAATTTGGTCAAATTAAGAAATCAGTTGCAGAGGAGTGTTTGTACAACAATAGAAAAAAATCACAAAGGCCTTACATTAAAGAGAGCATGCAAATAAAGTAGCAAGCTCCAGTCTAAGAAATACATAAAATGCTTTGGGCAAAAATTGACTAAATGGTTATTTTCTCTCTGGTAAACATCCATCAGCCTTTGTATATCCCCTCCATCAGCCTGTCCTCGGTACCTCTCACATTCCATTACCCCAAATATTCCACAGCTCTGACCACCAAAAACCTTCCATAACCCCAATTCATTTTCTCCCAGAGTGACAAATCTGATGTCATGTTTGGCAGAATCATTACCTATATTTATAAAAACAGTATTTTTCTTTTGAAATGCAATCAAACATGTATGGAGAAAGTTATACAAATTTTAAGTTTATATTTTAATGACTTGAAAAAAGCTATTTAAATGAATTAATTCACGTGAAAGCAGATACATGGGATGAATTTTTGAAGAAAAGTTTCTTCTCAAGAAAGGATTTCCAATTAGTAGCATTACTATTGTGCAGTTAACATGGTATGCATACTCAGGCAAATTAATACAATACTCAAGCTCTGATGTGTGAAAAATGTTTCTAATCTCTTTACAGCTGAAAAGCTTGCTCTGTGAGACAAACAGCAATGGGATTTCAGGATATTACTTAATTTGCTCTCATGATTTGGTCTGTGAATGAGTAGTTACTCATTTATTTTCTACAAAAATATTTTAGGTTAACTAAAAGGAGCATATATTTCTCCTATCAAAACGTATATCTTTTATTCAGAATTGTGCTTGGGAGGGATAAAATATAAGGTGGGTTCCAACCAGGGGTCTGTATGTGCCTGAGCCCGCTCCAGAGCCTGACTGCTGTTCATCTCTACTTTCCCCAGCAACTGCTCTCAGAGTTGAACTCCTTGATCTCTGCTTTCCACAACACATTTTCAAGATTTCTTGGTGTGTGTGTGTGTGTGTGTGCACGCACATACACAATCTCATTCTTCGAGTCCACAACTACTTGGTTTATCTGTCCAAGTAGATCCTCTATCAGTAAGGTTTTCTATCCATACTGAATTGGGTAGAGTTCATACTTCACAATCTCTCTGTAACATTACAGAGGCTTTTGTCCCAGAGTTTTCAGAAAGGACACTGTATACATGTAGCACTGAGAAAGTTTTTCCCAGAAGGAGTTTCTGTTGTCCCTCCAATATTTTTCAACAGATGACAGCTTGCTCCAGTACACACAGGCAGTGCTGCCATACTGTACTGAAGTGAGCTACTCATAATCATTTCTCTGTGTCTCACTCATTTTCTCCCTTGACAACTGGGCTTTGGGGATGTGAAGCAAGTGCTGAATGGACTGCATCGATGCAAGTAAACCAGGGTTCATCTTTATCACTGGTCCAATGGCAAGGTTTTAGGTTCCAAAGGGGCACCCTGTCCCTCAGAATCCTATTGAGTTTGGGTGGCAAATTGAGAGAACTTGGCATCTTCCTGGTTCCCTTCAAGGGCCAACCTACACGGAGGAGCGCCAAGCTCAGGCCTTGCTGCCAAAATCTCTGCCCACACTGCCTGCCTAGATGTGTAAGATCCCATGAAACATTTTGGCACAAGCTCGACTCAGAGTGTTGGCCAAGGTGCTGAAGTGGAGCAGGGGAGGCCGGAGCACCTTTGCCAGTGAGACCCCGAGCTTATTCATTGTGACAAGAAGCCACCAGGATCTCAAAACCTGGAGAGAATTTTTTTATTTTGGAGAAAATGTGTGTGTGTGTGTGTGTGTGTGTAAAAGTATCTGGGATACATACTCTTTATAAAAATTCCAGTGCCACAAAACTTCTATGAGCATCCACTTATACACAAAGTACACATAAAATCACCATTTCAGTCCAGTGCTGTCACTGCTGTACTACTCCACCAGATCATTACCGAGATTTTGTAAAATGCGTCAATCGCAAAATAAGATTACTGTGAAACAAATGGCAAGCAATGCAATCCCGAATGAGCCTTCAAAAGTAAAAACTACTTTCTATGCATATCGGAAGATTTTAACATCATTCTCCCCCACCCCGCCATGTCTTTTCTGAGTTTGTCCTTGCCTGAAAATGTGCTTATGATATCAGAATCATAAGCTGCCCCGGCAAGGTGTTGGATAACAGTTGAAGCATCTCCAGGTGGCTGCAGACTGCAGGCTGCTGTAGGAGCTAGACAAGGCTCCCTGGCCACCAACTTATTTCACAGCTCCGTCACCCCCTTGCTCCTGGGCATCCATGCCTCTTCCCTCTGCCAAGCAATTTGCTTCCGTTCTGTTCAACTTTCCGACCTCTGGCGTTAAAGAATAGTCCTGGCTGTGGGAACTGGCTCTGGGAGCCTTTGGCTCTGTCCTCATTGGTGACTGGCAAGAGTAACACTTTCTTTGACACTCTTGAAAAGAGCCGTTTAATTCCTAATGATATTTACTGGCAAAAGAGGAAAATGAAACACAACGTGGATTCCGGTCCAGCCAGGCCAGGCCAACGACTCTGCCCCAGAGCCCGGGTCTGGCCTTTCTGGAGGATTGTTTCCACTGGCTTTCCTTTGCCACCACTGTTGAGCTTTTCCTGCTTCTCCCTCTTGCCTTTCCCACCCTGGAGTGTGACACCTACTGGAATTTATGAACATCTGGAGATGTATGGATATGATCTGGGTATCAGACGCTGGCTCCTGCCCCAGGGACTTCCCGCGGAAATCACCCAGCACTTGAAAGCCTTTCAATAAGGAAGTAACCAGTGCAGCTTTGCCGGAGGGAGAACCCCACGGAACATCCTAGAAAAAGACCAGAATGACCCTCCCAGGCTGTGACCCCAACCCCTTCTGCAGCAATCGCGACAGAACGTGGTTTGTAGGTCTTTACCCTGAGGTAGCAGGGCTGTGCTGAATACACTTATATTCCCGCTAGGGTTAAGGAGCGCGCCCCGGCTTTCCGGCTGGGCCGGGACCGGGTCACACAGCCTGCATTCTGAGAGGGACGAAGACCCGCGCCCTGAGGGGTCCGTCCCGCACGTGGTACCCTGTCACCCAGCTCAGGTGTGGCCGCCCTTCCGACCCCTCCCTCCCCCCGAAGCCCGGTACATGCTCTCCCACGGGCACTTCTGCCGCCCACGCAGCCGCTCGTCTGGGCGTCCCGCGTCCCCAAACGCGCCCCCGTCCTTCAGCGTCGGTGGCGCTGCCTGGCGGAGGCGGCGGGCGGGCTGCGGGTCGCGGGCGGCGCCGGGCCCGGCACCCCTGGGCGCGAGGAGGCGCGGGGCACGCGCCGCACTCACCCGCTGCTGCTGCCGGCTGCTGACGGCCACCGCGGCGGCGGACGCGGCGCTGTGCCGCAGCTCGGCCGCCTGCCCGGGTCTCAGCAGGCTCCGGGTGAACCTGCGGGTCCGCTCGCTGGCCATCGCTGCCCGCACCTCGGGCGCCGCGGAC
Organism: Heterocephalus glaber; assembly: GCF_000247695.1. Next base: position 362,328 of record NW_004624823.1, on the reverse strand, counting down.
CCGGTGCGTGCGTCCCGCCGGTCCTGCCCGCGCCAGCCTCCTGCGCCCTCCGCGTTCAGGAAGCGGAACTCGGAGCCTCCCCCCTCCTCGCTCAACTCACGAGAGGCGGGTTTTGCTCTCACACCCCCGCTCCTCCCACCCCTCTCTCTCCGCGACGACTTTCCAAACTCCTCGGCAGCTGCCCGGGCCCCGCGGCGGCGCATCTGAAGCCCGCGCCGCCCGCCCACCCTGGCTCCGCTGCCGGCCGGGGCCGCTACTCCCGGGAACTCCGGGCGGCGAGGGCGTCCCGGGCCGTGGGAGGCGCTGCGGGAGCGGGCGCTCTGGGGCTGAAGAGCGCGCGGGCCCGGGAAGCGGTCAGGGGATTAGTAGGGGCTGGGGGCTGGGGTCCCTGGCTTGGCATAAGCGTGCCTCTTCCTTCACACCTGCAGTGAGTGTGCATTAAGCACCTACAGCATAGCAGTTCTCACTTGGCAGGAAGGGGAGGGTAACTTACCAGCCCACCTTCAGGCTCTTTGGGGCTGGTACTTTTCTTTTTGCCCGTGAGTGTGTGAGGCAGCAAATACCCATAGAGGGGGAAATGAATACAGTAAATAAATTATACAGTTTCAGACACTAATACAAGCTGAAAACGATGTGCATCACAGTAATGTGGTGTAAGAGATTTCCAGAAGGTTTGGGGTAAGCCGGCCAGACCTGAGTTGTAGGGTTTACTGGGTGGTGGGTCAGACATAGGGGGGTTGAACTTCACATTTGGGCTGTTTTTCTGTTCCCACTCTTCTCAGACATCCATCTGGCCTGCCCCTGTCTCCAGCTAGCCGATTAGATCTCCTGGCATGCCTCATCCTGAGTCACATGCAAGGTGGCTTGCTATCTCAGGTTGGTTGGAGGAGCAGTGCTAGCCCCCTGGGTTAAAAGTCTGGCGAAGTCTGGAGCAGCCTTCTCAAGTGTTCTGGGTTTTTAAACAGCTTTTGATGGATTTTAACAACTTTTTCTAAAGCCAATAACGTACAGTTTCAACCCAAGGCCGCATTTGGTATTAAAAATTCTTCAGCAGCAGATAAATGCACTTGGGTCAGCTTCTTGTTATCGGGATCCAGTTAGCCAGAGATACTGGTTAGCCATATTTCAGCATATTGAAGAAATCACCAAGGGCAGAAGCTCTGGTAGGTTTGGGAAGTGAAGTACCGTCTAAACCACCTGGTTCCAAGCTACCGTAAATAACAAGATGCCGTGTCCTGCGCTGTATGCTTTCCCATTGGTACTCAATACAGGAACAGCCTCGTCTTTAAGAGTAAGCAAAGGAGGGACTGGCCTGGGGGGGGGTGTGCATAGGAAGATTTGTAGGCGCAGTCCCCTCTCACCACACCCTCTGACGGGTGCACCCTGTGTTGATGCTTTTAAATGCCTGTTCTCTTGAGATTATGCATTACATACATTACATAAATTACAGTTTTGAATCTATCTGAGCCTCTCAGGAAAGGGTACCTCATTTTTGTCTTTGGTATCAGAGCACCGTTTGGAACACAGGAGGCAGCCTGTAAATGCCAGTTTATAGATGATGTCCCAGGGCTGGGGTGGGGGCTGGTGTAGAGAGGCAGAGGCAGAAGACAGAAGAGAATGGTGTGCTGGAAAGGAAGGCTGTAGTAATAGAGGAAAACACATTATAGAGTGACCTAGGAACTACAACCCAGTGATCCCAAACACTGAGTGACCCACGCGATCCATTCTTCAACTGTATCAATGAACAGAAACCTGCTGTACTTCCTCTGTCGTTATTACTGATTCTGTTTGTAGCTTCAGGAGGTCATTAGGAGTGTGAGTGTGAGTGGATTTGGGGAATGAATTCTCATTTGCTCTACTCAGGCCCTGTACACCTTAGTTCCATTGACACACCGAGGAGGCAAGTGGGCATAAGTGTGACAGTACGGTTACACTTAGAGCAGGCATAACACATAGGTATGTTGTCACATTGTGCAACAGCAGATTCTTCAACTCCAGGGAATTTCTCTAAGAATGCTGCCCCACTGGGATGCCCCTCAGCCCTTGACAATCAGGTAGGTTTTAGTTGAGTCTCCTTGATGCTGTGGAGAAGGAAGAGTATCCCCACATTCACACCGTGCAGTGAAAACAGTCCCATGCTTTGTTGCACAAACGTGACTTCAGATCTGCTAATTTGCAACTCGCTGAGTATTTGCTAATCATTCATCCCTCTTGATTTTGTGGAGAAATTGGCTAAGATGCTTTGTAAAGGCAAATCTATAAGCTAAGTTGTTTCTTAGCTCATATTTCTGCCTGGGCTTTATCCTAACCCTACATTTTTACAATACCTCACTTTGCTTCATCCCACATCTCACCCAGGACCTGTCTTGTGAAGAGATCCCAGTGCAGAAGGATGTCCATCCTACTTGGCATTTCTCAGAGAACAGCTAGCTTATAAAGCTAATAAATTTTCAAGGACTTACAACACTGTAGAATAGTGATTAAAAGCACATTCTCATTCAAATCCCAACTCTCCTTCAACCTTAAGCAAAGCACTGAGCTCTATAACAGAGTCACTGAATTTCCATAATAACAATAAAACGTAATCCTTAAATTATGATACCAACTCATTATTATGTTATGCCTTTTCACCTTGCCAAGGGAATATTAAAGAGCGATGAGAGGGATATGGTTTGAAAGCTGTGATATTAATTGTGATGTATTAGTTCTTGCCAGAGCAGGAGCTGTTTGGCAAAACCAAGTGCCTCTGTGTTGTTTAAGGACAAATGTACTAAATGAGATGTGTATTAAGTACTGTGTTTAGACAGACCCCCTCCTTGGAAGAAATTACACTTAAAGTAATGTGATCTGAATGTGAAACTCTGGCAGGTTGTGTATTTTGCCCACAGTAGCCATGCAGCTCAGCATTAGAATGCTTGAGGGCGTAGCTCACGGAGATGCACATGGCTAAAAGAAAAGAACGTTTGTTTGTTTGTGACAGGGTCTCGCTATGTAGTTCAGACTGGCTTTGAACTGACTATGTAGTGCAGGCTGGCCTTAAACTTTTGGCGATCCTCCTGTCTCAGCCTCCCAAATGCTGGGATCATAGGTGTGTACCACCATGCCCAGCCAAGGAAAGAATATTTTTCACTGGGAACCAGTCACCAAGTTCTCTGTTCTTCTTTCATTTTAATTTCTAGTCCGGGCTCAGGGAATTAATGTCCTGGAATCTTTTTTTTCCATCTGTCAAAATTATGCTGAGGCAGATTTTGGCTCAATCTGAGGAAGAAAGAAATAACTAGTAAATATAGGATGGATTGTTCAGTTTCTTAAATGTATAAGTAAACGGTTATGGTTTTGTTTTCTTAGACATTCTAATTTTCTCCTTTTCTTTAATATGTTGGTTATTTCAGAGATCCATCATTCTTAAAGATAAATACCTTGACCTGTAAAGAAATTGTAAATAATGTTTTCTTTCTTTCTTTCTTTTTTTTTTGGTACCAGGGTTTGAACTCAGGACCTTGCACTTGTGAGGCAGGCAGCAGAACCACTGAGCTAAATCCCTGGCTGTTTCATTTATTTTTGAAAAGATCAACATAAAATAAATCTATCTTATAATATATCATTGAGAATTTTGCATCTATACACATGAGTAAGATTGTTGTACTTTTTCCTTTTTCCTTTTTTATGAAATTAACTTTATTACATTGTGCCAGGAATATTTTTTTCTAACTTGCTAAATTGGATTGAAGAGCTTTTTGTCTCTTTCCCTGCCCAGAACAATTTAAATGGCACTGGGGTTATTTATTTATTCTCTAAAGTTTGGATAGGGTCCAGCTGTGAAACCATCTGGTCTTAATACATTTTTTAATAGGATATCTATAATCACTTTCAAATCCCTTCTATGGTAATTAGTCCATTCAAGATGTCCACATTTTCTTTTTTTCTTAAAATGAATATTTTTACTAATATCACTGATTTTTCTAGGTTTCAGAAACATTGCCTTAGAATTTCATGAAGCCTCAAATTATATATTACTTCTAAAGAACATTCTGTTTAATTTTATTATAAAGATTTTAAACATGCCTAAGAAATGTTAAAGAGAATACAGTGCATAGTCATAATTTAAAATGGTTAAATGATATAAATCATGTCTTTTCGTCTCAAAATAGTTGGCATTTATTTTTAAAAAGTGAAACATTCCCCTACATAACTGCAATGTCATTCAACATACCAAGCTCAGTGAAGAAACTTAATACCTTCATCACCTCCAGTTGTCCCAAACGACTTTTCTTTATACCTGACTTGACCAACCCAGAATTTCACTGTAGAAGGCAAAGTAATTTGGTTGCCATATTTTGTACGTTTTATTCTCAACCATTCCCCCCGCTTTTTGAAAATAACATTGGCTGATTGAAAAGCCCGAGCCAGTTGTCCCATGTTGTATTGCATTTTGCTAACATTGAATTTCTTCCTTTTTATTTAAAAGCTTCTAAAATCTCTCCTCAATCAATGCCTTAGTCATTTTTTTCATTTGGAATCTGGAACTATTTTACTTCTTTAATTCCTCAGGTTTTCAAGGGGGTTATCTACCTAATTAGCTTCTTTAAGGAAAGGGTTTTGTCTTTATTAGGATGACTTTTGAAATTGTTGTTAATAGACGTATACTCTCTTTATCAGCAATCCTAGCTGTTTCAAAGAAAAAATAGTAGTATTTAAATGCATAGCATCTTAAATCTTCATTATGGCAAAAGATATAATTAAAAAGCTAATAGGCCAATGATGTAATTGGATAAATATTTGTAATAAAAATAAAAAGGAAAGCCTAATATCTCTGATATACAATGATTACAAAGAGCTTTTACCAATTGGCAAAAAATAGGCTAATTCATACAAGAGGAAATCAAATATAAAAAGAAAAATATTTTGGCTATGAGTTTTTCTTGGACTACGCATGTATAAAGAATTTATTGTTTCCAATGTTGCATGTTACCAACTATGCAGAAGTCATGGCTTCTATTCCAGTGCTCTCCAGAGAGTTAGGCGAAGGTTCCACCATATATATTCTTTAACAAATATCAAGTGATTATTTACTCTCCAGAAGAGAAAAGGGATGCATTTTTTTTTCTAATAGGCAACCTCAGAGAGAAGCAAATCTTCTAAAGTTTTAAATTAATGCTGCAAAATTTTAAAATACTTATGAAGTGTTACAAAGCATCAATTTCATAACATGACCAGGGAGACAGAAAACACTTGAAGAAGGCATATTTTTGGTAGATGTAATTGATGTAAAGAAACTATTTCCGGGATTAAAAGAAAATCTCTCCGCTGTCACAGCCGTTTTCAGGCATGTGGTTTGGGTGTGCACTTGTCTTTGCACTAAATCATTTCCTGTGCACACACTCTGCTGGCTCTGCTTTTGCTGTGTTAAAGAGAAGGGAAGCAGAAATATCACAGGAATGCCCAGAGCTCAGTTGTAGAATGGGGATAAGACAGAGACAGAAAAGCAATGCAAACTGCATGCGTTTCTGAAACCCAAAGCAAAACTGATGGATTGAGTGGCCTTGAGGACTTCTATTCAAATAAAGCCTGTGAGCTTTGGTTCTTCACATGATCACTAGGATGCATGAATACAACCAGATTAAGGTTTCTCATTGCTTTATCTTCCAGCAGTTTCTCGTGTAGGCTTTATTTATTTATTTATTTTTTGGTACCGGGGATCGAACTCGGGTTCTTGCGCTTGCGCAGCAGGCGGCGAAACCACTGAGGTCTCGTGTAGGCTTTAAAATGTGCTCAGTTCTGAGCCAATCACAAATATTGCCCCTTTTCTCCTTCTTTGCTTATTTACTAAAGGGACAAAGTGAAGTAAAATAGTTATTTTTATAGATATCATAAAAGCAATTAATTATTATGCAACTAGTTGAAAAAATCCTAATAAAGTCAAAGTTTTTCGCATAATCACGTGCACAAAGCTCCAGGTTCGCATTACCAGGAGTCCTTTCTGAAATTCTGCCAGGTAGCCTGTGTTCTGTTAAAGAAGTGCTTGCATTGGAGCTACTTAGAAGCACACGAGTATAATTCTTAAAGCTTAATAGAACATTCCATACAAATATCAAATGTTTATTAGCCTTCTCTGCTTTCATGTGTTTCAACATTTATCCAACCAATGATGAAGTTTACCTGTGAGGGTCAAAACCAGTGCTCAGTCTGTGAATGTACTGAATTAAAGACTGTTAAGTATTTCTGTGGTTGGATATGCATTCTCTCCTTGGGTATTTTGGGTGGTGGTAGGGTAGCTGATGTGTAAGTGTTGAATTTTCTGATAAAGACTTCTAGAGCTACAAGGGGTGTTCACCATATACAATGTGTGTTTAAATTTTAAAAATTACAATAAAAAACACATTGCCACTAATCCCCTTCAAAATATTCCCCCTTGTATTTAACACTTATTCTACATTCTCGCCCCTTTCTGAAGGCGTTCTGGAAGTCCACTGTCATGTCTTTAGGAGGTATAATAAAAAATACAGTGAATGTTGCTGCTGGGGTACCCAATGGAGAGGCAGGTTTGTAAATACATTCAGGTGCATCCTCACCCACCCTATTCACTAAATCTACCACTGTGTAATCACTGACTCTTCCCCAAAGTCACATGGTTATGAAAGGTAAGCATCTGGAATTCGCTCTGGACATTGAGACAGCCAGGACAACACAACTAAAGATATTCATGGAAGGAAACTTCCAGAACTGCTTCGGAATGTGGTAAGAATGACAGGATAAGAGCATTTGAAGCCAGGGGGAGTATTTCAAAGGAGGTTCACAGGAATGTGTCTTTTACTGTAATAATTTAAAAGATTTAATCAAGCACTATATTTGTTGATCATATCTTGTATGCTTGCCTATACATTGATGAAGGCATTTCAGAGACTATCAAGGCTAGAAGTAGCACGGAAATCATCCTAAACCATTTGCTGTTTTGCTTTGTTTTGTTTTTATTGCTGTGAATGGTATTTAGAGAAGAAATGAAAACCCAGAAGGTAAGTGCTATATTTCAGAGCCACTAATTAGTGACAAGAATTCTTGGTGCCAAAGACAAGAATGCTGCTCAGATACATGAGTTCAGTGTTTAATCCCAATTTACCATGAATCCAGAAAGAAGAAAGGGGGGAAAGGCAAAGGCTAGTGAGATAGTGTTCTAGAGAGATAACATAGAACCACCAGGATCACATCATGATCCTTCCTGTAGAATCATGAGTGGGCCCAGGGAGAAACATCATGGGGTTGGGGCTGACTTTTTGCATATTTTAAGATTCAAACCAGAAACCATCTTTCTTAGGATATATTTTTCCTTCCTAATCTATTAGATGTCACTCCTATGTGATCAGATAATACTGTCTGAATATTGTGGATTTTTGTTCACTTGCTACCTCCTTCATTAATAATTAACTATTATTAATCATTATAGTAACGTTGTACTGTATGTTTTACTAAAAACTTTCTTTCTCTCTCTTTCTTTTCTTCTTTCCTCCTTCCTTCCTTCCTTCCTTCCTTCCTTCCTTCCTTCCTTCCTTCCTTCCTTTCTTTCTTTCTTCCTTTCTTTCTTTTTGCAGTCCTGGGGATTGAACACAGGCCCTCTGCACTGAGCCTCATTTGTTTACATTGTGTCTTAGGTTCTCACCAAGTCACTAAATTTCTTAGGCTGGGCTTGAACTTGTAATCCTCTTGCCTTAACCATTCTGGGTACTAGGATTATAGACAGACTCTATCATACCTCGCTACCAGAAACGTTTTGAAAGGTAAATTTGAGTCACACTCCAAATTAGAGTATTTCCATTTTTATGAAAGGAGAAACTGAAGTTCATATTCAGTTTGATGAAGCCCATACATCTAATAAGCAGTCAAGTCGAGATGGAAAATTGTATATGCAAGGCTCTAAATCTCATTTCTGTGTGTTACAATGAACAAATTAAAATTCTGTTGATGATGGTTTTGTGAAACTAAATTCCTTTTGACTTCAAATACCTAAAAAATAGTGAGGTTTCAGACAGCTATTTCTGTATGACAAGCACTACAGAACTCTGAGGACTAAGAAAATAATGATTTATTACTCACCATGATCTTGGGTTTAGCTGGAATCAGCTGACTAGAAATACTTACGTGGTTGCATTCAGGAAGAAGCTCTGTTGAGGCTAGAACATCTAAGAGAGCCTCACATGTCTGGTAGGGTGTCCTAGTACATTTCCTGTGGCTTCTCTCTACGTAGCTTTTCATCATTCAGTAGTTTAATTTATAAATGAGATAGATTGTTTTCAAGAGGCTGGGAATGGAAGATGCCAGGTTTCTTTGGTCTAGGCCCAGAACAAATCCGCTATATTTTATTGATTATAGCAAGTCATGGTTCTCCCAGGTCAAGGCTCCTTCTTCTGGTAGGAGGAGTAGAAAGTGTGCAGCACAGTTACCACATGGGAATAGGCACAAATCTATGGAAATAGGACCAGGAATGGTTACTGGCTAAAGTTAGAAAAAGGATATCTTAACACAAGAAACACAAGAGGAAAAATCTATGCACAATGAATCTGAAATCAACACAAAGAAGAGAAAGGATTTAGGAAAAGGACAAAAGATTTAAGTAGGGGGGAGTCCAGATAAATCTACCATTTTCACATTGTAATTTTGCAGGATGAATTTTATCCATTTATGTAGCAAACATTTGTTCAGTGTATAGTATTATAGCACTCAATGTGCTGGTATAGAAAACTTCTACCTTCAAGGAGATAAATAATAGGTTACAAGTGGATGACAACCCAAAAACACATGGAGGGAGTCAGCTGTGCTAGGTAGTCAGGAAGCCAGTCTAGCAAAGGCCACTTTAAGGATAGTGTTGAAGGCTTTGTAGGAACTTGACAGGATGAGTGGATATATTTGAAGAACAAAGGGAATATCATAGATATGTGAAAAGAGTATCACTTCTCTATCTTTGCTTCAGTTTTGATAGGGTGTATAATTAATAGTGAGATAACCGAGAAAGTGAAATAAAGTATGCATTTGTGGGTGTATGTGTCTGCTATTTTTACTTCCAGACAAAATATCAGTGAGAATAAAGAATATTTGCACACTATAATTAACAAAAGACCCACACAGATGTAGAGATGATTGCACCCAACTGCAGAATATATATTCTTTTTCAAAACTAAACTTATTTTTTTAAAGAGCAGTTTGAAGTTCACAGGAAACATGAGCAGGAAGCACAAAGAATTTCCATATACTTCCAACCCACATGTACACACTGCTTCTCCCCCTATCAATATCCCACAGCAGAATGGTACTTTGTTGGAACTGATGAGCCAGTAAGTTCATAGTTCCTATTAAGAGTTCATTCTTTGTGTTGTAAATTTCATGAGATTTGAAAATATATGAATAATGAGATGTAACCCCATCACAAAATTGTAGAAAATAGTTTCATTGTCCTCTAAATCCTCTGGGCTCTATTATTTTTTAGCAATTACTCATCTTTCTACTATTCACAATAGTTTTTCTTTTTTCCAAAATGTCAAATAGTTGGAAGATTTTCAGATTAGCTTAATTCATCTGATAGAATGAATTTAAGTTTCCTTCATGTCTGTTCATGTCTTGATACTTTATTTTTTATAGCAGATATTACTTTCTTGCATGTGGCATAAATATGAAGTGCTCTCTTCCAAGACTCTTGTATTGAAATCTTGATCTCCAGTGTAGCACTGCTTGGAAGTGGAGCATCTTTAAAAGTTGCAATTTGTCTAGAAAAGAAGCACATGTGAATTTAGGTCCAAAGGAAATATGGTTTCAGAAGAGATTAGCACTATTAAAAAGAAACCAAGTACATTACACCAGTACAATAGGAACAATGGCAGCAGACATTGGCATCATCCATGTGGTACTGGTTTTAGAGGCATGCCGAATGCAAGAGATGAAACATATAGATGCTTCCACTGAGATGTCAAATGAATGCCTGCAAATCTAGGTAACATGTGATAGGGTCATAGTCCCCACTGAGAGCCCCTGAGAGAGTGATGCATGAAGCTGTGGAAGTGAAGGTGAAGCTACGGGGAAGACCTCAAGAAGCTGGAGACCCAAGGACCATGAAATGTCTGCCAAGGAAAGCTGTAGGCAGTGAGCAGAGCCAGCCCAGGAGAGAGGCCAAGTGGGCTGCAACCAGCAAGGTCATATGAACAAGGCTGTCCAAGCCCTGTGGAGTCACATCATGCAACTATTCTTTGGATGACAGACGTGGAACTACAAAATTTAATATTTGCCTTGCCATGTTTTCTCTAGTGTTTTGGTCCTGTTTCTATTCCTCTCTTCTTCCCTTTGTATTCTGTGCCATTGTCTCTTGGGAGCATGCAACCTCCTTTGCGAATTTTATGAGAGAGTTCACAGTTCAGAGTTTGCCTTGAGTCTCATGTAGAACTTTTGACTTGGACTTTTGAACAATGTTAGACCTATTGAAAATTATAGAAGGAATTAGTGCATTTTCATTGTATACAGGGTATTTACATAATGTTAAGCAGAACTGTGACCTTGTTGTTGTTTCTATCTGCAGATTAAATGCTGGTTAAGGAGATGTGTTTGGGCATCAAGTTAGCAAGGGGTGGATTTGTTGTGGTTAATATTGATGATCAACTTGAGTAGTTTGAGAGATACCTAAGAGATTAGTACAGCCAATTTCTGGTTGTGCCTGGGAGAATCATGGGGATATAACCTTGGAGATCATGTCTGGTCCCTCACCCTTTTCTCTCAGGCTCTTCTTTACCTGCTCTGCTTCTTGGTTGCCAAGAGGTTAGCAGCTTTTGTTCACCATACCCTTCTGCCATGATGTTTCTGAAATGACCATGGGCTGAAACCTCTGAAATTGTGTACCAAAATAAACAGTTGTTACTTAAAGTTGCATGTGTCAGGTATTTTGTCCCAGAAGTGAAAAGTAGATGAATGCATAGAGTATAGAGATACTATATTCACCTACATTCATGTACAAGCTTGCTTTCAAGCTTTGGCAACTAAAAATAAAGCTGCTATAAATATTTGAATACAGGATATTGTGTGGACATAGGTTTACTCATTTGATAAATAAACAATAATGAAAGGCTATTTGACAGTTTTTATAAAATTGCACATCTTACCATATTCTTAGGAACATACGTAATACAGTGATGGTGAACCTTTTAGAGACTGCTGTCCAAACTGCCACTCAAAACACACTTATTTATCACAAAGTGCCAATACTGCAATTAAACTTGAATACTGAGGTTTTAATTTAGAAAAAGCAACTCATACATTAACACTTTTTGCTTTAAAAAACAACATGTATACCTATAGTAACATATGTTCATGAGCACTGACCTAATACATACCAAGGAGTGTGATTGATGGAATTATGGTAAGCATATGCTTAGTATTGAAAGAAACTGCCAAGCTGTCTTCCAAAGGGGCTGCACCATTTTACATTCCCATTTGCAATGAATGAGAGTTCCTGTTGGTTCACATTCCCATCAGCATTTGGTGTTGTCAGTGTTTTGAATTTTCTCCACTACAATAAGTATACAGTGATATCTTATTGTTGTTTACTTTGTATTTCCCTAATGCTATATGATATTGAATGTCATTTTCATATGCCTTCCTGTTATCTACATTCCTTGTTTGATGAGACTTCTCTGTATAGTTTGCCCATTTTTAATCAAGTTGTTTATTTCCTATGGTTGAGATGTAAGGGTTCTTATTATATTTTGACTAATAGACTTTCTAGATATGTATTTTGTAAATGTTTCCTCTCAGTCTCTGGCTTTTTTCATTCTTATTCTCATCACAATGCCTTTCACTGAGCAGAAGTATTTAATATTAATAAAGTCAAACTTATCAGTTATTTCATGAATCACATCTTTGGTAATCTTTCTAAAAGTCATTGTCAAACCTAGATTCATCTAGATTTTTCTCCTCCATTATCTTCTAGAAGTTCTACTTTAGCACTTTACAATTTTGCTTATGATTCACTTTGAGTTAATTTTTGTAAAAAGTTTAAAGTCTGTGTCTGAATTCTCTTTTTATTTTGTGTGGATATTCAGTTGTTCCTAGCTCTATTTCTTTAAAATACTATCTTTCTTACGTTGAAATGTTCTTGCCCCTTTGTTAAAAATCAGTTGTCTCTATTGTTGAGTCTATTTTTGAGCAGTATCTTCTGTTCTACTGATCCATTTGTCTATTCTTTCACTTATACCACACTATCTTGATTATTGGGTCTCTACTCTTAAACTTGGGTAAATTCAGTCCTTGGAAGTTGTTACTCTCCTTCAGCACGATGTTAGCTATTATGATTATGGCCTTTCACTTTTCATATAAATGTTAGAATTAGTGTTCAGCATCCAGTAAATAAGGGCTTTGTTTAGAATTAAATTCAATCAAGTGATAAGTTGTGAATCAGTAGCATCTTGACAGTACTGAATCTTCTGATCCATGAACATGTACTATTTCTTCAGTTATTTAGTTAGTTGATTTGTTTCGTAGAACTTGATGGTTTTTCATGTATAAATTTTATACATATTTTCCAACTTTAAATCTAAATATTTCATTTTTATGGCTGCTAATATAAATAGTATTATATTTTAAATTTAAAAATCTAATTGTTCATTGCTTGTATGTAGGAAAGTGATTGACTTTTGATATTTACCTTGGATCCTACAACCTTGCTATAATTGTTTATTCATTCCAGGGCTTTCCTTTTTGATTAATTCCTTCCCATCTTCTTTTTTTTTCTTTTTTTTTTTTTTTGGTACTGGGGGTCAAACTCAGAACCTTGCACTTGTGAGGCAGGCAGCAGAACCACTAAGCTAAATCCCCGACCCTACTTCCTATTTTCTACATAAATAGATGATTTATCATCTGTAAATGAAAGGATTCTTATTTCTTCCATTCCAATTTATATACTTGTTATTTCTTTTTCTTGTCTTATTGCATTATCTAGGACTCCCAGTGTAGTGTAGAAAAAGAATGATCACAGGAGATATCCTTGACTTGATCCTGATTTTAGCAGGAAAATTTCTAGTCTTTCATCAAGTGTGTTAGCGGTAGACTTTTGCAGATATTCTTTATCGTATTCTTAATTAGCAAGAGGTTTTTCTTTTAAATTATAAATGAATGTTTGAGTTTGTCACAGGCTTTTATTGTATATGTTGATTTGATTTTTTTTAAGCTGATTGGTGAATTACATTTCAAATGCTGAAGCATCTTTCAGTACAATCTCTGGGATAAATCCCACTTCATCATGGTGTTTAAATTCTTTTATATATTACTGGATTTGATTTGGTAGTATTTTGTTGACAATCTTTCCTTCTGTGTTCATGAGTAGTTGTCTTTTTCTGTAATATTTATTTGGTTTTGGTATTAGAATATTAGCCCCATGGAATGAGTTAAAATGAATTCCCTCTTCTGTCTTCCAAAAGAAATTATATAGAATTAGCATAATTTTCTAAATGTTTAATATAATTAACCACCCAGCTCATTTAGGGAGGGTGCTTTCTGTTTTAGGTTATTAGTTACTGATTCAATTTCTTTACTAGGTAAAAGGTCTATTTAGATTATTTGTTTCTTCTTGTGTATATTTTGGTAAGTTGTGTCATTTGAGAAACTAGTAGATTTTTCTGGATCATCCAACTTGTAGCAGAGTGGTTCATAGTAGTTCTTTTAATCCTTTTAATATCCATGAGACTTGGAGTAATACCTCTTTTTTCTTTTATGATGTAAGTGATTTATATTTTCTCTGGTTTTCTTTACCAGGTTAAAAGCTCATCAGTTTTATTGATATTTTCAAAAGCCTTTTATTTCATAGATTTTTCTCTATTGAATTTGTTTTTTATTTCATTGATTTCTACTGTAATTTTTATTTTTTTCTTTTATTTACTTTTGATTTAATTTGCTCTTCTTTTGGTTTCCTAAGGTATACACTTATTCTATTTGTAATAGATCTTTCTTCTTTTTTAATATATACTCTTAAAGTTGTAAATTTCCTTCCAAGAACTACTTTTACTGCATTCCATTTCTTTCAACAAGTTGTACATTTATTCTCATTTTGTACATTCTTTTAAAACACATGTGGAGCATAAATAAAAATTAATAGATTCTTAGATAAAAATTAATACACAAATTATATGAAAAATTTCAGTCCTATGAAATTAGTTCTCTATAAAATTGCATATTTTTCCAAATAGGTCTTGTTAAAAGTTTTATAATTTTCTCCTTACTCCTGGATGCTTGAAATTTTTTATGCTATTTTAAGCTGTATCTTTGGTGTGTCTAACTATATAAATATATAATTTATATATG
>NW_004624823.1:325970-345058 GCF_000247695.1 Heterocephalus glaber | reverse complement strand
TTTCAATTTCATTGAAGAGTTTCAACAGTAGTGGCAGCAGTTCCTCTCTAAATGTCTTGTAGAATTCAGCAGTGAAGCCACCAGGGCCCAGGCTTTTCTTAGTTGATAAGTTTTTAATTACATTTTCAATTTCATTGGTTGATATTGGTATTTATGCTATTTTAATGGTATGTTTGGCACACATATACATATATATGCAATATTTTTATTTAGAAAAATTAAAATTGCAAAGATATCAGTTCCCCCCAAGTTGATTATTTGATTTACAGATTCATTGGAAAACCAATTAAATACTCTCCAAATGTTCCTTCCTTTGTGAAATTGTATTTTTTAAAGGTGTCTATAAAGTTGAGTTTCCTGCCCTGGGTGTGAAACAAATTCAGCCTCATCATTTGGTGGCATCAGTGGTTCTTTGCTTTCAGGCCACCTCTGTAAGACTAGAATAATTTATATGCTCCCTGGTATAGGAAGTGGAATTATGTTTTTCAACATCTGGAACAGGATAAAAGTTATTATCTCAATAGCTTATTTTGCACATTCCCACTAAGAGGTATTATCTAGTGGACTCATTCATTACCTTCCAAATGATTCGTATCTTTCCTTATTTATGCAGCTTGCTTTAAAGTCATTTCCCTAGCTTGGATTTCCCCTGCCTATCTTACTTCCAACTCATAATTCAAGTCATCTCTTCCTTTGATGTCTTCCTGCTTATTCATTGAGGACAAATAATGGCCCTGTAGCTGTTTCTCTGCCCACTTTTTCATATTGTTTATTTTATAGTAGGTGTTGTACTGCCTTAGCTTTTGGGGGGCAGGAATAATGCCATTTATCTCTTTTATCTTCCACATCATCATTCGGTGTCATTTTCATTCAATGTGCATCTGTGGAGCAGTTATTGATAAAATATAGTTTGTTATTATCAGAGTTGTACACTATTAATCTGAAAATATTTTAATTTGAGAGATTAATTTATCTATCTTCCTGATAGATAAAACAATTTCTTCTCGTAATATATATGCAGTCTCATTTATTGTGATTTAATATGATTGAAATTTCTTTGAGACAAACATGCTATCTGGCACTTAAATTGTTAATCTGATACAGGATAGGGATGCTCTAATCTGTATCATGTAATGTTTTGCTGACAATGTATTTGATATCCTTTTTGTAATACTCAAGGAAAAAATAAAATGTTTTAAATAATGCATGAAGATTGGCATGTTCCTAAGTAGCCATGTGCAATACAGGTTTCTTTGTGCTACTGTGACTGTCATGGCATGTCAACTCAATAGGATTAGGAAAAGCCTAGTAGATTAGCAAAGATCGCCTCTAGCGTATCTGTGGGCTGCTTCCAGAGATGATTGGTATGTAGACCAGCAACCTTCAGGGAGAAGACACACCCTAACTTGGGGTGGCTTGTATCCTGGATAGAGCAAAAGAAAAAGAACGATGCCAGCCTGTCTTTTGAAAACTTTGTTCTGCTTAAGCAGATCTTTCACAACTTACATTGTCTGTGGATATCAGACTCCAGCTTCTTTAGTCTTTCAGCATAAAGTCATGCTAGAGATTCTCCAGGGAGTTTCCAGACCACCAGTCTCAGCGTGGAGCCACACACTGGATCTGTCTTTTTCTGTGCTTTCCAGATTCTTGGGTTGAGCTGTTCCTGGGTCTTCTGGATTTCTAGCAAACAAGAGGCCATTGTGGACTCTCCCATCTCTAATCCTCTAAGCCTAACTAATAAGTCCCCTTCATAAATAAATAAATAAATAAGTATATATATATATATATATACACACATACATACATATATATATGTATGTGTGTATATATATATATATACACATAGTTTTATTTTTTCTATTGATTCTATTCCTCTAGAGAGCCCTAACCCATATGGCAATATTAATATAAAAATTATAGGCATATAATTTGTGAGCCTGATAAACAGAAACAGTATCATATGTTTATTTTATCAATTCATTCAACAGATGTTTATTATAAATGAGTCAATGTTGGGCACTGAAGATAGAAAGCAAGTAAGACGGACACCTATCTGCCTTCCTCTCCTGAGACCCATGCTAATTGAAGGAGAAAGACATTATGTAAGGAATCACATAATTGATTTTAGTTACAAATGTGGTAAGTATTGTTAAAGCAAATTCTTAGGTGACTGTATCACAATGAGTGTGTAACTAGTTTCCAATGGAATAGGGAAAGGCCTCTATCTTTTATTCTATTTCTTGGTAATAAGAATTAGAGTTTAGTATAACCTTTGTAATAAGTAAAAAGTTTCCTCAATTGCAAAAATAGAAATGTGGAACACACTATGGAATTTTTTTTTAGCGGGGAGAAAATTTACCCAAATCAATTTAATTTTACATTGAAAAAACACACTATGGAATTTAAGAATGATAATTGTACCATGGACTTTGAAAATTAAAGGAGCAATTTAAGCATTATTTAGATATTTAACAATGTAAAAGTAAAATTTAAAAACTCCAAAATTGATAGTTCTTTTTTCTCATTATTTTTCTCATAAAAACTCAGGGATGAGTATATTGAAAGATGGGTTTGGGGAAATAGTCAACTTTGACTCATTATTCCTTGATATGCAGATATTGTTATCTCATGAAAAAGTATCTTCAACTATTTAGAACAACATATGATAAACATTTGGTTCATTTTCATCTGCGGTTGAAATTTTGCATTGCTACTCTAATTCTGCAACAAGAAAACTTACAGAGTCCAGCATTTCCTTTGAAGAAATTATTGCCCAAGCACGGGTTGAGGGACCTCTTTTGGAAAGGTAGGGGTCATTTGATGCCATCCTGAAGAGTACCGTGCTGCAAAACCTCTGCACCTTGCTAGGAAACTTACTTGGAGACTTTTGCTTTTGGATGTGCATTAGTTACCGGTGGCTGCTGTACTTCTGACTGTGGCTTCAGGTATTAGCTAAAAATAGCACACATTCTTTTCTCTTTCAGGTTTGGAAGTCAGATGCTGGAAATCAGTTGCAAATGTCACATTCCTGCCTTGACCACCTTCTAGAGCTCAATTCTTGACTGCCTTTCTTCAAGTCTCTTTTCCTGTCATGAGGGATGTCAGAGTAGCCACTTTCAGTTTCTGTCTGCTCCATATCCCAATCACTTTCCCACTCCTTTGTCTGTCTGAAATCTCTTTTTCATAAGAAAACTTGTGATGACACTTAGGGACTGCCCAAATATGTCCCATCTTACCAACTCTGATCACATCTACAAAATCCATTTCTGCCATATGAGATAACAGTACAGGTTCCAGGGCTTAGGACATAGATAACATTTTTTGAAAGGAGGAGCATTATTGCTCTACCATTTCTCTTTATGTCCATGTATTATGCTCATAGCTTTGTGAGCAGTCTCAAAGTTTAGATTTATTTATTCTTTATTAGATAATATAATCTTAAATTTCTTTAAAAATTTTCCTTTGTTTTATTGAATTCTATAGTAAGAAATTCTTTCCTCTGGCTCCACTTGGAGGAGACTTAGCCACCTATTCACTCTTTTGCCAGATGTGTAACAGTCAAAGTCACTAATCACATTGTTACTTATAAAATGGAATCGACAACTATAGTTTTCTTAAGCTCTTACCATAAAGCTGTGGCAAGGTCAACCTCTACATTTTCTCTTCTCACCAAGGAGGATTTCATCCTTTTGTGAAGTAATAGTTATTGTTTTGTTTAAGATTATTGAAATAGCTATATAAAGAATGATGAAAAAATGTTGAAATATCCATGCCAAACCAATGTTCTCCTACACTTCAATCCTAAAGAATATTTTGAAGACACCTTTCATTCCATCATTTCCCAAATATTGATATTTCCAATGAAACACTGTAAAATAGACTGAAATTATTATCCTTAAATAACCTGCTAGTAAGAGAAGTTGCACAGAGCAGACAATAGTATGGAACGTTATCAAAAAAGCTAAGTATATCTTCAGTTATTTTCCTTAAAAGATTTGCATTAGTTGAGACATACTCAGTTAAAATCATGAAAAACCCAACTCAAATTTGAAGATATAAGGAAGAGATTTTTTTAGTTTCAGTAACTAGAAAAATATCCAGCAACAGAACACCTTTCTGGTGTGATTTAACTTAGTGACTTAAAATGCTATTAAAGGCCCAGTCTGTTTTGGCATCTGAGTTTTGCCTTCTATATATCGTCTTCTACATATTATTTTCCTCTTATGGTCAAATGTAAGCTACTAAGAGGACATACATAGCAGAGTAGGTACATGCTTTCATCATTCAAGAGCTAGTACAAAGTTACTTTTGGCATACCATCTACTAAATCTCTGCCAAAGAATTCAAGTGTCTACATTTGTTTGTGCCAATCTATGTAGGTCATTAGTCAGTAAGAATTTTTTACAAAATAATGTTATTTAACTGTAGGAAGAAGTGAAACGTCTAGGTTTTGATAAAATGAAATTGAGGGAAGTTTATTTTTTCTCTTTTTTCAAGGAGTAGCAGAGTTACTTTTATTTTTGAAATGCATTGGCAGAAAACATTGGCATTATAGATCTGTTAATGTGATTTAAATTTAATCACATCTGCAAAAGATGCAAAAGACAGTGTTTGCATATGAAACAGTATTCCCAAGTTTCAAGGGTTAGGATATAGATACATTCTAGAAAGAGAAAGGGCATTTTTCATCTTGCCATAATATATTTCTTACTTGTATTATGATTCCTAGTGGTCCTAAACCCAACTTGCATCCCCTGAATGCATCTCAGTTTTCAAATAGTGGATTTACACCAAATTATTTTACAAATTAATTATTGTTGTTTTTGTGCATTTTAAGACTTTGGAACATTTCTTCCTTGTATAGAAAACACATCCATTTTTATGTGCATCATGAAGGATAAATTACTGAATCATTCAAGAGGAAGTTGATGTGTTCCACATGTTTAAGGACTACGTACATTATTACTTTATTGCTGTCTAACAAATCACCCTCAAAATACTGGATTAAAATCCAGTCTATCACTCCCACTGACAGGTAAAGAGACTGTTTGTTTGTTTGTTTTTTGGTACCGGGAATCAAACTTGGCTCCTTGAGCTTGCAAGGCAAGCAACGGAACCACTGAGCTAAATCCCTGGCCCAAGAGACTAAGTTTTATGCTCCTCTTTGGCACAACATCTGGGATTGTCCAAAACCAAGACATTGAAAACTCATCCTGCTCTTGGATTCTGTGCCTCTGAAGAGCAGTCTCTGTACTAAATAATTCTGGTAGAAAAATACAGCATGTATGAGGTCCTGGATTTAATCCCCGCAAAATCTCCCACTAACATAAACACCAAAAACCCTATTCTATCGATTAATGATCTTTTGAACTTTGATCTTTCAATCTTTCCATCTATCAATTAATTGATCTACCTTCCTATAAGGGCTGATCAAAAGCTACAGTATGTGTTTAAATTTTTAGAAATGTATTACGGTAAAAGACACATGGCCATTAATCCTTGTCAATATACTCCCCTTCACTTCACTTCAAGAACACTTACTGCATCAGTCTTGATGCTTTCTGAAGCAGTTCTGGAAGTCCTCTCTTGTAAGTGTTTTTATGAGGTGTGATTAAAAAATATGGTGATGCTGCTGGTGAGTGCCATCCAACAGAAATGCAGGCCTGTAAAAAAACACTATAGATGTCCTTGCCCATCTTGTTCATCAGACTGTCACCATGCAGTGTTAGCTCTTCTCCAAAGCCAGAAGGACCACAAAAGTAAATGTTTTGAGTCACTTTGGGACATTGAGGCACCCACAACTGTGCAACTAAAGACCTGAAAGAGGACTTCCGGAACTGTGTCAGAAAGGGGCAAGAGTGATGGGATAAGTGTGGTTGAGGGGAAAGGGAAATATTTGGAGGAAGATGAACGCAATGTATCTTTTATTATAATAAATTTTATTTTAAACTTAGGCATTCACCTTATAATTTGATCACACTTCATCTCTCCCTGCCTATATAAGCTCTTTAGAATCTGAAATTCTATTGGAAAAAGCTGTAAGTGATTGTTTTATTTCCCACAGGTAAGACAACAGTACTTTATCATCAAACTGAAAAGCAAAAGAACATTGGGTTGGGAAGCAGGTTCTCCTCAGGGAGAACCTCAGTGTGAGAGCCCTGTATGGTGAAATTAGGCCGGCTGTCTCCAAATCAAATGGCTTTGGGGCCAAAATGAAAGGTGAACAAGTGAAGTCAGGCTTGGTGAATGCTGCGCAATGATGATCGCATACCGCCTTGGGCGTAGATGGGATTACTATCTTTAATTAGGTAGCCACCCCTTTCATGTTTAGATTTTGAAGTCTCTTCCACCAAAGGGAAACTGACATTTCCTCATCTCTTAACTTTACCTCGGCCACATGATTCGCTTTGTGCACTTGAAGAAATCACAGTTATAATGACGTGCCAGTGCTGACCCTAAGCACGGAGAGGGTTGTGTGTTCTCCTTGCCTTTTCCCGTTTTTGGCACAGCCTGGAAGAGAAGCTTCTTAGCTAATCTGCTGGCGCCAGGAGGAGGATGAGTGATGCAGAGCCAGGCCATCCCAGAGCGACCCAGCTGACTGTCAGACATGTGAGCGAAACAAATACTTTTTCTTGTATGGTGCTGAGCTTTGGATGCTTATCATGCAGCACTATCAGAGCCATAGGACTGATTTGCTTTGTTTTTCCTTGGATAAATTTCATTCTCTATTTCATGAGGGTGTTAGGATAGAGCTAGAGTTCAAATTCAGATTGCCTGCAGGGCAGAAAGGAAAAGTAAATGACGAAATGAAGATGTGTTTGGAGAAATTACACGCCCCTTCCATAAAGGGCAGCTGACGCTTGGCTCGAGTAAAATGTGATGGTGTGGAATGCGTTGCCAATTTATTGAAGTTTAATAAAAACTATAAAGCTTTATTTTTAAATGAAATTTCCAAAATTTAATGTTAGGAGCTAATTAATAATTTTTTAGAATGTTATAAGAGTAGAGTATATGATGGTATTATTAGCATATGTTTTTTCTCATATATATATATATATATATATATATATATTCTAGGATCGATTGTGCTTAGCAGTCTTTAGGCTCTCTAGTATGTGTGTTTCTATTGGCTCTAATGTTCAATGATCATTAACACAATGCATTGCAAATCTGTAGTTTTCCCCAGCTTGTTTTACTTGTATTTACTTTACTGTGAACTCAGCAAAGATCTCATTTAAAATACACACAAAACAAACTTTTGTGCTTCTTACTGGTTCTCTTACAAATGCGGCCACAACACAGAAGCTAAAAACAGCAAACAAAATCCAGACAAAACAAAAAATCCCCAACTACTTAAAAATAAAAAAAGGACTCAGCTACTTCAAATGTTTAAATATATGTGAAAAAATCCAATTGGATTTTGAAGCTGATTTTTTTCTTTTTAAACCAGAGTGATTTCATTTTCAAATTTAAAATTTATTCTTACTTTTCAAGATGTAAATATTTAAGATGACTTACTGTTATCTTAAGTGGTCTAAAGTCTACTTCTGAAAAACAGAATGTGTGTATCAGTGGAGAATAGCAATCTTTAATTTCTTTAAATAATTTTTCTTGGTAAACTAACCATCAGCTAGAAAAATGACCTGACAACTCCATTAAAAGAAAGGAGACTAGAAAGTTTTCATTTTAAATCTTCATTAGCTTTCACTTATTAGGCCAGAAAGAGAGGTTCCATCTCCGGATTTCCTCCACCATGGATTATAAACGTTGGATAATTAAATGGGAGGAATACAACCTCCTCACTGGGTTCTTGATTGGATTAATGATTATACATGACTTGCAAAATGAAGATCTGTGTGTGTGTCAATTTAATTTAAATAAAATCTAGTTAGTGCCATCCAACTGCATGTTGGATACAGGGCAAGGAATTCACAGAATACAGAGCAGGCAATTCCTGCTCTGAAATAATGTAGATTAAATGAAGACTAAATGGAGGAGCCAGTACTGGGGGATATTTTATTTTATATTTAGAAAAATGGGTTAAGGTACATTAGTTACAATTGTTTTATACTTCATTATGCTTGTAAAGCTGTGGTACCTTCTCTACACTTCTTTTTATTAATGCTTTTGATTCTTTACCAACAACAGTAAAAAGGAAAGGGCATTTAACACTTGTTCAGTGTCAATGATGAACTAGGTTATTTTATTTAACCTACATAAGGATCCTTACTAAAACAAACAATAGTACCTGTTTTGCAGAAAAAGGAGACTGAGACTCAGAAGACCGAATGTACCAGCTGACATATCACTTTCTCCAAGAGTCTTTCTGGGTCTTCATAGTCTGAATAAATTTCTCTATGGGGACCCTAAAATTCACCACATACTTCTATCCCACAACTTAATAACATTTTACCAACATTTGCTTATTTTCAGCCTCTCTTGCTGGACCATGAACTCTTTGAGGCTTGGGTTTGGGTCAGATTATCCAGCAAATGTACACGCAGTGTTTATATTTGGGTTAATCACATACAACCTATAAGTGGCAGAAGCTGGATCTACAACTGAGGTTTCCCTAAATATACAGAAGTGAGAAACATCTAAGATTTCTCTCTTCTAAAAGTTTAAAACTCTCATATACTCCTGATAAACACTCTCATTTGTTTAGAAACTTGAAATACATGTCTAGTGTGTGACTGGTTGAAGCAGTACTTCCCAAATGGATGTGGTGATGAGAATAACTTGAAAGTTGAAAAATAGACCAAATTCACTGGTCCCACCTAAACTTGATAAACCAGATTCTGAAGGGAAAGAGCTTGGGAATGTTTTAATGTTCCAGCTGATTCTTACTGTTAAGGATATTTAGAAAATATAAATTTGAGAAAGCAAGTTGGAAATTATAGTGGGATGCATAGGAAGGTGAACCTGCAAGAAGAAAAATATTTTGTCTTCTTGTAGGTCTAGAGATCTGGAAGGCAGTATTAACTCAGGAAAGATTTTTTTTTTTTAAAACAGGAATATTTTGGAAGTCCTCCATTGATATGTAACGATGTCACCTGCTACTTCAGGACTAAGCAAAGGCCGCCCTCCTAGTCTAATACACAAGTCTAAGGAGGAATTAGGTGAATTACAGAATGACTCAGGAGCTTAGAGAAAAGAGATGAGCTCTCAAACTCTCAGGTAAGTGAGTCAAAAAGTAAGTAACACAAACTTAATGAGATGAGCCCAGGGACCCCTCACAAGGAAAGTGAGAATGGCAATGAAGTCTCTGAAATTAAATTACTACATGGTCAAAAACAAAGACAACAGGCTCTGCCCTGACCTGAGGATGACAGTTGGAGTCCATAAATTCATGGATTTTTTTTTCCAGGCCTCTGCAGGGTGGACTTGCTCATTAGCCAAATGGTTGCCCGAAAGAACCCAAAGAACTCTGATGATGAAGTTGGCATACAGTTTAGAACACCCATTTATGTTTGGAAGGAGGAGAGAATGCAGCTGAGGAAGTGTGTGCTTGTGTCTCCTGGGCCAAATCTGGCCCCAGGTCCAGCAAACTGGACATGCGCTTGGGAGATGGTGCTTCTGCACAGTGGATGAGTATCAAAGGAACTGCAGAGGTGGGGTGGGAGGAGTGAGCGTTGCTCCTTCACCTGGCCACCCACATGGACTTTTAGAAGGTCTTTGAGCAGAATTCTGGTCAATGGACTGAAAACCCTCCCTCTTAGTGGTGCTGGACAATGGGAAATTCCTCTGGATGCCTTCCTGGGAAGCCAGGACACCAGGCGTTGCTTCCAGCTATCAACTTTGTGTTTCTTCTAATGTAGACTCCAGGGGCATATGAAATGTTGCCTACTTTGTTCAGCAATACATCCCCTAAGCCTGTGTTGGTGGCATGTAGATGGGTCTAGATATATACTTATTCATTGAATGAGTGAATCCTTCAGTGAACACCCAGAACTGATAGACATGCAGTCTTTCTTCAAGGATCTCACCCTACCAGGGGGAACAGACACAACAGGACAAAAACACAGCAACGCATCAAGTGCGATTGGTCCTGAGTGGTGGAGGGACTGTGCTATAGGAGCGGGAGGTAGGATGGCAGGAAAGACATGTTGTGGGTGGAGGCCAGCAAAGGGTGTACAAATGGAAGCACGGAAGGGCGTGCAGAGTTCAGGATGAACACAGAGTCCTGTGGGGGTTTCCCTTGAAAGTGTTACCCCAGTGGGTCTTCTTTTTTTCCATTCTTTAACTCTTTGTTTTTAAACCTTAACTGGTGACCTAAGAATATTTTATCTTGTTTGGATTTTTGCAGCACATGTGTTTCATTTGCATATATATTTATTAAGACATATTTAAGGAAAATAGTAAATAGAACCAATGAAGAAAGTTTTCTCTATCCATTGTGCTTAGGTTAAAGAAGAATCACTCCCAACAGACCATTCATACTCTGATTCCTGCTTTCTCTTCTCCTTCAGCTCATAAAGCACCTGGAACTTGCACAAATGCCCCTCAGTACTTCTCTCAATTGCTAGAAAAGCCACTGTCCCGAGAGGTGGGTCCTACACCTTCTGCCAGAAATGCTTTTCCTTCTTGCCCCATTTTCCTCCTTTCACCTGTCTATTTCCTTCTTTTTCCTCAGCCATCAGCTTACATGTCATTCTAAGAAGACACCTCAAGAGCCCAGTTTAAGTTTGTGCCCCTTCTCTGTGCTCCCAGAAAAGCTTGTGTTTCGGTGACCTTGAATGTGAACATGGTGCACTGAACTCTGTCTAACCTGCATGGAGGCAGATTTCTTTCTTTCCTTCTTTCTCCCCTTTTCTCTGTCTCTCTCTCTCTCTCCTCTGTCTCTTTCTTTCTTCCTTCCTTTCTTTTCTCTCTCTCTCTCTCTCTCTCTCTCTCTCTCTCTCTCTCTCTCTCTCTCTCTCCCCTGATTTCTTGATTTCTTGCTTTCATCTTTTTTTCAAGGCAGGTATTATCTGTCCAGTTCACCCTGGTGAATCAAGTGCATTTGATCATTACTTCTGGAATAAAATACTGAACTTGAATCTTCTTCTTTCTAAACTAGTACACTGCACAGGTGGGGACTTGGGTAGGGCAGATGACTTTAAATCCAGAGGCTAACTTTGGAGCCTTTCACCCACCAAATTATGTGCTTATGTTTAGACACAAGTGTGAAAACAAGGATTGAGAGAGATAAATCTGTGCCTATTCAAGTGGTAATTCTGTGTGCACAAGAAATGCAGTTTTTCTTCTCCTTTGGCTTATTGAATATGTTTCCCATGGGATGCAAAGGACTTTACTACCTATACAAGACCTGCAATGAAACTGAACAGCTGACTGACATCTCAGTGACTTGCCTTCTTCCTTCACAACTTTGATATTTTGAAGAAGGAACACTAGAGGACAGAGAATTAACAGATTTTCTAGGTACCGGCCACATTTTATGCGACAACTCCAAATATGAGGTAGTGGTTTAGATGAGATAACTTACATGTTTGCAATTTGATACACCAACGATTGCCTCAGTCATGAAGCACCACAGTTTGGAGTCTGTGTTGTGGGCCCAGTTGGCACCTGCCGCTCTTTTGAGTGAAGAAGAGATCTGATCATTGTACTCTCAGCTGCTTGTTTCTAGGCAGCAGATTCAGAAAATGTTCTGAATACTGAGTTCAAAATCAGAAAAATACACTGGCACACCCAGCTCAGCCAAGGTTTAGATGTTTTCTCTGGCAGAAATTAAAGAGATCAGCAATGGCATTGCCCTTTAAAGCCCAAGAATGTCAAGGGCGGGGGACAGGGAAGAGAAGTCTTCGGGATGTGTGAGGTGATTGAAGGCTCAGTCTTTTAAAAACCGTTCCTCATTTACAGTCTTGGGCATTTATGACAGAGAAATGAAATTTTATTTTCACATAAAAACATGTCTACAAGTGAGCATATAAGCTTTATTCAGAGTAGCCTAAAACTGGAAGCAACCCAAGTGCCCTTCAGTGGGTGAATGATTGGATGGACGAGGGTCCCCTCATCCCATGGCCCAAGGCTCAGTACTGGAAAGGAGAGGATGAATGATGTTTGGCAGTGTGGTTGGATCTTCAGGAGTTTGCAGCACTGAGCAAGCCAGCTTCACATTTATATGCTGTGTGATCCTATTGGGATGATGGAGTTGTGGAATTGGAGAACAGATTGATGGCTGCCAGGGGTTAGGATGGGAGTGGGTGTAGCTGTGGCTGCATTGGACAGCACTAGGGAATCTCGTGGTGACAGCACAATTCTGCCCTTGCACCTACACAAAAGACAGTATCTCTCTCTCTCTCTCTCCTCTCTCTTCCACGCACATGTGCACACACACAGGAGACTATGCCATGCTGGTTGAATCTGCATGAGCTCTGTGCATTGCACCTGTACCAGTGTCCTGTTCTGGCCATTGTGCTTTACCTGTATAGGGCCCTGTCGATGTAAGAGGCTGTCTTGAGGGTACAGGAGACTTCTGTGCACTATTTTTTTGCAGTTTCCTCTTATTCTAGGATTATTTCAGAATAGAAAGTTATAAAAATTCACTTCCTTGTGTGTGATAGTTAAAAGTTTATTGTGGTTTGGGGAAGTGAAACCCAAATCCTTACCATATAATGTTTCTTCCCTTCAGTTTTAGACATTTTAGATGAATTGAGATAATAAATTATAATGTTGTAGAGCTGGGTACAAATATACAATGAAATGTTGATCTGCTTACAGTTGAAACAGAACAAAAACAAGTTCCTGTGGGTTATAATACAGAATGCTAATGTTCAGCTTTCTAGCCTTCCAACTCTGATGGTGAGAGGAGCTGGTGTGTCACTTCCACTAGGTCCCAAGGTTGTACTTTCCTGCCCCCTTGATGCTTACAACATGCCTGCCATGTTTCATTTGTCATTTACCCACACTGGCTTGAATTTGTTTATTCCATATGGTGTGTGTCCTTTCCCTCGCTTACAGCCATAGGGCCCCATGATGAAGAACTGTATCTGCATACAATAGGTAAGACGGAGCTAAATGAACATCATGTCCATCAGGCGTTTCTAGGTGGGATAAGTACCGTATCGATCATGATATTTCCTCTTATATGTGACAGAAAAAATCATCCAAAGCGAATCAAGTAAAAAGGAAAATGTTTTGATTCATTCAACTGAAGAGTCCAGGAACATGTGTAGCCCATATTGCTTTTCTTTCTCTCTCTCTCTCAGCTCTGTTTTTCCCATTGTGGCTGTGTGAGCAGCTGAATTCTGAATTTGGGTCTCATGAAAGCCACAGTTGCCTTTACTTTGGTCTTTCAACTGGCAGTTCAGCTGACCAGTATAATTTTGATAGCTCCCATGGAAGTCCAAGTATTTACTCCTTCTCTAGCTCATCCTGGGTCATGTTTCCATCCCTGAACCAACCACTCAAGGGAATATACTGTGATCTAGTTCAAAGTCATGTGCTTTTCCCAGGCATCCAATAGTGGAATGCACAAAATCCTTAAGGCCTCTCAAACTTGGCAGAGGAGCAAGAGTTTTCCCTTTAAAAAAGTAGAGATTCCTACTTTTCTTATATTGGGAAAAAAATCAATTGTTACGAATCTTACAGTAGTCCCTAGAAAGCTGATGATTTGTGGCTTGCTGCGTGTATTAACGGAACACAGAAGTAAATAAAAGATTTATTATTTGACATGACATAAAATGTTAATATAGCTTGTTTATCCTGTGACTACCTTGTTTTAGAGCTAATAAATAAGTTAATAGAGTTTTTTATTTTGCTGCTTCAAACTGCATTGGTAGAATTTGTAATCTGTGCAGCAGTATTGCAGAGTTAATTGGCGCTGGTTTATATTCAATATAGACTTCATTATTTTCATTTTCCTCAGGAGAAATCCTTAATTTAGCCTTATAATCTCCTTGCTATAACACACTAATGGTCTGAGCCATCTGAAATGTGTAATAATGAATGATAATAGGGCCCTGCTGCGAAGCCCTTCCTGTTTGCACCTTGTTTTATGGAAACTTTGGTGATGTGGTGGACACTGTAAAGACCTCTCTGGTGTGGCAGGGTGTAGGTCTGTGACTCCTGGGTTAGCCACCTCTTGGGTGTGCTCCCTTGCCCAGTTAGCATCATAAGACAACTCTTATCTCAAGTAGGATCTACTGCCCAGCATCATGACTTTATATTTCTGTCATGTTCTGACTTTGGTTAAGGTGTTCCTTCCGCTCATCTCCTGCTTTGGATTTTCCACTAGCTTGGATGCACTTTTCACTTCTGTCTCTGATGTCCTGAGCTTTAAATCACTCAGCCTATGGTTTGAATTTTTGCTCTTTTATGTTCTCCCGTCATCTTATATCTCCTCACCATGACTTATTATGATACGTCTACTTTATTGTTTGCTCATCATACACTACCAGGATGCCCCTTTCTTAGAACTTTGATTAAAACTCCTCCCTAAAACCTCACCACTTTGGGACATGCTACCTGGATTTCAGTTTTTATTTTCTCTTATCTACCCCCATCCATTAACTTTTCTCCACAGTCCAACCTGAGAATAAATTTGAAAACGTAAGTCCAATAATCTCGACAAACAGTCCATCCTACCAGCCTATAGGCCATCAGTGAATGCCTATTGCATTACCAAAAAGACAAAACATGTTAGCAAAACCTTTAGGACCCCACTGGCCTCCATCCTATGGACTCCTTCAGCCTCAGCCTCCACTGTATTCCCTTTATCTTCTCCATCTCAGTGCTGCTGGCTCTCACACTGTGTTGTGGCAGAGAAATTATTTACTCTGCGTGGAGCTTCTTTCCTTTGAGTCTTCATCAAGATGTATCCTATTCATATTTCAGATTCTGGTTCCAGCAATATTTCCTCAGGAAATCTTTCCTGGCCCTCTTCTTCCTGGTCAACCTTTTTTATACCCCAACTTTTTAAGCTCAGAACACCATTGACTTCTCCTTCATAGAAGTTGTTAAATGTGCAGTTTTACCTTTTAAAAATTTGACTAATATGTATCTCTCCAGCATGATTCCAAGCTCTGTCAGGGCACCCAGCCTTTCTATCTCACTTACTCTAGAATTGCCTAAGGGTAGTCTAGTCTGTCAGCACATCCCAGTCCCTGTATATATTTGTCTCCACAATAAATGAACAAGTCAACAAATCAACAAATAAGCTGATGGTTGGATAAATAAGTGAACCTTTGTTGTCAACACAGCCAGTAGTCCCTGTGCTGTCTTCTTACAGACACTTTCCTGAAGTTTAATGTTGTCTTTCTGGCTGTAGGCATTTCCTCAGTGAAAGGAGATGAAGTCCTCCTGTGACCTCTGAGGGAACACAAACGATATTTGCATCTCCAAACTAGATTGCATCATCTTTTCTGTTTCTGTCAATGGTGACTTCAGACTTGCCTTCTTTAGGACAGGACCATTACAACGTGGATTGCAAATGGATGTGTTCACAGGAACGAGAGTGACATAAACTGGGAGGGAACCGCGGCAAACTGGAAGCATCTTTGTCCTCTCAAGCGACAGTGACTATTCATCTCCAGCTGACAGATGGAGCATGAGAATGTCAGCTCGGAGAGGTCAGATCTTCGAGTTTTAAGAAAGGCCAAATTTTTAAAAAATGATTTGTGTAGGAAATACTATTTGGTAAACATGTTCAGTAAATTTATTTTGAAATATTTTATAACATTAAGCAGACCACATAAATGTGTACATTAGATCAGAGGCTGGGTGCAGGACATAAACTGTCAAGTTCTGATCTTTGCCATAGATATATATCTTTGACAATCTCTCTTCCTGTCCTGTAGCTCATGATCCACCTAGTCCTACAGCATCTTCTTTAAAAATATTTCTTTGATCTGTCTTTTGCTTTTTCTGTATATCAAATGCTTCTAACCAATGTAATTGTATTTCTTCGTTCTAGCCTTCATGCCTACATTTTTTCCTCCCAGCTTTTCAAATAGATAGATGATAAATATATATGCATGTATATAAATATATATACTAAAATGTTAATGATATTTTTACTATTGTCCCAAAGTTGCATAAATGTTAAACATTTTGAATGTAAAAGACACAAAAGAACTCCACTTTCAGACTGACACAGTAAGTCACCATGAATTTGAGTCAGCCACCTACTTGTTTGTGAGGTTTGCTTAAGAAGGACCGTTAAGAGTCCACCATCTTAATTCATAACACCTGCTGCAATTCCCATATAACGAAAGGAATGAGAATGGATAAATCTTTCCACCTGGTAAGAGTGAGGTTTGTTGTGGTAGCCACTCTTCCCCATGGGGAGAAGGAAGGAG
This sequence comes from Heterocephalus glaber, assembly GCF_000247695.1. The sequence continues at coordinate 328,757 of NW_004624823.1, read as the reverse complement.
TGATTTTCCTCCAGGAAGGCAGGGAATGGTATTCTAAGAGATTTGGGATACCTGCAAGATGGGTGAAAGGATGTGTCATTTCATAGTTCATTAACCCAGAGTCTGTTTCAGGCTGATCATTAATATTTAAACTTTTGAGGACCCAGAACAAGTGGATGCCCCATCTAGAACTGGCCCCTCCTCTCCTACCCACATCTTACCCTCCCCTACCTGGCCTCCAACCCATGCTAACCCCCGTCAGGTCTGGGGGTAGGTGCATGGGTGAGGTTGCTTTCTCTTAGGAGAATGGGCGCAGGAAAGAGGACTGCCTAGGGCTCAGGGACATGGTCCATGTTCTACAGTTGGAGGGTGCACTGTGTGGGCTCCAGGGTGATGTATCTTAGAGACAACTCAGTGTATAGGAAGGAGCAGGCTCGGCAGATGGTCAGAACAGGGCTCTCTAAAGCACAGGATCGAGGAAGGGGCCCAGCTGCCTGGATCCGAGTGTGCTACCAGTTGCTTAGTGAAGAAAGGTGGTTTTCCTTCATGTTTTCTAAGTAGAGAAAAAAAGTGAAGTGCCAGGGAGCATTTGGAGGGAAGGGTAATGGAACAACTTGTAGACCTCTGTCTGGCACGACAAGAATGAACAAATTCACTGTAAGGTAGGTGAATACTGCACAGATAGCTGAGTTTAAGCTCTGATTCAAGCACTCTGTTCCAGAGGTCATCTGCTGAGTGTGTAAGCTCTCCATCCAGGGGCCATGGGCAAATGCCCTTCTGTGGGCTAAGGGGAGTTGATGGACCTATGCGGGAGTAGAACTACCTTGTGCAGTACAGAAGCCCCACAGGGCTTCTTCGAAAGCCTCCATTTACAAGAATCCACTCTTTGGAAACCAGTCACACGAAGGACCTTGGTAGACAAGTGTGTCTATCAACCAACAAGAAGACTGCTTTCTGCATGGCCGGGGGAAGCGTCGTCTTCACTGCACTTCCTCAGCACTGTCCCAACACAAGGGAAGGGCTGGTTCCTAGAGAAGAATGGAGAAACATGAATGCAAGAAGTTCCTTCCCTCCAGCATTCATACCCCTGTCCTAGGAACTCCTTCCCAGCCCACAAGCAGCTGCTAGAATCCCAACTCTTTATGGCTCAAAATGAGACTTTCAAGGAAGTGAAACTGAATGGAAAATTACTGAATCTCATCAAAAGGTCACTGAAGAACACAGTGGGGAAGGCAGGATGGATATAACATGATTAGAAAGCAGGTGCCAGAAAAAAAACATAGGATGGATAGACTGACTGGGTAAAAAAGACTTTTTAAATAAAATGGAGTACTACTCAGCCATAAAGAATGAGAAACTAGAGACATTTATAGCTAAATGGATGCACACTGAGGCCATATTCTTAAGTGAATTAAATAGGAAATGTGTAAATAGCGAATAGTTTCTCTGGTGTGAGAAACAAAAAGTGTAAATAAGGATCAAACTGTATAGTAGATATGTGAAATAGAAAGAAAAGTTCCAAAGGAGAATGGAAAGTGAAAGGAGTAGGGGAAAGGAAAGAAGAGAAAGGAATAAATATGAGAAAAGTAAAAAACAGAAATAAAGTCTTTGTAAATAGGGAGGGGTAGAAGGGTTGAAGGGAGGACAGGGGAATGGGTAAAAAAATTAAGAACCAAGATATATCATGTAAAAGTACGCATTCCCAATGATGAATGTCATCATATTGTGTACCTAAAATGTACCAATAAACTTAATGAAAAAAAGAAATATATGGACAGTTATTTTAACACTCAAAATAATGGATTTCTTAAGATATTTCCAATTTAAAAAGAAAGGAAAAACCAATGCTAAACTCTAATATAGGTTATATATTTAATCTGAAATATAAGACTTTCTAAAACCTTATATGTTTTTAGATTGCAAATCAATTCACAGATTTTTGAAAAGCCAATGAAGATACACATTTTAAATAAAAAGTTTAGGATTATGTCACTAATCCCTGTTGTTTTGAACTTGTATTTGCATATTGGGTTATCCAATGTTTTGAAAAAGAAAATTCATATACATATGGAAACAGAACATGTGCTTTTGCAAATATATAGATTACTGACAAAAGTGAAATAAAATAGGCAGCAGTAGAAAAGAATGTTGTAAAAATAGAGGCTATTTTGTTTATTTGGTGGACTGGTCAGAACCATGACAGTGATTGAGCTGGAATTGGCTATGAGGACCCTGGAAAGCCCTGCATGGTGTCTCAAAGGAAAAGTAGAATTTTATGGGCCTTCTCCGCAATATAACCATTCTGGACCCCTCTGGGAAGAAAGCAGAGCGGATCTGAGTGACTTTGAGGAAATGATAGTGTGTGGGGAGTACAGGGAAGGGCCCAGCAGGCTCCCTCTCAGAACGGATGGGAGCTGCTGATAAGGCCTGGTGTGAGCCTGCAGTGGTCTGGGAGTGCAGAGCAGGAGTGAACCCTGTGAGTGTGCTCGGGGGTGACAGCGCAAAGAGCTCAGTCAGGCTGGACCGCGCACAAGAAAAAGGGCTGGGAAGGAACTGCCTCCCTACTGTGTTCCACAGGGCAGAAAGACCCAGGAGCTGAGGGAATGGAGCAAGGAAAAGGAGTAGCTCCCTTGAGACCTTGAGAGAGATGTTTGTGAATCAAATTCAAATTGGAGAACGTTAAGGGGAATGTGATCAAAATATACAGTGAATGGTATCTCTCACCATGCACTAAACTAAAATCAAAATGGATTAAAGATCTAAATATTAAAATAGAAACTCTGAACCAGTTGGAACAGAGGTTAGGTA
>NW_004624823.1:309365-324675 GCF_000247695.1 Heterocephalus glaber | reverse complement strand
GGGCTAGGAATGGGGAAAAAATAAGAACCAAGATGCATTATGTAAAGGTACAATTCCCAATGAGAAATGTAATTGTGTTGTATACCTACTATGTACCAATAAGAGAATTTAATAAAAAAAACACAGTGAATGTTTAAATTAAAAGCAAGAAGATTATTACATGAAAAGGCACATTTTCATTAATGTTCCTCAAAACACCCCCTTTCACTTCCCCATCATTCTGAAAGTCTCCTTTTGTGAGTGACTTTTGGTGGCTGCCACAATGTCCTGAATAGATTCAAGATGTTCACCTTTCATGGTTATTTTGACTTTGGGGAAAGAGCCAAGAGCTGCAAGTCGCACTATGCCAGAGCTGGTGAATAAGATGAGTGAGTGAGGACACACCGCAATGTTCTTATTTGACCAAGATTGCCATGAATGTTTTGAATCAATTCAGGGCATGGAGGCATCTGTGATAGTGCCAATATCTAGGGAAGAACTGGAGGCAAGCTAGAGCTATCAAAGGTTTTGAGAAGTTGGCTGATACGTGAAAGCGGCATCTCAGTGTCATTTCAAAGTAAACATGGTATTTTATAGATTATGAATATTCTTATTTGTCTCTGTCCATTTATACTTTTTCTTTTTTGGTACCAGGGATCGAACTCAGGTCCTTGCGCTTGCGCTGTCCATTTATACTTAAGGTACAGATGAAGAAACAAGCTAAAATTAACATGGGATCATTTCTCTGATGAAGAACAATACTTTGTAATTAATTCAGTAAATTCTACAAATATTTTTAAACATACATATAGTGTTAAAGTTTGGATATTCTTGTACACAGAAAAAATTAGAAACCCAGTTTTTCCATGATGACTTAATCACTTCATTCCAGTTTCTGGAACCCTTAATTATCTATTCTTTATCACAGAATTTTTATTATTTTAATCCTAGAATAGGGAGAGAAAGAGAAAAACATCCTTTAAAGATGCATTCTCAAGATTAGAAAGAAAACAATTATATTAAAAAAAGTAGAATCCTTACTCTGGGGTCAAGTGTTTATACTACAGTGCCAGTTTCTCTTTTATAAAACGTTATGTCAAATAATTCGTAGAGGAAATCAACCAAAGAATATACAAGAGATGATAATGAAAAGCTATCACTTTCCACTCCATCTCTCCCCACTGCTCCCCAGGATTCAGAGCCAACCTCTCCCAACCATTCCTATTTCTGCTTATTTGCGGGTTACTTACTTTGCACCCAATATGTTTTCCCTATAACTTCTTGGTATTTTCACTCTTTCATATGGAAGATGAGGCTTTACTATCTTTCTCCCTCCCAATTTACTGATAATTCTATTTATTTGCAGGCTTTCTACAGGTTATCTGTTGACTTTGAAGTATTTAACCTTGTGTGATGAACATTTGGCATCTTAACAGGTAAGACCAAGGTATTCTAACCAAGTCCCTACTCTGTTCCTACTTCTGCCTCCCAAATTCTGTCAGCTCTACTTGGGCACAGAGGATTATATTAAAAATATTTTGCAACTAGAAGAGTAGTCATTGATTAGAGGGTAGACTCTCAACTCTAGTACTTCATGTTGTTAGCCTGTTCTCCCATTTCCTTTCCCGTGACTTTTGCCATTTTGTTTCTGTCCTAAAGATGCCACAAATGTTACAAAAACAGCACAGACTTACGTAGAGCTCAGGATGTGGAGGCATAGATGCTAAAGTAGCACCAACAACTTGCAATAATTAGATGATTTGAGTGTTTTAAATCACCATCCAATTTAAAGTGCTCCTAGTGAGTGATGGAGCTGAGTTTGAAACTGGGCAGTCTGATTGCAAAGATCGTGTGTTTAAATTTCAATGAGAACCTGCCTTGCAAGGTTCTCACCATAAAATAAAAATAAACTTCAATGAGAAAAAAGGAATCCAAAATCGAAACATTCCAATATCTAAGCTTTTTGAGCACTAACATGACACCACAAGTAGAAAACTCCACCCCTTACCGCAGTCAAAGTGCAGTGGCATTAAAAGTATTGAATAAGGTTCCTTGGAGGCTATGTGCATGAGGTCCATATGAAACATAAGTGAATTCTGTGTTGAGACTTGGGTCCCATCCTCAAGATGTCTCATTATGTGTAGGTAAAAATATTTTAAAATCTAAAGAAATCCAAACCATGAAACAGTTCTGGTTCCTCAGTCCAGATAAAGATACTTACTTTATAATTAATCTACTCTAATCTAAATCTACTTATAAAATATAACAGTATATAATTATAACATATGTGTATACAATTATATCTGATACACAAATTAAATATAGCTAAACATATTAAATGCAATCATGTGGCAAATAACTATGATGGTGGTCCCACAAAATTATATCACCCAAGGACATTCTAGTCCTTTTAGTTGGCATAAGTATCCTCTATAATATTCACACAGTGATGAAATTACCTAACAGTGCATTTCTTGGGTGTCTGCATGGTTAAGAAATTTGTGACTGTATGTAAATGATGTATAATTAAAAATACATATTTATATATATTTTTAATTTGATTTATATTTCACATTACAGCAGCTAGATTGTTTTTGTCATTTTTTAATTAATTTATTCTGTAACCTGATTCATTTGTTTCTCTGATGATCAATTATTTATTTATTTACCCTGGCTTTGTACTGTGATGCCCCTGGTTTCTCCTCTATGCCTGCTGTTTGTCCTCTGGTATTTAGGAGTGGGAGACGGTTGATTTTCTGAAAGGCCCGCTTGGGTTGCTATGATTAGCTACATGTTCCTGGGTACATATCTGGCAGGCTGATTTAAAACTCTGTAAAGGTAAAAGGGAGTTCCTGACAACCACACATTGGCGTATATGAGCCAAAGGGGTTCAGATGTAAGAGCTGACTGTGTGACTCCGGGGTGCCACACCCACAGTGTCAGCCACAGGTCCCCATCCGGATGGCTTTGCTGTGTGGGAGAAGCGACAGTGTGTCAGCAAGTACAGCTGAGCAGCCAGCAGACTTCTGTGGCTGTTGAGACTCTGTTCAGACCTCTCTCTACTCCCTCCACCTCTGATAAGTCTTATCTCCAAGTCCAGAGCAGAGAAATTCCCACATGTACTGCAGGCCTCTCTAGCAATTGCCCCCTCTCTTTTTCAACCACCAACCACTTCAATATACATTTGCACTTCCGGACTTCACTGATAGATCTTGTTGGTGGATAACCCTATCCCCTTTGTTCATTGCTTTATGTTTACTCTAAGAAGTAAGGAGTTGCATTCTTTGCTTTCTGGCCTCTACATTAGAAATGACAAAGGAGAAGGGGCTGGCACAGATGCTAAGTGAGGCAAACTATAGTATTTAACTCCCAATGACAGTTGGTGACACTTTGGGTAATTTTGCTGTCAGTTTTGTCTGAGATCTGCAGCATAGTTGTCTTGTTTTCTTTCTGACATTTTCCCACATCCTAGTTTTACCTTTACTGAATACTTGTCATTGCTCCCTCCTATATTGTGGTTGGAGTCACAGGTATTTTTAATGTTAATGGAGATGTAGCTTGCATTTCTGATTCTCATTCTCTCTCCCTTTCTTCTCTCTCTCTCTCTCTCTCTCTCTCTCTCTCTCTCTCTCTCTTTCTCTCTTCCTCTCCCTTCCTCCCTGGGGGAGAATTATTAGATGACTACTTTCTTCACTTTTCCATTTTAAAAATGAAATGTTACTGTTAGTTTAGTGATGTCTCAGATAAGAAGGGCTACAAACACATACTTTTCTATTTGCCACCTAAAAATGACATAAATAAATTTTAAATAAAATTGAAATTTAGCTGCCAGTTCCTTTCTCATTTATAAAGGCCTCCTAATTAGGAAGCAAGTAGATATAGATTGAGATGAATCTTTGATTATATGCTTTCTCTGAAAAATCCCAGAGATTATTAATAACTTTCAAATGCAGATCAATTTTGCTGAAGAATTGTTAACAGTGTTTTCCCTTTCAAGTCTCAGAGAAACACAATACTGAGTTTTTAGTACCATTAAAACCAAAGTTGAGGTGTTTACTAACATAGCAAGAAAAGGGCATGGCATGGTGGATAGAGAACTGCTCTGGATGGTTGGAGTAGATGATCCCTGGCTTGTGTCTGTGCAACAATTTCCTGAAGACCTTGGACAATTCTCTTTCATAGAAGTTGCATGAGGCAGGAAGTTAATCTGTGTGATTGTTACATGGTCCTGTGACCTAGAACACTGTGTGGTCCATTAGATCTGCACAATAAATATTTCTTGAGAAAATGAAGGCAATCGGGCCGATGGCTATTGAGATCCTACTCTTTCCTGGTTACTAATCAGCAATAATTTCAAAACTAAGGACCACTTCAAACTAGCCATCCTGTCTACTAGATACAGTACTTGCTTCTTGACCTCATATTTCTCTCGTGCTTCCCTCACTGTATTCCGTACTGTTACAGGCTGCTCTGTGAAAATTACATTTTCAGGACTCCTCGGCAACTAACCTGTGGTTGTGTTTGGCAAAGAAGGTATTTTGGTGGAAAGACCAGGGGAGAATAATCGACACATATGTCCCCTTTCATTTCTCCCCAGTGGAATATCTAAAGCAGTAGTTCCTACTTGTGAATTGTTCTAAGCCCATCAAGGCAGCTCCTACTCTGTGGATCCGGTTTCTGCTGGACAATTTTTCAAATCAGTATATTCTCTTAGCTCAGTCTTTCCAAATTGCAGGAAAAGCAGCTATTTGCAGGTGCTATCTTCTGGGTTTTCTTACCTTCTTCTGTTTGCTTCTTCAGTTCTTTATGTAATAATGGAACTACTTTCACATATTAAATTTTTTTGCTGCTGAATTAATATGTGTGTTGTAGTTTATTAAGAGAATCTGACTCCTTCCTGCTAGGATTTCTTCCATTTTCCAGGTGCAATGAGGCCAAGCTTGACTTCTCATTTACAAAGCTTTGTAAGACAGAATTTATGAGCTTGCCAGTGTCAATAAGGATATAACATCTGAAAACACTGAATATTTTAATTTGTTCTCTTAATAGTAGGACAGTAATAAAATTTGTACATATATATATATATATAAAATCCTTCAATATAAGTTCTCATTATTCAATTATTTGGGAAAAATAGATATTGTATGAAGTTATTTTAAAAAGCCACACATCAAAATTTTTGAATTGCTGCTTATATGCCATTAGAATAATTGGTCAAGATTGGTCATATTTATTTCTACTGAAAGGAATAAAATAGACATTTATTGTCCTAGAATATGTTTAGAAACTGTTGAAACTTACCCGTCCAATTCAATTATAGTGAAATAAACACTATAGGTGCAGTTTACTGGAGTCACGTAAGTTGTGAAGAGAACTGAAATTAAAACATTGGTCAAATTTTGATTTGAAATCAATGGAAGCAACTCTTCTATTTCCATCTCCCTGTGCCCTGGGATCACTTATAGATGATCATCAAATGGTAGGTGATTACCATCAAATGGAGCCATGCATGTGGGATTATATGCTGTAACCTTTACATGGCTGCACAGTGACCTCATTGAACTGGGAGACTGATACAATCATGGTTCAAAACTATAAGTCTGTTAAACCTCTTTTAATAAAAATATTTTTAAGGATATTTCTCTTTACTCAGTTCTGTTCATAGATGCACACGGATCACCTAACACTTGCACATGCTTTCATGGAACCAGTGAGTAATAAAAAAGCATTCTTTATTCAACATGCCTATTCAGTAGGCATTTCTCCAGCCAAAATTCCCTCTGGCACTGAAATTGCATCTGCAGTTGCATCTAGAGGAAACAGCTGCATGAATTACTCTTCATTCCCAACTGCTCCTCTGTGTGTGAGCCCATGGACAAGGTGGAAACAAAATGTGGCGTTGCAGGTCACAGGTTTTTCTTTTGCCCACGTCAGCCGTATTTTCTGTTGAAGCCAATCTGGGAAAGAACTGGATCTACCTGCCACGGTCTGTCCCCCTTGATGGTGAAAGTCAGGACCTGTCTTGTGGTGGCTTTGGAAGTTTGTACAACATGCATGAGGAACCATTCTGTGCTGGAAGTATAGAAATTAACTACAATTAATCTGTATATGTTGATATTATAATCACAGATTACAGGGATGTTCAGACATTGAAAAGACTGTACAATAAAAATAATCTAAATATATTATAAGTTTTATAAATTATTTTTTATCATAGACATTTTCAAACCTATGCAAAAATAGAGAAAAAAGACCAACAGGTCATCACCAGTTGTAACAGTTACGAGAGTTTTGCCAATCTTGTTTCATCTTTTATTTTTTAAAAATTCTTTCTTGTTTTAAAATTTCAAGTGTATATTCAAGAAAATTTCCAATGTCATATAATGAAATATGTAAATTAATATGCTTCTTTCAGAGAGGACTCTTTAAAAAGCACTTAACATTTCTGCTATTACCATGACTAATAATTAAGAGTAGTATTTTAATAGAGTAACATAATAGTATTGGAGGACTAACAATTAAAAGTAGTAGTTTAATATCTGCTAATACTCAGTCCCTCTCAAATTTCTCTGTCTCAAAATTATCTTTTAATACTTATTTGAATCAAGCTCTAAGCAGCATCCTCATACCACAATTACCTGGTAGGTCTCTTAAGTGTCCTTTACCTCATAAGAACAGCTATTCTTTCTTTCTTCTTTATTGATGGCATTTGTTGAAAAATAAAGTTATTTTTCCTATGCTCTGCATTTGGCTGATTACATCTTTCTGGTATCATTTCCATATTCATTTATTCCCTTTTAACTGGTAGTGAGTTCTAGGAAGCTCAAGTACAGTAGATGTAGGGACAATTTTGGGGAGGCAAGAATGTGTACTTTTTAATGCATAATATCAAAAGAAAAATGGGTGCATCTGATGATGTTACTATTAATGGGACCCATGTTTGCAAATTGCTTCATTTATCATAAAATTTTCTCATCAAGCTTTCCCCTAAAAGTTCTATCATAGCAATTGTCTAGATTTGATTTATTATTTCATTAAGAGTTTATGAAATGGTGGAGTTTATAATTCTGTCATTCCTTCCGTATTTTTCAAGTGATTTTTTTATATACTAAAAGACATTTCTTCGTTAGCTAATTGGTTGTTGATATGCAATCCAATAAGTGAAAGCAGGATAAATATTTGACTCCTTTTCCTTACTTATCAATCATCAGAATAATAATCACTGGTTGGTAGCCTCCAGCTATGACCAATGCAGATTTTATTCTTCTTTTATTTTTGATGCATTAGTCACTTTCCCATCCCTGGGACAAAATGTCCAACACCTTACAACCTCAAGGAAGAGAAGTTCATTTATTTCACAGCTTCAGTGGGTTCAGTTCAAAGTCAGTAGACTTCAAGGGAGAATCACATGGTGCGAAGGCTGGGGGTGAACAAAGAGAGAAGAGTGGAACAGGGGAAGGAGAGGGACCCTCTAAGAACAGGTCTCCAGCGACACAGTTCTACCCAGCCCCCACCTCCTAATGCACATTTAGCTATGAACCCAGTGAACTGATGAACCAACCACCTTCCAAAACCCTCACCTCCATATATAAAATTTGGGGGGGGACATTTTGATCTAAACCATAACATTCACATTTATGGATTTTTATTTATTTCATGCATTCCAATGTATTGTAATAATTTTACTTTTAGATACACAAGGCATCCTATGTTTAACCAGGAGAAACCTCTTCAAATTGGTCATTTTTCCTTTTGAAACAACACCAATAGCCTTCAAAAAAGATCTTGGGTTTTGTTTCGGTAAAATGCCCCAAGCTCACCTGATAGGTTTATTGTGTCACACACTTGAAACCATCTGTTAGTTTAAGGAGCTGTCATTCTTTTCCTAGAAATGACACTTACAGCATAAATCTGGGGCACCGTGAGTGCTCATTGACAGTGGGTTTTTGTTGCTTGCAGGTTCTTTCAGTAGAAAGATGGGCTATGCATATAGTTGAAGAAGAGAAATATAAAACACGAACTTGTATTTCCAGTTCCATTTATGAACAAGCAGAATTCAACATTTTTGAGTTATCATCAGTATCTTTTTTCCTCCTTACTGAGAAGTCCTGCTGCCCACTAACATTAATGAACTCTTATCAGGTTCAGTGTGTGAACCACCACATGCGCATTCTTTTGACTTGTGGTCCTAGGAGCTGCTTCTTTGCTTCCCAGGGTCCTGAAAGCAAGATCATGTTGCTCTCACTGCCACTGAAGACCATGGGTCCTATTGTGAGGCAGTGCCTGAATCTCTCCTTTGCCTCTGTGGTATGTGCATCCCAGTGTTTATTCTTCCAGTCTCTTCCACTGCTACCCTGTTCAGCTGAGGCTTTAAGATCTGCAGGTTCTGATAAGTCCAATATCAGTGAGGGAATATTAGCTCCTGTGAATGACTGACCACTGAGAGACACAGAACAAATTCTACTCACGGCCTTTCATGCTATTCAAACATTCAAGGAACTCATTCTAAAACAATTTCCCAATGTTTAATTCTACAAAATATGTACAATAATTCCTAAGTAACTGGCAGAATCACTCCCAACCAAACCTATTGAAAGATTTGTTTGCAGTTATTTCTGCCCTAGTATATATCCCACAAATTTTGAATTGTCAAAATATGTATTTCAGTGTTACTTGAAAAAACTCGCTATGTGGTCATGCTAACAAATGGATATTGCTAGACTGATTTGTTTATTTTACATTTTAATTTATTAAACATCATTGAATGTATTTATATTGTTACCAAATTAAACAATAAGAGATGTATTTTAGGGAAGTCATGTTTCCACCCCACTCCTTTTTCTTTCTCTCTTTCCTCCCTTTAGAAGTGACTTTTTGACTATTTTGATTTGATTTATCCTTTCATATTTTTCCAGTCTTTTGCTGTTGGAAATAGAGCTTTAATGGACATGGGCCCAGATTTTTATATACATCGATTTGTTGGCAAAATATAATGGTGAAGATCAAGTGCAGTGAGCAGCTGCCTGATTTTCTTCCTCAGCTACTCAGTCATATGCTGTAATTTACTCATGACAAATATGCAGATAAATGGATATATTGCAGGAACACTGTTAAGTGAGACTAGCATGTTACAGGAGAAAGTTCAAGGAAGAACTAAGGTCCTCAGTATCATATAGCCTATGCAGATACACTGTCTTTTTCTATATCTATCTATCTATCTATCTATCTATCATCTATCATCTTTCTAATAATCTAAAGGATAGCTGAATCATAAGAGCGTGATATCTGAAGGCAGGGTAACATGACTGGCATTGAGGTTAATGACTGAAAGGGTCTTGAAGAATATATACATATGTATGAGTCATAAAATAATTATAATAAAGAGTTTGGAGCCATAGTCAGAAATCTCATTTCCTCAATATCACAGGGAGGTGAGTTGGGAGACATTAGTGTCTGAGAAATACAAATGAAAATTCTGTTGATTTGTTGAGTGGCTCTTCAAAAGTGATTAAAATGAATAATTGACAATTTGAAATAGGAAGAAAAGGTCCAAAGGGGTAGGGGAAGTGGGAGGGGAAGGGGAAAAGAAAGAAAGGAAAGGAAAAATTATGAGAAAAGGAAAAAATGGAAACAAAGTCTTTGTAAATAGGAAAGGGTGGAGGGTGTGAAGGGAGCACAGGGAATGGGGAAAAAATAAGAACCAAGATACATCATGTACAGGTACAAGCACCCAATGATAAATGTAAATGTATTGTTTACCTAAAATGTACCAATAAAGGAATTTAAGCAAAAAAAAATCAGTGGTGCATTGATGATATAATATTAACTTTTTTGAAAAAAAATCCACAGTAAAACTGTACTTATGTCACTACTATGTAGTAATATCTCTTGCATTCAAATGAAGAGTAACAGAGAACCTTGAAAAGAAGAATAATCATGGTAGGAGTGGTGGAAGTGTGAATGATTTTTAATGTTTCCTCTCTTTTTCAGTTAATGCAGTGATTGAGCAAAAACATAAAAAAATGTAGATGTCTACACTTTGTGCCCTTGAAAGTTATCCAAAATTAAAAAGGTATAAGAAATCAAAGTACACCTTCATTTTAAGAATGTATGATATAGATAAATATATAACATATAAAGAAAGTTCAAACATATAAAGAAGTTCAATAGAAGCCTAATAAAAATCAAACCAAATATTAACTAACAATGAAAAAACCAAAAAAACAGATGATAGGAGAACTAATGAAACAGGAGCATCTTGTTTTTCAGAACCTAACAGTGTTCCTGGTTTCTGATCACTGTGTATTCTAGAAGGTATGAGTTAAGTAAGGAAATGTTTCATAGAATGGATGGCCTGCCTGCAAAGACTTAGTTGAGTATTTTAAGAAATTAGAGAAAAGAAAAGAAGACAATTTCTTAATCCAAGAAAATTGATAGAATTAAGAATTTATTACATAATATGCACCATTGTAAGGAATTAACATGTTTTAACTCAATTAGTTCTCATGGGGCATGAGATTAGATCTTATGGGGCATGTGGTGACAGATGTGTCTACCCAGGACCATTTTCTAGTACATAGATGGTGCCTTCCAGCTGTGTTCTCACATGATGGAAGAGTCAGCTCTCTGGAGCCTCCTTTATAAGAGCAACAATCTTATTGTTGAGATTCTAATCACTCTCAAGAGGCCCTTCCTCATAATACTACTGTGGGGGATCAGGATTCAACATATAAGTTTGGATTTGGGGAGGGAGGAGGCACAGAAATAATACATAACAGGTTCATTTCTGCCCCATAGAGACAGTGATTAGGATTATCTGATTATCAGGAATGTATTTGCACTACTGGGGGTGTCTCCCTCAGGTCTTCACTGTGGCAATTAAGCTGGATTCCAACTTGATTGGCTGGTTAGCTGCCCGAAGCCTTAGTACAATTCACTTCTGGGTATGTCTGGGTGGGCCATGGAGGAGTGACCTTGTGTTCTAGATCTGGTCCCTTGCCCCTTCCTCTCTAGCACGGTTTCTCTCCTCTGCTCCCCAGCTACCATGAACCAAGAAGCTTTGCTTTACCATGTCCTTTCACCATTATATTTCTCCCTTGGACTCGGCTGACCATAGACCAAAATCTCTGAAACTGAGCCAAATTAAGCCTCTCTTCCTTTAAGTTTCTGGTATTGGATATTTTATCCAGCAATGAGAAAGCTGGTAGGAGAATGTAGGTGAGTGGGCATGGACCACTTTTGAACCTGGGGCTCCGTGGCATTCTAAACTGTCAAATTCACCCAAGATCAATCATTTAGGATATATTAAAATTTCCATTATTTTATTCTTACCTGTTTTTATGGCTGCCCCTCCTCTTCTGCTGTGAAGTAGAATGGTTAGTTCCTCAGAGCAGAGGGGCCCTTTGGGGTTCATTTCATCTAGGTGCACTGAGATGTCAATTCTGAGGTGGCCTTTCAAAATGGTTTAGGTTCTAGGTTTACCTGGCTTTTCCTGTTGTTATGATGGGAGTGACATTCCCTGGGGACTTTTGATATGCTAAGCCAATGTTCATAATGTTCATGCCATGTGAATAGTTGTCATATTGTGTTGTTTAGGAAATAATTGCAAGAAAAGCATCTGTACATGTTCAGTACAGATGCAGCCATTTCATTGTAAGGCCAACCACACACAGCATAAGTGTGGCCTGAAGCAAACACACTCAAACAAGTGTTGCACAGACACTGAGGAATTGTGAAGTAGCAGGAAGCCATAGCAGGGCCTGGCCATACATGGCTCCATTCCTCAATGTGGGGTTGATGTGCAACAAATTCAAATTTTTTTGGTTGAAATTTTCTGGACTTTTTTTCCCAAATATTTTTAATCTACTCTTGATTGAACCCAAGGGTATGGACCCCATTGACACAGAGGGTTGATGGTACTCGGAAATAATCATGGTCAACACTTGGTAAAAATCCTTTCAGCAATCTTTTCATACTATGAGTGGGAAAAAAAACTAGATGGGGAAATTATATGCATTATGTTACAGTTTTTCTTCCTTTAAAACAATATTGTACATAGTTTTATTTTTATAGAACTGTATATAATTTTTAAAAACAAGGAATATGTTAATCTTCTTATGCATCCCATAATTTACTTCATTATTAGACAGATATTAAAAGCGTCCCTTAGAAAGATTGCAAATTTTTCCCAAGAGCAGACAGATAATTTATGACAGAATACCAGGACTGGAACTTGGATTTTGTTTTATATATTCAGTTCTGTGTTTTCTCCAATTCACTAAGTTTATATTTTCTGAATTCTAGACTTTATTGGCTTTTTGCAAGCTTTTATAATGGATTTTTAAGATACATTTTTTGAACCATGTTTGACTCTGGTAGCCAATTAACCTTTAGCAGTATTTGACAATTTTGGGTAAAGAAAACTCCTGTTAATGAAGACAAGTATCAAAAAGGACTGGGTCCCTCAAGATCAGACCATGCTGTGAGATTAGCATCTGTGAATTTTAGAGCAATGGGAATAACAGTGACCCCCAAACAATCTAGTTTCAAATTTATATTTATTAAAAAATTTTAACAGAGACTTTGATCAAATGTCTGTAAATTTTTCCAATTAGTGATTGTCAGCTGTGGGAGAAGATATTTCAAAGAAATATTAATATTTTAAGTATTATTTAAAAAATCTGTAGGTCTATTTAAATGTTCTGATCAGAAACAGTTCTTAGATGATTATCTAAGTCTAATACATTATATTAATATAATCTCATGTATATATCCTGAGAGGCTAGCATGAAAAATTGCTTTCTCCTCTTTTCTTCATACTTTTTAATTTTTCTTGTAATATGTTTACAGTTAATAATGGAACTTCCACTTCACCTTCAATTTGAAAGGCTTAACGATGTAGATAGATATGGGTAAAATGCACATTATTAACTTATTGTTCATATCCCAAAGTACTCTTATATGTTGGGATTCACTTAAAAATTGAGAAAGAACAGATGCCATGCTGAATTAGGATGTTTTGGGGAAGACAGTCCTGCTGATATTTTCATGATATATATTGATTTTGTCTTTCTATTGAGGCCATCTCTCATTAATACAAAGGGCAATTATGAAATCAGGTAAATTGGAAATGTCTTTTCTGGCCCTTCACTTTTCACATCTTAACTAGGAGTCTAGAGACCAGAGTCAGATTATGGTGGTCACATCCAGCCATTTGTAAGTGAAAGGAAAATCTGCTCTACATGCTAAGTATAGCAAAGCTTTAAGTTTTTCTGTATTGACTATTTTAATGCTCCTTAGAAAAACAAAGCACAGGCAGGGGATTTGGCTCAGTGGTTCCACTACCTGCCTTGCAAGTGCAAGGACCTGAGTTTGATCTCCAGTACCAAAAAAATAATAATAATAATAAAATAAAATAAATAAATAAAATTTAAAAAGCAAAGCACTTTCTTGAAAATTTTTATATTTTCTGGCTTTTCCTCATTCGCTAATGCTTTTTGGGTGATCCAGTACAAGGGGTCGAATCTCTGGGGAGTTCTGAGAGTTGGTCATTTTAGGTGTAGTAGATCAGCTCTAAGCAGGGTGACCAATGAGTCCCAGCCATCTCAAAACGGTCTTGGTTTTAAAATTCAAAGTCCTATGTTGTTGCCAGCTACTCAGTCCCTGGCAAGCAGATGTCTGGTTACTCTCTTTAGAGATGGCATAATTTCTCTCTCTCCGACTCTCTCTCCTCCTTCCTTACTCCCTCCCCTTTGGGGAGTGGATGTAGAATTCAGGGTCTCCTGCATGCTAGGCAAACACTCTACCATTGAGCTACATCCCCATTCCTTTCCATTTTCGTATGAGACATAGTATAGCTTTGTTTGCTTTGGTCAGCCTCAAACTTGCAATCCTCCCACCTCAGCCTCCTGAGTAGGGGTGATTACAAGTGTGTGCCACCATGCCTGGTCCTAAACTCATTTTTTACACTGAATATCTAGCATTATTAGCAAAGTTAGAACAAAATTTGGTTAAGGTTGCATTTCTAAAGATTTATTTAAAAAGGGGTTGGTTTAGCTTGCAGTTTGAAGGTGCAGATTCCAAAGAGCACAGCACAGGCTCTAGGATTGGGGCTGCCCCTTGCCTGTATCACCCATGGTGCAGGTGGCAATGGCAAGAGCTCTTGAGGGAGGAAGAGGTTTCCTCTTGAATGGAGCAGAGAGCTGGGCGGAGCCAGGCTTATTCCTCTTATAATAACTTCTCTCGAGCATTTCTAAAGAGTTCCCAGAGACCTGTGTTCTGAGAGGACACCCTCAAATGACATCAGGAGCTCACCGTAGGCCCCACATCTTACAGGTTTCATGATCTTCCACACTGACACACTGGGGATCAAACCTTCAGTCACAATGGACCCGGTGAGACACTGAAACCACACCAGACTGCTGCTGGTTTTATAAACAGATAGACCCAAAGTAAAACTCAATCTCCTTCTTCATCTCACAAATCAGTTGCATCCAAGCAAACAAATGCTTTTTATAATGGAGAAACTACAATTTGATTAAGATATCTCATTTTTAAAACAACTTTACAAAACTTTAAAATTGTTTTTGTTGGTTTTCATTTTTTAATGGTAGAACCACAGTGCTATTTTTAAATCTAACCCATAATTCTCATAAACTATGAAGATAGAATTTGTATTCTTGGTAAAATATCAGACACTTGCATGATTAATAATGCAGCTGATTTTGCTACTGTCTTCTCTTCTTATTTTAGTTTAACCACTACTTTCTCATTTATTTAATGACATACCACATAATCAAGATTTGTTCTTAAATAAGTGTTTCTTTTAAATGCTAGCATGAATTATTAACACATCTCTAAAAACTGGAGAGCTAATATAAAGTAGAAATTGGATAAAAGGCCTTACAATGACATGTCAACGATTGCTGATGTGACTCACTACACTGAGTTCCAGAAATGCTATCAGCACAATAGGTTTCTACAAACTGTTGTCTTTGCTAGTTTGTTCTTTTCCTTTACTACTTTTATAGTATCAATTTGTCCCCTCTAAAATGGACATTCACTTGCTTTCCAGTACATAGGAACAGCCAATGCTCTTATAGAAGGTTACTTTATTTTGTTTTCTTATGCTTCCTCCTCCTTCATAACCATACATTACCAAAGTTCTTTTGAAATTATGAAGAATTCAAATTGGAACACATGCTAGCTCATAGGACATGTCTAAGTAAATGTAAAAGAATTGAAGTTACCCCCTGTATATTATCAGACAATAGTGCAATAAAATTGGAGATCAATGACATAAGAAACTGCAAAACTCCCACAAACACATGGA